>JAODAL010000227.1:0-366303 GCA_025379985.1 Phyllomedusa bahiana | reverse complement strand
TTGCCACAGACAAAAGGCGAAGGCCCTTTTCCCTATGAACGCTGAGAGCCCCCACTGAGGGCTGAAACAGGAAACGCTTTTCTATGTAAAACGAGGCATGTGATTTTTTCCACCCAAATCGAAACCCAAATACACATCCCAGCCCCATGACCCCCGCACACACATGTAAACCCTGCTCAAATTCTGTAACCCTGTTTTTTGGCCCCCAAAAATTTTAACGGGAAAAGCGCCAAAAAAGGGCGCGATTTTTAATTTAGATGATGTTTCAATTTTTAACCCTTTAATTATCGAAATAAATCGGGAAAAAATTTCGATAAACCAAAAAAACCCTTTTCCCCGATTTTAAATTTTTGCCCGATAAAAATCGTTCAAAAACCACCTATAATTTTTAAAATTTTTTATTGAACCCCATGTGTCTATTTGCCGCAAAGAGCTCAGCTGTACAAAATTTGTTTTAAAAACATTTTTCCCTAGTAAATTGCCCCTTTGTAGTCAGTGGGGGGGGTGAAGGCCGCCATATTAATCCAAATAACATTTAAATACTCTTATTGCACCCCTGCATCTTTTTTGCCGAAAAGACCCCATTTAGGGCATATTGTTTTATACAAATTTGATAGTAAATTACCCCTGGGGGCAGGGGTTGCAAGGGCCCCCGCCCAAATATTAATCCAAAAAACTAGAGATAGGCGAATTTTGATCCCTAACAAAGGGGAAATTCTTTTTAAAATTTTTCGGGAAAAATTTTGGATTCTAAACGAAGTCAAATTTTTGGGGGATTCGCGAGAACAAAGGGCGTTTTTTTTTGGTTGATAAAATGGCTGCAAGCACATGGTGTTACATGGAGAAAAGGGAATCTGGGGGGAAAAAAGGGCCCGTACCCTACAACATTTGCAGAGTTTAAGCCAATCAAAAGACTGGCGGGTTTCTTGACTCACTGTTATATATAATCCGGGGCCGGCGATGCGGCAGCTCACACTCCTCTCACGGGTCCCTGGTAGGGAAGGTGCGGGCCGGGCTGCTGCTTTTTAAAACTCATACTAAAAAACTCACTTTTATACGGGGGGCGTTTTTTGGGGGGTGTCAAAAGCTTGTCCTCAGAGACTGCTTTTCTTACTTTTCCTAATTTGTTTTTGGGTGGGGTATGGAACTGAAGTCCAGTGGCGCCCAAAATTTGGGGGCTGCATATACATTTTAATCTATCTGCTCATTTTCTTAGCACTTTTAATACCCAAAAGGTTTTATCTAAGCCTGTTCGGTTGAAATTAAATTTAAAAAAACACTTTTTACAATCCAAAAACCATTTAAAATTTTTGGGTTTTGCCTCTTTTTTTTTGCGCAATTTTAGATCCAGGGGTTTATTAAGCGTTGTTCTGCTGTTAGGGTTCACTAAAATAAACATTCTTTTTAAACCGCCAAAAAAGAAATTTTGCCTGTAGCAAAAATTTCAAAACCAAAGGGTTTAAATGAAAAAGGTTTTTCTGTTTTTTGGTTTTTCCGTAAAATAAACACATTTTTCAAAAAGGGCAACAAAGCTGGAAAATTTTTTGGCAGCACTTTTCTTTGCGAAATTTTTGCATTAAAATGTTAAAAAAAATTTTTTTTTCTGCATTTTGTTTTCCCTAAAAAAAAACGTTTTTTTTCACCCCAAAGAAGAATTTCTGTAGCAAAATTTCATATCTAAAGGGTTTAAATTAAGACTGTTTTGTATTTTTATATTCAAAAAATTTACACAGTGTTTTTTTAAATGGAAACATACAAGAAAATTTTTTTTCCTTCCCATTTTTTGGGGCGAAATTTTATACCCCAAGGGTTTTACCCAAAAGCTTTTTAGGGGTTTTTCATTTGGTTTCAAATACGGGGGTTTTGTTTTTATAATTTTCAGAAATTTTTATCAAACAAAACCTGTCCCATTTTTTGAAAAAACCCATATGTCAGACAAAAGGGTGGCAGGCTCTTCCCTCCTTGGCAGTGGCACAAAAATTTCCCTTTAAAGGCGGGGGCCCCAGGTCAAAAGCACGCAAGGGGACTTTTCCCCAAGCGGGGGCCCACTTGGTGGGCCAGAACTCCCCGGTGTAAACTAGCGGCCCGTTTTTGTTTTCAGAAACCCCAAACGGGTTCTTGATTGGTTGACTAGGCCCATCCCCCTTCCTCCCAGAGGGACATCTGAAAAACCCAAAAAAAAAAAAATTCCTGGGGGAAACCAAGGTGGGGAACCAAAAACCCTTATTTCATGGGCCCGGAGGGTTTTCAGCCCCCTCACCACCCCCTAAACCCGCCTCTTCCTTCCGGTTCCCCAGCCAAAAGATCAAACTATGGGGTTTCGGGGCTCAGCGCCACTAAAAACAGCGAGGATGAAAAATTTTTAGGAGGCAATCAGCACCTACTTGGCACTAAAAAAGGGGGCCAATACCCCCTCCTTCTTGCAGTAAGCGGAAAAAGAAATAAAAGGTGGAGAGGGGGCCATGGGGGGTTCCATGTTGTGGGGGGCCCCACCCCTCGGGCAAAACCAAAGACCTTTGATGAGACAGCGTAAACAAATTAAACCCAAATCGAGGGATGATGTAGCCGACCGCACTTGGGAGCCGGGTGAAGCAAGGGCCCTTCCCTCATCGCAGGAGAAAAGGGTTTTCAGCTTGCGCATCAAAAGGGAGCGGGGCAGCCAGCAATGGGTTTGGTGGCCCTGAGTCAGCAGGGTAGCACAATGTGAGGTCAGGAAACCCCAAACGGCCATGGGGTAGAAAAAACCCCCTTTGCAGGGCCAAGGAAAAGTAGGGCACAAGGGGGTCAGCGAGGCCGCGGCGGTAGTAATCCCCCCAGTGGGAGAGCGTTTGGGGGTAAAATCACCACTCGGGGAGTGTGGGATTCTTTTCTAAGACACCGGAGCAGCCGAAAAATGGGTATATTTAGAATCTGTGGGCCGAAAGGGAAGCGTGGCCAGGGAGCCCAACGTTTTGGGACCTTGGCCCCCGCGCCCAAAACATGCAGCTCACCATCCCCGGTTTGGGCCTTTGGGAAAAAAGGCCCCAGAAAGTGGTCCTCCTCCCCCCGCAAGGGAAAAGCAGCCAAACGCCCATTTTCACGGAAAAACCCCTTGGGAGCCGGGGCAAAGGGTCCACCCCCCTCTGTAGAAAGGGGGCTGGGTTTTTCTTTGGGGCCCTCATCTCCTGGTCCAGATTTCTCCCCTCCTCGATAATCATTTGGGCCAGCCCTCGTTTTAACCCAAAGGGAATTGCAAAGAAACAACAGTATGCGTCCAAAACCCTTTCCAAAAGGGGCAGAAAACAATTGGGGCTCCTGTCCAAAAATTGTTTTGGGACTCTTTATCCCTCCCTTTCCAAATGGGGGACCCGCCAAACCCTTTAGGGGAACTAATGGCTTGTGCCGGGGCCGAGATGGAGAGTTTTCCCAAACCGTAATTTCCTTTTCCCCCCAAAAAGGGAGTACCAAACACTTCATAAATATGTAAAAAGAAGTTTTTCCCGTCCCTTTACTATTTGATTTGTTTTCCCAAAGGGGCAAGGGGAGCGCGGACGTCTGAAGGGTGTAACTACGGTCAGGGCCCGTACATGTCCCTTTAAAGGCCCACTGAGTGAATGTGCCCTTTTTTTCCCAGGCAAAACCAACAACTTTTGGGGCAGGAAAACGCCGCTTTTCTCCCCAATTTTGTCAAACTTTCGGTCCGCGCCAAATTTCCGCCTCCTCCCCCCCACCACCACCATCATCTCAGCCCCCCCAATACTGGGTCAATTTATACAAAAATGTGTAGGGCACAGCGGTTTTCACGCAGTTTTTACACTTTTGGGTTGCCTCGGGGAAACGAAGTCACACCCGGGGGGGAACTGCTCCGCCAGGGACAAGAAAAAAGATGTGTTTGGTTTCTCCACGACAAAATGCAAATCCCGGAACCCTGGTTTTAAAAAAGGGACCAAAGGGGAAAAACATGGGGTCCCCGCTCACCGAGAGGGGTTGGGCCATGCAAACCCGCCCCTGGCGCACAAGTTCAACGGGTTTTGAAAGGTTCCTGAAGTCTTCCACCGTTTTTCCCAAAAATTTTGAAAATGGCCAGGGAAAATGTCATGCACTTCACCTTCCTACAAAGCCAGGGAAAACCGTCCCCATTGTAATTCCGCCTGCACATGTTGGACCATGTTTTTAACAGGAGAAAGGGCCCTTAAAGATTTTTTTTTATGATCCAAGCGGGCAGGATTTCCCCCCTGTTTTAATTTGGGTGGGCAGCCAATGGCAGCTCATTTCGTGACAACCCCTTTTTTTTTTTTTTTTTTTTTTTTTTTTTTTTTTTTTTTTTTTGGTTTTTTTTTTTTTTTTTTTTTTCTGGGCCATTCAGGGGGCACGTTATTTGGGGCAGTCCCGAATTTAAAGTCATTCCACTGCTTTATGTCCTGGAACAGAGCTGAAAAATTTTTTCTGGGGAAAGGGGGCTTTTTGACGTGTCAACTACATTTTCCCCCGGCCCCCAGAGTCTGGGGGGGGACTGAAAGGAAAAAGGGGGAAAATTGGGGGAAAGCATTTTTCCCGGGGAAATGAGTGGATTTTCCCAAACCCCCGTGACAAGAAAAGGGGGAGCAGGACACGGAAGAGGGAGATGGAGATTTAGGAAGATTGGCAGATGACTTCCAAAACCCCCGGGGGCGTATAACCCCCGGGGATGGGGGCTGGGAGCCCCTCGGAGGGCCCCCTTGTTCAATGGCCCGCGCATGCTTTATTTGTCCCGGCTAATGGGCAGCCAAATAGTCAAACATCCGCAGAGAGATTTACTTCTGGCCTCCCCACCCTATTGGACCCTCGCTACCGGGCCCCTAATGGGAGCCTTTTTTTTCCCCCTGCCCGAAGGGAGACCCAAAACCCCAAATTCTATAGGGAAAAATTTTCCGTAAACAGTTGGGCCGCTGGGCCCATGTGCGGCATCAACCCGCCCCCAACAGGAAAGAAATGGGGGGTTTTCAACCTCACGGGACTACTGCCACGGGTGCGGGGGGAAAGGGGGGTAGGGGGTAGGAGCATACAACTCCCCTCAGCAGCAAAAACCCCCAAATCCCGGGGTCCACTGAGAGCAGCTTCCTTCACCTTCCCCAGTTTAGGAGGGCAGTCGCCACAAACAGCCGAGCAGGACCTTGGGGCAGTCCCCCGAAACAAAAAGGGGGTGGCCTACTTGACAGCAAATCTGCCAAAACCCCATTTGAAGGGTAACCGCTGGACCCACGGGGAACCAAACTGGGGTGTGGCCGCCCAAATTGCCGAGTTTGCAGTGGAAAAAGGGTGTCCTGCCCGTCCAAGGTGGCATCAAACGCGGGTTTTTCAGTGGGCTGGGGGGCCCTCGTTACCCCCAAAGGGGAACCCCGCTTGTCCACGGGGAAAAATGGAACGACTGACCTTTGGGCAAGATGACTCAAGCGTTGGGGTGGGGGGGAGGGTTTCCACACAAACCCTTTCCTTTGGCGTCCCGATTACATCAGCCATGACGCCCCACCCCAAACTTTTAGAAATGGGGTTCCCGGAATTTAAAAATACCTTCCTCAGCCACTGTTTTTGATGCCGCCACCCCCTGAAAGCCCCCCACATCTTTCTGCCCCGTTTCTCCCCTCAGCCTTTCCACCAAACCTTTTTCAGGGACTGGTATTTCCTCCCACCTCCACACTGTCCCTTGTGCCACTCTAGAATTTTCATGCTGCTGGCTGCTTTCTGTTTCAAGGGGCCGTGACAACCCCACTGTTCAATTTTTGGGCCCCTCTCTGACCTCATGCGTTTGCTCCCCGCCGTTTCCCCCCCCCACTGGGGTCATTGTGCCACTCTGTGGCCTCCTCCAGTTTCTGCCCCCACCAGACTGTCATTGTGCCACTTTCTGACCTCATGCTGCTGCTGTGGCTGCTGCCGTGCCCTCCACACTGTGTCATTGTGCCACTCTGTGGCCTACTCCTGTTTTTGCCACCTCCAGAATGTCATTGTGCCACTGTCTGACCTCATGCTGCTGCTGGGGCTGCTGCCGTGACCTACACACTCAGTCATTGTGCCACTGTCTGACCTCAAGCTGCTGCTGTTGCTACTGCCATGACCTCCACACTCTGTCATTCTGCCACTCTGTGGCCTACTACTGTTTTTGCCACCTCCAGAATGTCATTGTGCCACTCTCTGACCTCATGCTTCTGTGGCTGCTGCCGTCACCTCCACACTCTGTCACTGATGTTGCCACCTGAGCCCTCAGCTTGTTTTTTTTCCAGCTTTCGCTGCCATGACTTTATCAGGCTACATTCCCACTTCTGTTTTTGGTTAGTTGTGCCCTCTTAAGTGCCCAGAGAATTTTATAGTGATCGATTCTAAGAGCGGCGGCAGTCATGTGCGTGTCATACTAAAACACAACATTGTATGAAGACCAAACCAAGCTCTCTCTGCATATTTAAGCATGGCAGAACATTCTACAGCACCCTATAGGCTCTGTGCAGCCTGGAAATAGCCGTTTTTAAACGCGATTAGTCCCAAAACAAATTTTATCGGAAAATACGGTGAAGTCTGCAAATCGAATTTTTGAGAAAGTCGCCCATCTCTACATATAACATTTAAATGCTCTTATTGCAGTCCGTGCGTCTGTTTGGCGCATAGAGCTCAGTTGTACGCATATTGTTTTATACATATTTTATAGTAAATTACGCCTGTTGTCAGTGGTGCAAAGACTCCTTTTTCCGGTACTTTTTAATCTGTGGGTCAGACAGGTTTAAGGGTCATGCTGTGGTACAAGACAAGGATAGTGAATGGTCTGTGTCTTTTTTTCTGTGACTTTTATAACCTAATTGTGTTGCCTAAGATGTAGCATGTATCCAGTTTACTGTTGTGGATGTTAATTCCAACTTCTCCAGCCCTGTTTGCGTGTAAAAATGAAGCTGTTGTTCCTCTCCCATAGACTTTAATGGTCATCTGCGATAATCTGTTATCGACTATCGGCATGATAATTGCCGATATCAACTATCGACTTGATGACGATAGTTGACACATTCGCTCATCACTAGTAACTAATAGGGAAAGGAAATAGTAGTAAACCAGAAGGATCCATAGAGACTTTGAATCAAAGTATATAAACTGGTTGATGCAGCTCATGAGGAATGCCCAGATGGGGAGGACTGTGGCAGGGGGGCAGCCTCCCAAAGATCCACAGAGAAACTATAGGATGGACAAAAGCTGACAGTCACTTTGAGCAACTGAGAAAAATGAAGTCATTTGTTCACCTTATGTTCTATTATCATTCTGATAGGGAAGCCTACTACCCTACTAACTACCATTTACATTTCACTTAACATATATTATTAATCTTGTCTATTTGTTCAGACTTCAGCAGCTGTTGTTTATATTCTTCTATATACTATTTTCCCGTCTTAATATGTTATATGTGACTATATATTCTGTGCTCATTTCATTTTATGTTCCAATTTTCTCCACAAACAAATTGCTTCCAGGAAACAGAACAAAATACACTTTACCATGATTCTTCTGGTCTTGTTGCTGTATTTTGCATACTAAAATAAGATATTAAAGAGCATACAAAGTGTCTTTGTGGCTATAATTTGCTTGATATTAAAGTGGTCTTAATAGAGGTATATCAGATCCTCTGTATTGTCATATCGATGCATATTAGTATAATGTACTTACTAGTTTTTAGAGCATGGTCTCTAAAGTCTAATATTGTATGTACATAATAAAATGGTGCACTCTAATAACAAAAAACTTTCAAACATGAAATCCTGAAAAACAGGCAGCCAGAAATTATAGTGCATAGGTACAGATGCCCAATGTTGCCCTTAGTTTAGTAAAACCTTTCTCCAGTCATGATTTCTGCTTAGGTCTTACAGTTTCTCCTTTTAGATGTTATATTCTCAAAATACATTAAATTTCCTTGAGTTCTAAAGTAACTGAGTGACAATATTTTATGGTTCAATATATCTTGCAGAGGAACAGTACCATATGTACAGTATCGCACAAAGGTGAGTCCACCTCTCAAATTTTTGTAAATACTGTATTATATCTTTTCATGGGACAACACTGACAATTTGATACAATGTAAAGTAGTCAGTGTACAGCTTGTGTAACCAGGTAAATTTTGAGTACCCTAAAAATAACACAACACATAGCCATCAATGTCCAAACCCACTGACAACAAAAGTGAGTACACCCCTAAGTGAAAATTGACAAATTGTGCCTAAAGTGTCAATATTTTATGTGGCCACCATTATTTTCCAGCACTGCCTTAACTCTCTTGGGCATGGAGTTCGCTAGAGCTTCATAGGTTACCACTGGGATCCTCTATAACTCCTCCATGACAACATCATGGAGCTGGTGGCTGTTAGACATTTTGTACTCCTCCATCTTCCATTGGAGGATGCCCTACAGATGCTCGATAGGGTTTAAGTCTGGAGATATGCTTGAGCAGTCCAACAACTTTACCCTCATTTTCTTTAGCAGGCAGTGAACATCTTGGAGATGAGTTTGGGGTCATTATTATGTTGGAATATTACCCTGCAGACCAGTTTCCGAGTGCAGAGGATCATGCTCTGCTTTGATATGTCACAGTACATGTTGGCATTTATGGTTCCCTCATTGAACTGCAGCTCCCCACAGCCAGCAGTATTCGTGCAGCCCCAAACCATGGAACTCCCACCACCATGCTTTGATTGTAGGCAAGACACACTTGTCTTTGTACTCCTCATCTGTTTGCCACCACACACACTTGACGCTGAACCAAATAAGTTTATCTTGGTTTCATCAGACCACAGGACATGGTACCAGTAATTCCTGGTCTTAGTCTACTTGTCTTCAGCAAACTGTTTACGGGCTTTCTTGTGCATCATCTTTAGAAGTGGCTTCCTTCTGGGACTTCAGTCATACAGACCAATATAATGCAGTGTGGGGCATAGTCTGAGCACTGACCGGCTGACCTCTCACACCTTTAACCTCTGCAGCAATGCTTAATTGTTAAGCTATATTCACACGGCTTAAAATGGGAAGTATCTTGCCCCATATTTCACGCTGTACTGCGCTAAATACGGGGCGAGATACGTCCCAGTCATTACGGTAATCCACAGTTCTCATAGAGAACTATGGCTTACGTCTCCTCTCACTGCGCGCACAATACAGCGCGTGGGGATTTATGTGACATGTCAATTATTCCTGGTGTATACGCGCCAAGAACGATGAATGTCTTTGGGGCCGGGGGGCTGCCGGCCACCGCCCCATCCCCGTGCACACGGCGTATTTGCGGGGCAAAATACGTCCCGCAATTTCTGCCGTGTGAACATAACCTTACAGTTGCTCAGCACACTATATCATAAACCAAAATCTTGACAGTGCTATGCATGTAGGACATTTCAATCCGTATTGAATCCAATTATTATAATTGCTCGCACATTATGATATCTATCACAAAAAACATTTTACATAGTTTTTTTTATTTTTATTAGAATTTCTTCATGCAAAAATTCATAAATAAAAGACAAACCACTTTCTGTTGTAAACTTTTTCAGTCCGATTGACCTTTCTCAAAGTTGTCGCTAAAATAAAACAGAATATATAAATATTAGAATGATCATAAGATGAATACATCAATAGAAAGAAACCAGGAGAAGAGAAAAAAAGAAAAAGAAAAAAAGAGGAAAAGAGCTACAGCCAGTTTTTTAGTTGTCATTATATGCCGACAGGACATATCCTGGATATTAGAATTATTTTTCTTTTCTTTATATGTTGTTGATATTCAGGAGATGTTTGTTCATAGATAGTGTCTGATATAGGGCTTGTTCAGACAATGCTTTTGTGATCCGTTTTACGGATCCGTTTAACGGATCCGCAAAATGGATCTAACAATTGTCAGTGTGAATAACATTGCGTTCAATGGCAAAAGCGCATCGCTGTTCTCACGGGAGATCGGCGATGCGCTTTTGAGAGCTCTCCTGCACTGCGCTCTTCGGATCCGCTTTAAGAATTGACATGTCAATTCTTCTTGCGTTCTATGCAAGTGAAAGCCCATAGGGTATAATGGAGTCCGCTTTTGGCACCTGTCCAAAAGCGCTCCACACTGTGGGTACATATTGCCGGCTGAAAGCGGATCCGAAAAGCGCAGGAGTGTGCGGCGCTGCTGCTGTCGCCGGGCTTGGCGCAGCCGAGCAGAGAGAGTGTGCGGCGCTGCTGCTGCTGCCGGGCTCAGCACGGCCGAGTATAGAGAGTCTGCGGCGCTGCGGATCCAAAGAAAGTATCGGCTGTTGCGTTTTTCGGATCCGCTTTTCGGATGCAGTTTTCACTCCTCAGAAACGGATCCGTAAACCGGATCCAGAACGTTGTGTGAACAAGCCCATACTCTGCCTGAAGTACCCATTTGTTCTCTACCATATGATAGGTAATGACCATTAATTGACTTGTGTTGTCTGTTTTTCCTATGCACATTTTAGAAGTACATGTATTATTTGGTTACTTTATATGATATGGCACATTATTGTTAACATATTAACCCTTGAGGTACTATAAGACTCACATACGCAAAGTTACTAACATTGATGTAAAGGGGAATATCCATATATCCATGGTTACTATACTTTCCTTATACATGGTTTCTTGTGATTTTTATGTACCTATTTTCTCTACATTTTTTCCTTTCTTTTTTTGTTTTTCCTCATTCTCATTTCTTTTCCTCTATTTTCTTCTCTTTTCCTGGTTTCTTTCTATTGATGTATACATTTTATGATCATTCTAATATTTCTATATTCTGTTTTATTTTAGCGACAACTTTGAGAAAGGTCAGTTGGACCGAAAACGTTTACAACAGAAAGTCGTTTGTCTTTTATTTGTGAATTTTTGCATGAAGAAATTCTAATAAAAATCCAAAAAATTTGTAAAAAGATTTTTCTGATATCATTTATCTGCTGAAATGCTATCAGTACTCATACATCTGTTTTGAAAAGAAAATCTCTGGATATGACGCTGAGCACGTGCACTCAACATTTTTGGTCGATCATGGCATGTCTTGTTAAACCACTATATGGTCTTAGCCACCATGCTGCAGCTCAGTTTCAGGGTGTAAGCAATTTTCATATAGCCTAGGCTTTCTTTATGGAGAGCAACAATTCTTTTTTTTATATCCTCCGACAGTTCCTTGCCATGAGGTGCCATGTTGAACTTCCAGTGACCAGTATGAAAGTGTGAAAGCGATAACACTAATAATAACAATAGTAATAATTTTACACACTTGCTGCCTATTCACACCTGAGACCTTATAATACTAACGAGTCACATGACGCCGTGGAGGGAAAATGGCAAATTGGGCACAATTAGTCCATTTTCACTTAGGGGTATAGTCACTTTTGTTGCCAGCAGTTTAGACATTGATGGTTCTGTGTTGAGTTATTTTTAGGGATCACTAAATTAACATTGTTATACAAGTTGTACAATTACTACTTTACATTGTATCAACGTGTCATACTTTCAGTGTTGTTCCATGAAAAGATATAATGCAATATTTACAAAATGTGAGGTGTGTTCTCAGTTTTGTGAGATACTCTTTAACAAAACAATATAACTGAGTGCAAGCTTCAAAAAATCTACCAAAATAGAAAAAGAAGCAGCACCACAAATATAAAAAATAGTGATTTTAATCACCCACGTCAATACATACAGCCATTGTATGTTTTGACTTGGGTGATCAAAATCACTATTTTTTGATATTTTGTGGTGCTGCTTCTTTTTCAATTTTTTTGGAATATTTTATGGTTCTGTACTGCACTGAACAGAACATGTACACCATCGCTGGCTACACTGGCAAAAGAATACTGAGGATATATTTTTGTATTGTGAAGCCAGAGTAAGAGAATTTGAAATTATGCAACTGACCACTGTTTCATCCCTTTTCCCACATCTCATGTGAATGTTAAAGGGAGTTTTCCATAATGAAAACTGTCTAATCATAAGGATGCAACTACTGGGATCGTACAGATCATGAGAATGTGGAGCCAAAATTCTACCATTTTAATGGAATGATGGATGAGTATGCTAACTGCTGTTTTGATGATAGCAAAGTGCTAAAAATTGCATAGAGTTTGAATGGATTAACAGTGTTCATACTTGAACTACTGCTCCACTTAAAATGGGGGTCCCAAGTCTCCCATTTAATGATTACTTGGAGTCCCAGTGATCAGTCTCTTGCTAATCAGACACTTTACCATCTATCATGTGGATAGGTGATAGACTATCAAATAAGAAAAGCCTTTTCAGTGGTGTAAATTATTTACCTCACATGTACATGCATAGTCTTTCTGATATAAGGCTATTTCAAAAAGCAAGTAATGGATTCAGTCTTTTAACTGAGTGGGCATCCTAGCATA
Source organism: Phyllomedusa bahiana (assembly GCA_025379985.1). Lineage (NCBI taxonomy): Eukaryota > Metazoa > Chordata > Amphibia > Anura > Hylidae > Phyllomedusa > Phyllomedusa bahiana. The sequence continues at coordinate 353,935 of JAODAL010000227.1, read as the reverse complement.
TCACAGAAAGAACAATCCTCTGTAATGCTGATATGCAGTGATGAGAGCAATCAGAGTAGAAAATGAAGACAATACTATTTTTATTTTCCTGTCAAAGAGACTGGACATACCAGAAAATAATTAAAGGGGTTGTCTCACCATGCTGTTTCTCAGAGCCACAGGCAGCATCAGATTCATAGTTCCCTGGTTAGGCTTGGGGTGGTTCTATAGCAGTGACTAGCATATCAGCTTTATATTCCCATTGAACTGAAATGACTGCAGGAGATGTGAACTATAGTGCACAAAACTGCAGAGCTCAAAGGATACAATCAAAAGTAATTAATCTCCTTTGTTTTTTAGAGATAACACACTTTGTTCTCAAGCTGTCATTTATCCTGGTGATCTTACCCCCTACTCTTTGTCTAATCAGGAAGGGAGAGCAGGACGGTAACCAGAGAAACCTGTGTGCACTTAGAGCAGATAAAATCTCTCATATATCCTGACCAAGGTAATATCAAAAGAGAAGTGTATTTGGAAAAAGGCTGAAAAAAGGCTTGATTTAATATTCTCTACAAGTTAAAAGCTAATCTTGAGCTCTTTAAGCTTTGAGAGGGTTAACTCCTGCTAGATACAGGTTACTAACTTCTCCACCATAAACCTCAAAGAAATAGGCAATTATAACTTAATCTGGACCATCACAAAATATGGGAATTAACCATTACACTTCTTACTTCGTTCATAACATATCATATCTTCTTCTACAGTTTCATTTAAACTTGGCTACAGTTTATTTTAAGTTGCTACAAATGGTGTTATGGATCTTGAAAACATTTATAGATAAAATGTTCTGTTTATTTGTTGTCTTTTTTTATATCCAAGGTGTTTTGATCAACTACTTGGAAAACTTGATGATCAATTGCAAGATACACGATTGGCCAGCCTATACAGTATGATAGCCATTAGGCTTTGTTGCAAACATGTTTTGGATTTGTAGAGGGACCTCTTTGATGTGTCCACAAGGGTTTTGTTGTCCATATATTGTTCTCAGAGAGCTCGTAGCAAAGATAATAGGGCAAATGTTGAATTAATTTTGGTAGAAAATGTCAGCAACGAAAAATGGAAATGTCAGCTTGTAGTTTGAAATATTACTAACGGTTGAAAAGAAATGATGAAATGATCTACAAAACGCTTTTATAGAGAGTGCAGAAGAAAAAAGTAAATTGAAACCTTTTCTGCTTTTATATTACTCAAAATGTCTGACAGTTAAAATATTAGTTTGATATTTATGATCTGGAACCAACTTCAAAAGTAATAAAAGAGCGTGACCAAAATTACTTAGATCAGTAAGAAATGGTATAGCAAGGCATCTTTAAGGGTTGTTTACCTTTGCCCAGTGTGCACGTTTTACTTTTATCATGTCAACTATAGTGCTAAAATCCTATTTTAGTTCTTCTAACATACTATTGTTTATGCCCCTTTCATGTGTTATATGGTTGACTGTATCTACTATAAATTAGTCTTTTTCAAAGATGGCTATAGAAGTAAACAGTGTTCACTTTTACTAGCCCAGAGTGCCATAAAAAACAAGAGACTACTACAATGCCTTGATATGTTTACAAGCTAAAGAGGAATTTTTAGGCTTTACAAAGTATATTAGATGTACTGGGGCGAAACTATAAAGCTTACAAAATCACTATTATTAATATGTAAAATATGTAACGTTTTTCTGCATTTTTTCTATATTTAACAATTGTATTGTATAAAGCACTGAAACAGACCTTTTTCTAGACTTAGTCTCTCTGCAGATTGAAATGGGGGCTTAGATTGTATGCCCTACGTGTCGCAATTTTCATCCAAATTTGCTGCAGATATTATCAAATGCAATAGAAACAGTAATGTATATTGGAAAGTCAGCAACAAAATTCCATGCAAAATCACAAACTAATTGTACCACGTTTTAGGCCATGGTCAAGAATACCAAATGGCCTATAAAATCTGGCAATACAATTAAACAAGGACAGAGAACAGAGCTTTACAATATTATTAACATTGCTTTTATTATAAGTAGCAGAAGTAATATGTTTAGATATGGGCGAATTTCTCAAAAATTCGATTCAGTCACTTCGCCGAATTTTCCTACAAAAATTCGTTCGTTTCCGAATAAACTATCGGCACGAAATCGCGTTAAAAGCAGCTAATTACAGGCTGCACAGAGCCTCAGGGTTCTGTAGAACTTTGTGCCAGTGCTGTCAAATATGCAGAGTGAGCTTTGTTTTGGTCTTCATACAAAGTTGTGTTTTAAGTATGAACATCAGATGACTGCCGCCGATTTTAGAATCGCCTTCACTATAAAATTTCCCTTGGTCACTTAAGAGGCAAAACCAGATCAAAAAACTGAAGCGGGAATGAAGCCTGATAAAGAGTCATGCCCATCAAAAGTCTGAAAAAAACAAGCTGAGAGCTCATGTGGCAACATTAGTGACAGAGTGTGGAGTGACGGCTGGAAGCCACAGCAGCATGAGGTTCAGCCGTGGTCACAATGACATTCTGTAGGTGGGTCAAAACAGGAGGAAACCACAGATGTCACAATGACTGAGAGCGGAGTCACGGCGGCAGCAATCATGAGAGGTCAGGCAGATGGTCACAATTGACATTCTGTAGGAGGCTAAACAGGAGGGAAGCCACAGAGTTGCACAATAACTGGAGAGCGGAGGTCACGGCGGCAGCAGCATGATGTCCGGCAGTGGCACAATACAATTCTGTAGGTGTAGCACAAACGGAGGAAGCTACAGATGTCACAATGACTGAGAAGCGGAGGTCACGGCGGCAAGCAGCATGAGGAGTCAGGCAGTGGCAACAATGTGAACAATCAGGAGGTGGCAAGTACGTAATAGTCCATAGAGTTGGCACAATCACACAGTTGTGTGAGGTCACAACAGCAGCAGCATGAGTCAGTCAGTGGCAACAATTGACATTCAGGAGGTACAAAACAGTATTATAGGCCATAGAGTGGAAACAATCACACAGTGGGGGAGGTCCACAACAGCAGCATAAGGAGTCAGGCCAGGTGGCACAAGACATTCATGGAGGTGCAAAACAGGAGGAAAGCACAGAAGTGGCACAATGACAGAGAGCTAGGTCACGCCGGCTACAAAGCAGCAATGAGGTCAGGCAGTGGCACAATGACATACTGGAGGTGCAAAACAGAGGAAAGCCACAGAGTGTGCACACAGTGACTGAGAGCGGGAAGTCACGCGGCACAGCATGAGGTCAGGCAGTGGCACAATGACATTCTGGAGTGTCAAAACAGTAGAAGCCACAGAGTGGTCACAATGACTGAAGAGCGGATGGTCACCGGCCTCAACATTGGCGCAGCAGCATGAGGTCAAGCAAGTGGCACAATGACATTCTGGAGGTGGCAAAACAGGATGAGTCCACAGAGAGGCACAATGACTGAGAGCGGAGTCACGGCGGACAAGCAGCAAGAGGTTCAGGCAGTGGCACAATGACATTCAGTAGGAGGTCAAACAGGCTGAAGCAACAGATGTGGCACAATGTGACTGAGAAGGCGGAGGTCACGGCGGCAGCATCATGAAGGTCAGGCCAGTGGCACAATGACATTCTGGAGGTGTCAAAAACGGAGAAGCCACAGAGTGGCACAATACCTGAGAGCGAGGTTACGCCGGCAGCAGCATGAGGTCAGGCAGTGGCCACAATGACATTCTGTAAAGGTGGCAAAACAGGAGGAATCACAGAGTGGCACAATGACTGAGAGCGTAGGTCACGGCGGCAGCAGCATTAGGGTCAGGCATGAGCACAATGAACATTCTGGGAGGTGGCAAAACAGTATAGACCACAGGTGGCAAAATTCAGACAGTGAGGAGGTCACGGCGGCAGCATAAGAGGGTATCAGCAGTGGCACAATGACATTCTGGAGGCGGCAAAACTAGTATCAGGGTCACAGAGTGGCACAATGATACAGTGTGAGGTCACGACACCAAGCAGCAGCATGAAGATCATGCAAGTATGGGCACAATGACATTCATGGAGGCGGCAAAACATATAAGGCCACGTAGTGGACAATCACACAGGTGTGAGTGTCACATTGCGGCAGCAGTAATGGAGATCAGGCATGGCACAAATGACATTCAGAAGGCGGAAACAAACAGTATATAGGACCACAGAGTGGCACAATCAAGACGTGGAGGTCACGGCGGCAAGCAGAATGAGTCAGGCAGTGGGGCACAATGACATTCTGGAGGTGTCGAAAACAGTAATTAGGCCACAGAGTGTGAACAATGATACAGTGTGAGGTCAACGACACAGCAAAATCATGAGATCAGGCAGTGTGCACAATGACATTCTGGAGGCGACAAAACAGTATTAGGGCCACAGAGTTGCAACAATGATACAGTTGGAGGTCACGACAGCAACATGCATGAGATCAGGACCCGTGTCACAATGACATTCTGGAGCGCAAAACATAATTATTTACACAGAAGTGCACAATCACACAGTGTGGAGGTCACGGAGGCACAGTAAATGAGATCAGCAGTGGCACCAATGACATTCTGTGATGGCTGCAAAACAGTATTAGGCCACAGAGTGTCCACAACGATACAGTGTGTAGTACGACAGCAGCAGCATGAGATCAGCAGTGGCACAATGAAACAACTCTGGCGGCAAAAACAGTATTAGGCCACAGAGTGGCACAAACACACATTGTGGAGGGTCACGACAGCATCAGCAAATGAGATTCAGGCAGTGTGCACAATGACATACTGGAGGTGGCAAAACAGAGGAAGCCACAGAGTGGCACAATGACTGAGAGCGGAGATCACGGCGGCAGCAGACATGAAGTCAGGCAGTGCACAATGACACAGTGTGGGGACATGGCAGCGCCACAGCACAGCATGAGGTCAGACAGTGGCACAATGACACAGTGGTTTAGTGGGTGGCAAAAGCCAGTCCCTGGTAAAGATGGTGGTAGGCAGATGGAGAAAACAGTCAGCAGATGTGAGGCATCAGGTGGGTGGCGGCATAATAAATAGTGGCTGAGGCCAGGTTGTTAACCCAGAATGAACGCCTAAGGCATAGGAGGTGTGAGGAAAATCCTGCCGATCCATGCCTGAATCATCTTGACAAAGTGTCATTCGTTTCACATTTCCCGTGTACAAGCGTGGTTCTCCTTGGGGTAACCGATGGCCCCGCGCCCACTGAACACCCGATCTGATCCACACTACTTGGCCGTGCAGGACAGCTTCCCACGCAAACATCGGCAAATTGAGGCCACACAATCCAGTTTGGCTGCCAGAAATCCAGCGGATCTTCTAACTAGGTGGCAGAGTGCTGTCCAAGTAGCCCACAACCTGTTGGTTCAGTGACATGCCCTCCAGACCCAGCTGCTGCTGCTTGCTACTGCCCTCCTCACTATGCTGTGAAGGAAGCTGCTCACAGTGACTCAAGACTATGTTACTACTGAAGGCGCCGTTACTGCTCCTACCCCCCACCTTGCCCCTAGAGCCGCGGCAATAGTACGAAGAGGCGCTGAGAGACCCAAGCCCCCGGTCAGACCATGTCAGAGTAGGGACGATGCCGCACATTATGGCAGCAGCCAACTGATTTACGGATGATTCCTATAGAATTTGAGTTTGTCTTCCCTCTCAATAGCTAGGGAAAAAGGCTCCCATTTTGGACCGGAAGCGAGGGCAATAGGGTGGAAGCCAGAAGTCATCCATTTCTGCCGATGCTGACTATTCGGCAGTCACTAGCCAGGAAAATAAGCATAGCTGCGGTCCCTTTGCACAAGTTACTACCCGAGGGGCTCCCCTGCCTCCAATTCCCACTGTAACTGCCACCGGTGCTTGGGGTCATCTGCCTTCGTCTTCCTCATCTCCATCCACCTCCACCAGCTGCTCCTGCTCCTCCTCCTCCGATGTCACCTTGGTATGAAAATTCCCACGTCATTACACCAGACAATGCTTCTGCTCCAATGTCCCTCCTCCTCCTCCATTTCAGTGCCCCCCACCGGACCATGTGGCCACGATGTAGTTTTGCCTACTTCTCCAGTCCCTGCCCAGACAGATATTAAACAAGCATCTGTTCCAGGACATGAAGCAGTGGAAGGACGTTATCATCCCGTAGTCTGCTACTTGACAAATAACGTTTGCCTCCCTCGAATGGCCTCGAACAATCGGCATGTGGTCACGCAATGAACTGGCCACTCTGGCCTGACATCAAAGTTTACCCAGGGGAGTACTTTCTGTCTGCCTGGATCATCAAAAAAATCGTTAATGGCCTTTCTCTGTTCATACCGTCGGTCCAACATGTTCAGGCCTGGAATTCCCAGCGGGTTGGAAACAATGCTTAATCAGAGTGTGGTTGGGGGAGGCCATTCTGCCGCGCTGCAACTCGGAGGAGGTGGTTCCTGGCTTTGTACGAATGGATAAAGTGCATGCACAGTTTCCTGGCCATTTTCAGAATGTCTCTGAAATCGATAGAAGACTTCAGGAACCTTTTCACAACCAAATTGAACACGTCGCCATGCGTAAGGTCGCAGGACAAACCCGTCCTCGGTGCAGCACGACACCATCGCTCCTCCCCATTGTCCCTCACAAGTTTCCGATTAGCAGTTAGCGCGAGAAAGCCACACATCGATTTCTTGCTGCTGAACGCGGAGCAGTTCCTCCCCTGTGTGACTTCGTGTCGCCAAGACAACAGGTGTAGAAACTGCGTTGAACACATTCACACTCCAGTGGGCCGTAAAGGACATGTACTTGTCCCTGACCGTAGATAAGCCTCCAGACGTCCGCGCTTCCGTGCACCTGGCACAAACCGATAAGCACAGGTGACAGACCCACCTTCTGTTTTCACAAAATTTAAAAGCTCTAGTAACTTCTTTTTGGAAAATAAATTACACGGCCTTGGAACTCATCCATCTCTCGGCTCGCACAAGCCATTAGTTTCTTCTTGAACGTTGCAGAGTCCACCAATTTGGAAAGGGTAGGTGACTGCAGTACCAACAACCTTGTATCAGCTAGCAACGGACACTGCTGCAACTTAGGAAGGTGTGGGACCATTACTGTTGTCCTTTGCAATCGCTCGCTGAAACGACATGCTGGGCTCCATGATTAAGCGGAGGAGCATGAGCATCTGGACTGGGAGATGATGTCAAAGATAAACAGCCTCCCTTCTGCAAGAGGAGGTGGAGCCTTGACTGGCTGCAATGGCATGATGCCACTGAGCGCTGCTGCGGCGGCATGATGGACCACCCACAATCTGGGACCACTATCTCCCATCCACCGGATTGGTGACGCTTGCAAAGTGTGACGCAGGGCCGTGGTGCCAACATTAGCTGCCACCTTGCCCACATGCTTCACTTTCCTGCCCGACAGATTCTACATAAACCCTATATCTCGGCTTCCTCCACGGTGGTCTTAGCAAAGAACTGCCACAACCGCCGAGTAACGGATTTTACCGCCAACGCTCCGCAACTGAGTGACACTGCCGCCGTGCTCCGCGTCGCTGAGCCCCCCCTGTGTCCGCAACTTTCTTGTGACCTTCAGAAGCGGGTTTTTACCCCGTGGCCGCTTGGCTCCCGACCTCACACCTGCTGCTATCCTGCTGACTCACGCCCACCACTACCCACTTGCTGGCTGCCGCCGCTAGCCTATGACACGCTATCTGACAACCCTCTTCTCCTGACGATGATGAAGCCCTTTGGCCTCACACCCCCGGCTATCCCAAGATGTGGACGCTACATCATCATCCATTTTGTTTTTCATCGTCACTGCTGTCCTCAACGCACCGTCTTGGTAGCAGAGGGCTGACCCCTTCACAACATGACCTCCCCATACCACTCTCCCCATCTATACTTTGCCGCCTACTGCAAGAAAGCAAAGGCGATATTGGCCCGCATTTCTTCGCTGCCAAGTAGCTGCTTACTGCCCTCCTCAATTGTTTTCATCCTCAGCTATATAGTGGGCGCAGAGCCCAGACCACATAAGTAATCTCTGGCTGAGGGAACGATGGACAGAGGCGGGCTGGATGACAGGTGAGGCCCGCTGACGGCCGCCCCCCCCCCCCTCCCGAGGGCCATGCCAACTAATGGTTTGTAGTCTGAGGTTCCACCGACTCTTGGCTGGGGTTGTCCAGATGTCAACTGGGAGGAAGAGGTATGACCTAGTCAACCATCAAGAACCCTTAGGGTTGCTGAACAACACACGGCCGCTAGATACAGCGCAGTTTGATGGCCCTCACCGAGTGACCCTTGCAGCGATGTCCCCCTTGCTGTGCTGCGACCTGGTGCCTGTTTCCATAATGTTTGTGCCACTGCCCACTTGCAGGTGCAGAAGCCTGCCACCTCCTGTGCTGACCATAACTGTTTGTTCTAAAATTGTAACAGACACTGGTTTCTGGATGATGATATCTGTATATGATAAATGATACACCCTGTTTTAGAAAACCCTCCAAATGAACCCAGGTCAACATTCTTGGGTAACCCTTGGATACAATAGCGCCTCCACAAATGGCAAGGAAAAAATTGACTTGTATGTGTTTTTTAAAAAACACTGTGTGTTTTTACTAAAATGTAAAAGCACAAACATGCTTAATTAAACCTTCAGGACATGAATTAGCTACAGGAAAAATGTAAATATTTTTAGGTGTTTTGAAAAAGACGGTTTATTTTTTGTCATCACAGCCAGCAAAATAAAAAAAACAAACGCTTTAATAACCCCTTGGATGTACATTGCGCCAAAGAAGTTAGCCGCACAAAAATAGTAGCTTTGTAGCGTGTACAATGCGTGTTTTTCTACGCCACACAACAAAAGAAACAGTTGTAATAAACCTTTTGACTTGTGAATTAGGCTACAGGAAAAATTTTCTATATTTGTGCGTTGAAAAAGACAGTTACTTTCTTGGGGTCAGCACAACCATCAAACAAACGCTTTAATTAAACCCCTGGATGTAAATTGCGCCAAAGAATTGAGCCCCACAAAAATAATAGCTTGTAGCGTGTGACAAATGCGTGTTTTCCTTTATCCTACGCCACACAACAATAGATACAGTTGAAAATAACCATTTGTTTGTGAATTTGGTTTACATAAAAAATTTATAATATTGATGCGTTGAAAAAGAAAACTGGTTTCTGGGGTCAGCAACACCAACCAAAAAAAAAACGCTTAATTAACCCCTGGATTAAAATTGGCGCCAAAGAATTGAGACCCCACAAAATAGTAGCTTTTGAAGCGTGTTTACAATTGCGTGTTTTCCTATGGCCTAACACAACAGAGAACATTTTGGTTAAATTAACCTTTGTTGTGAATTAGGCTACATGAAAAATTTATATATTTTGGCGTTGAAAAAGAACTTATACTTGGGCGTCAGCACACAACAAAACAACGGCTTAATTAAACCCCTGATGTAAATTGGCCAAAGAATTGAGCCGTAACAAAATGAGTAGCTTGTAGCTGTGTTACAATTGGCTTGTTTTCTACGCCACACAACAAAAATACAGTTGAATTAAACCTTTGCTTGTGAAATAGGCTACAGGAATAAATTTAGTATATTTTGGTCGTTGAAAAAGACGGTTTCTTGGGGTCAGCACACCAGCACCCAACGCTTAATTCACCCCTGTAATGAAAATAGCGCAATAGAACTTGAGCAGTCCAAAAATGAAGTTGTAATTGTATTGTAACAACGCTGTTCTTTAAATGACTACAACAGGAACTGGCTTAGATCCACTTGGATATTGAATGTATATGTAGCTGCATGGACGCACACTGGAATTTCAGATCCATACCCAAAAAGTTAGAAATAGAACATTAAAGAACAGTCTCTGAGACAAGCTGAGACACCCCACAGAAATCGCTATATAAAAAATCAATTCTTCAGTAATAAGCTATCAGCCGCTTGCAGCACCTTCCCTGAAGAGCACAGTGAGTAGGAGTGTGACTCCCGGCTTCGCGCACAGACTTAAATAGTGCGGTGATGTCACAGAATCCCCCGTCTCTGATTGGCTTCAATCTCTGCAAATGTCAAGCAGGCTATTCCCTTCCATCCCTCCCAAGTGCTTTGCCCCATGTACGCCATGTTGCTCGCAGGTCCATTATATCAATCAAAAGCCACACTTCGTTCACAGATCCGAATACCCCAAATCCGTACGTTCGTTCCGAACCGAAGTTTTCCTTGAAATTCAAAACGAATATCCACTCGTTAGAATCGATTCGCCCATCTCTAAATATGTTGCATTCCATTATTACATTTAAAATTGTTTTACATTAACACATTCCCGTTAGTAAAATAAAATATTTTCGTTATTTTTATGTTTATGTTTAAAATCAGACTAAGGTACTTTTAACTTTACGCATTTTTTCATCCTTAGGCTGAGTTCACATGGTATAATTGCGGAGACATATTTTTCACGCAATTACGCCGTGTGCTCGGGAGCAGGGGACCGGCAGCCCGCCGGCCCCATAGTCATGCATTATTCTCAGCGCGTAGATGCCGTAAATAATTGACATGCCACTTCTCTCCCCGCTCCCCCGTTATTGTTGGGAGGGGGGAAAAGAAAACGTAATCCTAGTTCTCTATGAGAACTGCGGATTACCATAATGGGGGGGGACGTATCCCCCCCCTATTTTGCGCATACGCGCGAAATCGGGGCGAGATAGCCAAAAAAAGCCGTGGAACAATCCAAATGTATTTGCATGTTTCCCAAAAGTGGACTTTATCGAAGAAGGAGCATTGATAAACTCGTTTTAAAAAAATGACACATTAAGTTAATTAGAGCACCTGGGTTAAAATCAAAGGTTTAAAATGCTTTTTAACACAGTAAGATTTTTTCAATTTGCAAATATTAGTAAGGAAAGTTTGGACCTTTAGGCCATGCCCCACGGCAGGTTTTTTCACCCCGGTTTTTTTCACCCGGGTTTGGGGGTTTTTCAGATGAGAAAACCCGGCGAAAATGACAAAATTGTGCCTATGGAAAACCTGTGCAGATCCCCACGAGGGGTTTCCCCGCCCCGGGGGGGCCGGGGGCAAACATAGAACTGCACCATTTTCCCGGGGGGTTTTCGGAGGGAAAAATTGTGCAGCTATGGGAAGGGGGGGGGGTCTTCCCGCTCATCGCGGAGAAAAGCGCCCCCCCCCCCCCCCCGCGGCCGTGGGGGCAGCCGCAAACAGGACAATACCCGGCCGGCAAACCGGGCCGGATTTGCCTGTGCCCGGTGAAGGCCCCTTACAATGCTAAATTGAATACACAATCAGCAGTTACTATATATGCAGATGCAGTAATTACAGTTCAGGAAATGGTTTGAAGTACACAATCTACAGAGACAGTTTGCTGCAAAACCTGATTTCCTTAACAACCACTAGAGTTAGTTTTCCTTAAAGTAAGGGTTGCTACCATTATTTTTTCTAAAAACCCAATTTAAAAAATTTCCAATTTAAAGAGACAACGATATAATCATGATAGATTCCATATAAATCTGTGGACTGTTCTTGCAATCAAATATGTCCATGTTAAACCTTCTAGGTGTTAATCTGTTTGCAAACAATCTTTTCCAAGTCTCTTATTTTTATTTATTTTTTTATTCTGGAGCCCAAATCTTTATTTTGTTTCTAATGGGTTTTTTTTTGGGGTTTAAGGTACATAGGAATGGGAAAGGAGGGAAGGGAGTATAGGTATCTTGTCTTAAAAATGCCCCAAAGGGGCTGCCCCAAATTTGTTTTTTTTTGAAATGGACAACCCATTTGATTTAGGATATTTTAGATTTATTAACAAAAACTCTTTAAAATAAATATCTAGCCTTTAAACATAATATTTTTGCAAAAAGAAAAAAGATTAAAATCCCCAAATTACTTTAAATCTTTATTACTAAAACCTTCATAAAAAAGTATGGACTCACCACAGTTTGAATATATTAACCCAGTTTTTTGTTGCAAATTTGTAGCAAATACATAAATAATTGTAACGGTCAGTGGTAGTGGATCCTCTGGACCACCGCAAGCGATGTTAATAGCCACGCCAGGGAGCGGAGTCTAAGTAGGTCCGGTTTTCACCAGAGCCCGGCGCAAAGCGGGATGGACTTGCTGCGGCGGATTGCTACCAAGTCGCTACCCCTGACGTGACTTGCTTGCGGTGGCTGCCAAGGTGTGGCAAGGTACAAAGTCATAAGGCAGGCTTGTAGTCGGGGACAGGCAGAAAGGTCAGGACAGGCGGCAATGGTTCGTGGTCGAGGGATGGAGGTCGAAGGTACGGTACACGGAATAATACAAGACACTAATGAACGCTTTCTCTCAAGGCACAGGGCACTATTAATTCGTCAAGGTTACTGTGAAGGGGCAGGACTTAAATAGGGTTAGCGCCCGATGGAACCAATTATCAGCGTGCTGTCCCTTTAAATTTGGCCGCAGTACCGCGTGCGCGCCCGGCCCGGAACAGGAGCGCGGCGAGGTAAGTGACGGCTAGAGCCGTGAGCTGCAGGCTGCGGGGATGGAGCCGCGGCATTGCCGGCAGCAGGAGCCGCAGCAGGGGTGTTACGGGTGTCCAAGCAGACACGGGGGGCGTTTGGACACCCGTAACAGTACCCCCCCCTTCAGCCTCCCCTTCCTCCCGGCCTGCAGTAACCTAGTCAAAAGACCCCGGCCTAGGATGTTCTCCTCCGGCTCCCAAGACCTCTCCTTTGGCCCAAACCCCTTCCAATCGACCAAGAAAAATCATCTCTCCCTAACCGTCTTCATGGCTAAAATTTCCTTGACGGTAAAAAGTCAGCTACGGGAGATGGGGGAACCACTGACCGAGAAAAATGGTTATGGATGACCGGTTTCAACAGGGAGACGTGGAAGGAGTTTGGGATGCGCATAGTTGGAAGGAGCCGGAGCTTGTAGGCCACCGGATTGATGCGCCTCAGGACTTCAAAGGGGCCTAAAAAACGGGAGCCCAGCTTGTAGCTAGGGATTTTAAAGTGGACATACCTGGCAGACAGCCTTTCCCCTGGAACAAAGGAAGGAGGGGGTCTTCTTTTTTTGTTCGCTTGGATCTTCATATGGGCCAAGGCCTGAAGCAGAGATTGACGTGTCTCCTTCCAAAAGGCAGATAGGTCGCGGACCAGATTATCTACAGCAGGGACATCGGAGGAGGCAGAGGGCAGCGGAAGGGGGGGGCGGGGATGCCGACCGAAGACGATGAAGAAGGGGGATGCCCCAGCAGAATCAGAGTCCATGGAATTATATAATATTATATGAAAAAATGCCCAAGCAACAGACTGGAACAATCATCTTGTCTAGCAGATGTGAAGTGGGCGGAGATGGTACCCAAGAAATTGATTTTCACCCCCTCCCCTTACCCATGGATTGTGGGTGGTAAAGCGGAAGATAATCCAGTTCCACTTGTAGTAGCGAACAAAGGCCTCGCCAAAATCTCGATATGAATTGAATCCCCGGTCCAAAACTGTATGCAAGGGAAGTCCATGCAGTCGGAAGATATGTCATTTTGGAAAAACAGTCATTGACCACCCAGATAACCATATTTCCCTCCGAGGGCTGTAGGTCGGTTATGAAGTCCATAGCAATATGACTCCAAGGACTGCTAGGGACAGGCAGAGGTTGGGGAGTAGCCCTGCAGGTTTGAGTCGAGGGACTTTTTGCGGCACGGGTGGTACGGCCTCCACGAAACACCTTCACATCGTTGGCAAGACCGGCCACCAAAAAGATAAAAGGGGAAAACAAGGAAAAAGGACCTCCTACCCCAGGGGTCAGTATTGAGAGCAAAAAGGGGGGAAATAGGCACTTTTCCAGTTTGGGGGTAGAGATGGTTCCGCGCAGGGGATTTTAGGGCCTGGCAAAAACGATGGAGGATCCCCGTCGGGGTGAAAATACCAAAAGTCATCCAAGTAACCCCTAGCGGCTACAGGGGTCCTAAATATGTCATTGACAAATTTTTGGAAGATGCTGGGGGGGGTTTCCAAGCGAAGGGCATCACAAGATACTTAAGTGCCACACGAGTATTGGGCCGTTTTCACTCGTCACCTTCCCCGGTGGAGATTATAGCCCCCCGTAAGTCCAATGAAAAGATTTGGGTCCCCGGAGAGACAAAGACGATCAATGGGAAAAAGGGTACGGTTTTTAATGGGATCTTTTTAGGGCCCCGGTGTCGATGCAGGTCTCAGGATGCATCCTTTTCTCCACAAATTAAAATCCCGGGCCCAGCCGTGAAGCGATTTTTGGATGAAGCCTTTTTTTAAATTTCTTTAATGTAGGCCCAAAATCGCCTGAGTTCGGGTACGGGAGGGGGGAGCCAGGGGGAATACCCCGGTAGGGGTAGTCCCCGGGGAGCAAACTATATGGCAACATAAGGGTGATGGGAGGAAGTGTTCGTTTTCTTCTCAGAGAAGTCCTGGGAATCCTGAAAACGGTTGCGGATTGCCCGGTTGGGTTGAGAGAGGATTTGGGGGACCTGGGGAGGTGCAAACTTCACCCGTCTTCCAGGGAGCGAGGGGGGTGAGTGCAGCGGGAAAACCCAGTAAAGAAAGGGGGGGGCGGGTAACACGAAAAAAAGCAATCCTTCTCTGTGCAAGGCTTTCCCACTTGTGGGGTCCCCGGTTTCAGTCCGAAGTGGATGGAGTCACTTAAACTCACCACTGGGGACAGATGACCAAAGGTGGTCTAAGGGACCACCAGGAATGATATTGGGGCACCAAAGAAGCATCCCTAAAACCCCAGCGATCGGGGGAATAGGGAAAAGGCCCCACACTTGGAACGAGATTCTGGAATTGGATGTGACCAGAACTGGCAGCATGAGCCATGGAGAGGGATTTTTCACACCTAGGGACGCCTCTCCCTTGAAACCTAGGTGCGTGCATTTCCCGGACGTTGCGGAAGGAGTGGACAACCCCTACAGAAATGTTCCGGGCTGCCGCAGTAGAAGCACAACTACTCCTCACGTCGTCTCGTGAGCTCTTGCAGGGTCAGGCGGGCACTGTCCACTTGCATGGCCTCTTCCATGGCTGGCTGGGTAGGAGGCAGTGGGGGTTGATGTGTATGAGCCGGTTCGCGCTCTTGACCGAGCTCCTCCCGTCTCTTCGAGAAACGAATTTCGATGCGGGTCGCCAGGTGGATGAGCTCACTTAACGTAGTCGGTGGGTCCTGGATGGCGAGGGCATCCTTAATCTGGCTGGAGAGGCTCTTCTTGAACGTGGCGCACAACACTGCGTCGTTCCAAGCCAATTCAGAAGCTAAGGTGCGGAATTGCACGGCATAGTCGCCAACAGAGGAGCTCCCTTGCTGTATTTTTAACAAGGCGGTTTCAGCATACGAGGCGCGGGCAAGCTCTTCGAAGACACCGCTGAACTCCTGGAGGAATGTCGCCAGATTGGCGGTCATCGGATCGCCTCGGTCCCAAAGTGGGGTCGCCAAGGCCAGGGCTTTCCCGGAGAGGAGACTGACCACGAAGGCCACCTTGGACCTTTCAGACGGGAACTGACCAGCCATAAGTTCCATGTGGAGGGCACACTGGGTGATGAACCCCCTGCAGGCCTTAGGGTCCCCGTCAAACTTCGTCGGCAAGGACAACCGGAGTTTAGGACCGGCGGATATCCCCGGAGCGGCTGCCACGGGTGGAGCCACGGCAGCCGACTGCTGCTGCTGAGTGGCCAGGAGCTCCTGCATCATTGTAGTCATTCGATTCAGCTGCTGCGCTTGCTGCGCAATCTGTTTCAACTGTTGGGCCACGATGGTGGTGAGGTCCGAGACGCTCGGTAGAGGCACCTTGGCGGGATCCATGGCCAAATTGAACTGTAACGGTCAGTGGTAGTGGATCCTCTGGACCACCGCAAGTGATGGTAATAGCAACGCCAGGAAGCGGAGTCTAAGTAGGCCCGGTTTTCACCAGAGCCCGCCGCAAAGCGGGATGGACTTGCTGCGGCGGATTGCTACAAGGTCGCTACCCCTGACGTGACTTGCTTGCGGTGACTGCCGAGGTGTGGCGAGGTATAAAATCGTAAGGCAGGCTCGTAGTCGGGGACAGGCAGAAAGGTCAGGACAGGCGGCAATGGTTCGTGGTTGAGGGACGGAGGCAGAAGGTACAGGCCACGGAATAATACAAGACACTAATGAATGCTTCCTCTCAAGGCACAGGGCACTATCGATTCGGCAAGGTTACTGGGAAGGGGCAGGACTTAAATAAGGTCAGCGCTCGATGGAACCAATTATCGGCGCGCTGTCCCTTTAAGTTTGGCCACAGTACCGCGCACGCCCGGCCAGCCACAGAAGCGCGCGCTTGGCCCGGAACAGGAGCGCGGCGAGTTAAATGACGGCTATAGCCGTGAGCTGTGGGCTGCGGGGATGGAACCGCGCCATTGCCGGCAGCAGGAGCCTCTGCAGGGGTGGGGGTGTGCCCGCAGCCAGACACGGGGGCCGCAGGGACACACCGGAACAATAATACACATAAAACCCCAAAACATGAAATGTGTCTAAAATAATAGTTTGGCAAACTCTACGGCGTATGGGGCTTCAAAGAAAAGGGATGTTAAACTGCCCCTTTTGTTTTCCAATTTTTGTTTCCTAAAAAGGCTTTAATTTTCAGAGTTTTTTTTTGGGAATTGGACCTCTGCTTTTTTATAAAGGGTTTTCCCGGCTTCATTGAACGGGTTTGGATTTTTTGGAGTGTCGGTGCGAAGAAATCAGAAAATAAAATCCCTGGAACCTTTGTTTTAAAAGAAACGGTACATTATAGGCTGGGAAACGTTTTTGTATTTTTCTGGCATTTTCTGGACCCACTCATACATATGGAACCCCCTGCACCCGATTTGAATAAAAATTTAATTTTCCGCAATTCCCCCCACATGCAGGGTACTTCCATGTGGGGGGATTTCGGGCAAGCCCCTTGAGCCCTTTACTGATCCCATAATTCTACAGACTTTAACTCAACTGAGCATCAGTGGGACTACCTCGATGGCTGTGTTCACTCGCTGTATTAACCCTCCCCAATAAACCCTTCATCGTCTGTGGGTTGCAACAAAAGGGCCTGGCGGTAAAAAACCTGGGGCCTCTACAAAAAACCTCCTGGTTCAGGGTCAGTACTATCTGTTGCCCATTTTCCCATCATAAAAGGGGTATTGGTTTTGTGTGAAAAGAGGGGGACATTAGTCCCAAACAATTTTATCAAGAATGAGTTTGCTTTAAAGGTTAAAATTTTTAAAAAAATATGTTAAAAACAAAAAATAAAATAGAAAAAAATTTTGCAATAGCCCAGAATGAAAAAAATTTAATAGTACACCTTTGGGATTTTTTATACAGTTGAATAAAAAATCAAAAAACACCACTTTCCCATTTATCATATAAAAAAATCAACAAAAAAAATGTACATAATCGATATTTTCGGTTTATTTTTTCCCGCACGATGAACAACATTTAAAAAACAAAAACCTCCAGAAGTCCAGTGTTTCGGTTCAAAGAAGGGAAAAAAGAACATGGTCACAGAAAAAAGTCAAAGAAAAAAACCAAAATTTTGCAAAAAAAAAAAAAATTGTAAAATGTAACAAAAAATACATCAATGGGAATTCCACCAGAAAATATTTATTCCCCCGAATAAGGGGAAAAAATGTAATTTTTTAATGCATGGGTATCTCAGTTTTCTTAATTTATATATAAAAATTTTTATATATTATATATATAATATATATTATAATTTTATATATAATTTTTTATATATAAAATAAATTTAAAAATAAATAAATATATAAATTTATGTATATATAAAATTTTATATTTAAAAATATAGAGTTGATTTACACACCCCCACATATATTAAAATATATATATTTATAAAATATATATATATTTTATATATATAATAAACATATAATTATATATATATATATTTTTTTTTTTTCTTCTCTGATACCTTATATGGTCCAATAAATGCCTCTTGCAAAGTAGGGATACTAAGAAAACGTAGAAAAGTCAACAACGGATTAAAAATGCATTAGTGCAGCTGATGTTTAAGATGGCCCGGGAAAAAGGGATAATTTTACCGATCAGCAGAAAACCCTCCACTTTTTTAAATAAATAATATTAAAATCCAATCCCTTTTAAACAATTTATCGGGTGGGGTAAACCACTTGATTTTCGGGGTTTTTTTTAAAACAAAAAGCCCGGGTTTGAAAACCCCCAGACATTCCCCAAGGGTTGGAAAAAAGGGAACCCCACAGGGTTTTAGAAAAATCTGCTGTCTCAGGCACCATCTGGTAAGGGCCCCAGGAAGAGTTAAAAATAGTATAACTGATAAACAGAAGCTCCTTAAGGTATTAAAAATACCAACCCCCGGTTTTGTTACCCCTTTTGGGGGGGGGGGGGGGGGGATCCCCTTTTTATAATGTGGTCTATGTGCTGAAAAACAAGCGGGTTTGTTTTCAAGTTCACCAAAAACTATTGCCACCTTTTAAAACAGTTGTCTCACTACAAAGGGTTGCTTTATTAAAAAAAAGAAACTTGCAAAAACCAAAACACTTTTTAATTTTGTGGTCCTTTAAAAAGTCCTACCCATTTCCCAGATATCCCTTTTTGTTTTGGGCTGCATTAGCTCCTAGGTCGCTATAGCAAAAGAACCTTTCAATCTCTTCCCGATAAATTGGGCCCGCATGGTTTCTTGTATAGAAAGGCTTTTTTTTGAGCCAGGGAGAAGCCATAAACACGCCCCCGAAATTTTTTAAAAAAGTTTAAACCCGAAAACAGGGGTGAAGTAAGATAATCGATGTGTTTAAAACAAACCCCCTTTAAAAACGTAAATGCAAAGCATTCCAAAAAAAAATAAATTTATATTTTGGTCACACTACCCTTAAAACTATTGCTTTTTAGTTTTGATTTGTAGCACAAAATGAAATTTTTTTTGTTTATATTTCCCCAATATAAAAACCCAAATTTCTAAAAAAATTTAGAAAGAAAAAAAGACCAAAAATGCCTTTTTTTTTTTTGCCCGAAAAATTTTTTTTTTTGTAAATAAAATCTGTTTTTCAAAAAAAAGATAAGTATTTAAAATAGAACAAAAATGTAACTAAAATTCAAAAGTGTTTGTGGGATGGCTTCTTGGTTGTTGTGCGGTCTTTGTACTGATCTCCTGTCTAGAATTTAAAAAATACAAATAAAGATGAGAAAAGGAAAAAACAAAACCCAAAGCCCTACATTTAAACCTACAAAGAAGAAGAAATTTGGGGGAAATGAGGACTAAATGGGCCCAAATTTTAAGTCCCAAAATACCCGCTACACAAAAAACATATTGTAACACTTACAAACAGTAAAAAAACATTAAAACAATGAATTTAAAAATTTTTATTTCAAAAATAAATTTTCTGCCACATTTTTGTATATATGTAATCTGAGGTTCTTAGCGGGACAAATTTTTTAAACCAAACCCCGGGGGGCCCATCCCCCAATGACCCAAAATGACCTCAGTTCAGATAGGGACCGACACTAGACAAGGATTTTTTATTCCTTGGGGGCCATCATTCTGCAATTTAAAAAAATTTTTTTTACTCCCTTAAAACTTAATAAATGTTACATCTAATCTCTTTCAGGTCTTTTTAATTTTAACAACCTATAATTGGTTTCTAATCTGAGATCATAAATCTGAATTCTATTCCCTTATGACCAAAGTCTGTTTTGAAACTGAAATGTCTAACATAAAGCAGTTTACACCAACACTGGATATAAGTTACCTTAATGTGGTTATCCAACCTCAAAAAATCTTAATAGTAACTATACATGGTATAGAAAGAGGAAAAAAAAGTTCTTGCTTTTTTTTTTAACACAGTGTCCATTCAGTGTTGAAGCTCTGGTGGCCATTCTTGTTTTTGTCCAGTTCTGTTCAGCCCATGACCGCTGCAGTGGATCAGTCGTCATGTGCCATTCCATTGACATCATCACACAGGGTGTGAATGGCTCGTAAGCACTGATGTCAATGGAACAGCGCTGACTCCTGAGACAACTGATTGACCATCTGCAAGTAAACACCAAAGAAGCTGCCGGAGATTCATGTCCAGATCAGCTGTGTTACAGGCAGGAAAAGAAACCCATCTTTTGCCCCTCTTTAAGACTTTTGTGATCATGTATAAGACAACACTGGATTTGCTTAAAATTCACAATTTTTTACTGTATGAAACAATTCCTACAGACCAATGTTTTATAATGATTTTAAATATGAAACTCTAATGGAATGATGACCAGCTTCACCTCCGCAGGATCAAATGTAAAAAATTCCAAATGTATTATATTCAGTTAAAAAGTAACATCCTGTGGATGAAAGGTTAGCTCAGATAAGACATAAAAGTCCTCAAAGTAAAAACACACCGAAACATTTTAGAGACATGTGTCTTCTTAGTCATTATTTTTACTATTTTGCCATAGGCAAACTTAAACTCTAACAGGTCTCAATCTGTAAAGCAGTAAAACGTAACTTTTATTATGTATAACACTAAACCTCTATACACACTATTAAAAACCTGAATTCTAACCTCTCAATGTATCCCTTTCTAATTGTGGAGGAATAACTCCTTTTCTATTATTAAGTCTGGTGGAACCCCACCTATCAACATGGGAGCCTTTTATATACAGTAATTTACTAACTCCAATAAGGGATCCAAAACATCCCACTTGGGCAGTCATCCCTAATTCGATGGACATAAAACATATAAGGTTTCCTTGTGAGACCCTCTGCAGCGGGTGACACAGTAGAGGTAAGAAATCGCAAATTAAAATGTCATGCCTGACCTCCCCAACATGCTTCATCAGGGGATAGAGGTCCGGTCCCATGTGGTCTAGCTCATTTCCTTTAATATCATGTTAGGTACACACCCTATTCAGGTGCTCACCAATTGGCCACCAGAGATTCAACAATACCCATTCCCCCTTTATACTCTCCTGCATGCATACTGATACTATGTGCTGCTGCTGCGTTCTTATAAACAACATTCCTCAGGCAAATTCACCATCTCCATAGCGGGCTTGCCCCCTATCTTACCATGCCGCCCGCGTACTCTACCAATGGACATTTCTGCCCTGACTGTGATGGACTTCCGTCCAACTTCTCTTATATTATTGCTTCTGCGCGGCTCACGGACTAAGCAGAATAGGTATTACATTTTACAGCACACTACTAGCTATATCACTTCCCATAAACCTTTTCTCCTCTATGTCTAATATGCATATTCATTGGGAATATGTGCTCCATTATACTGTACACTGTTATCTTTTTCTCTTTCCATGAATCTCTTCTCCTCTGTATCTAATATACATATTCATTTTAATAAAGCTTCAAGCCTTATGGTTAGCCTGCCCCCCCTCCCGCAACTTGACCTCCCATCTTCCCCACTAGTCATAGCACATTACTAAAGTAAACCAAAACCTCTGTAGCTATCCTGGTTCACAAAGCGATCAAACACAGGTGATAATGAGTTGCTAGTAGCCTGCGTTTGGAGTGATCACTTGAAAAATCTCTATTACACAAATGTAAATAACCAATAAGATTTTTTTTTCTCTTTCTTTCTTTCTTTTCTCCCTTTTAAAGTGTTCAGTGTTAATACATGATGTCTTGTCTAACGAGACTCAGAGGCATCCGTGTTTTCAAATGATAGATCCGCCAAGCCTCACGGCTTAAAAGTTTTGTTTGGCGATCGACCCCTCTGACGGGTCTAAAAGAATTTTCAGTTCCCATGAATGTGAAACTGGTGGTATCACCATTTGGTACCTGTGAAAAGTGATGTGATACAGTAGATATTTTGAAAAGATCTGGCCACTGAACATCAGACAAATGTCTGCGAATTCTAACTTTCAAGGGCCCAGTGGTACATCCCACATATTGCAGCCTGCAGCTGCAACAGCTGATCATGTAAATTACAAATTTGTAATTGCAGTTTATATAAGTTTTCATTTTATATTGTTTATTAGTTTGATATGAAATAATTGTGTCTGTAGTATGTGCAAATCTGCAGACCATACATATGCGATGTCCACATTTATGAAAACCTAACAACCAAATGTTGTTGATAGAAAAAAGGCTCGGTGACACCATAGAGCCTATTGTAGAAGTCCTACTTGGTACGTATCTCAGATTGGATTGTAACATATTTTTCATTTTACCATGTAGGTATAACAATGGTAGATGTTTTTTAATAATAACAATTTTACCGAATTGCAGACTATAAGGGTATGTTCACACGGCTTATTGCAGCATGTATATTACACGTCGTAATTCGGCATGTGTTTTGGAACCACGCGCTGATCATCATGTAATTCCAAACCACAGGGGGCCAGCAGCCACCCGGCCCCATTGAAATACATTGTCAGTGGCGTGTAAGCGCTGCGAACAACTGACATGTCAATTCTTCCCTCACGCATACAATACAATTATATTGTACTTGCGGGGAGACGACGCACAATCCATAGCTCTCTATGAGAGCTATGATTTACCGTAATTTCATAAAGCGCAATACGCGGCAAAATTCTCGCCGAAATATGCGGCAATTTAAGCCATGTGACCATACTCTAGGGAATGGAGAAAGTGATGTTGTTGGATTTCTTAATTGATTTATCTTTTTGTTTATACAGTAAATCTTGACGATGAATATTGGATAACTTGCTTACAGCATCATTGAGAGTATGTTTAGATATTTGCGATTTTTTAATTTGCAACAAGTTTCTTTTTGAAATTGAATAAATTTGGTTGGATCTAATTTTAAATGTATTAACATGTAATCCATTATAGTTAGATATGAAAAGTATTCTACGAGGATTGTTTGGTTTTTAATATTGTGGCTTTTATTAAGTATCACCAAGATTAATCCTATAAAGATCTCTTACTATGGGCAGTTGCCTAGTAGATTACCTAAGTGTCAGAACAGCTAATATTATGTACAATTTAGGATTTTTTATCTTTTTTTATAGTGGAGCAGCTAGTACAACCCTGGAAGCATCCTTTGTGTAGGTTGCTACAATTCTATAGCCAAAAACATTTAAGAGGCAGAAGTCAATTGGCAAGTACCAGAAAAAAATACATTTCTGACTCTAAATATGGCAAACAGAATAAATCCCTAAATCAGTGTCCCATCTCCATAAATCTAGTACTTTGATATTTTTTCCCATTCGTGCAATCCACCCATTCCTTTTATTACCTTGGTCACTCTCCTCTGCACCCATTCTTATTCAAATTCTTTTTATACACAGGTAAGTGGCAGATTTATCACTACCGTCTAACTCTTAGGGTATGTTCACACGATGTACTGCAGCTAGAGATGGGCGAATTTCCCGAAATTCGGTTCGTTCACTTCGCCGGATTTCTCGGCAAAAAATAACTTCTTTCCCCGAAAATTTTCGGGAAAAACCCTTTAAAAAAAAAGGGTGCTGTAAATTTTGTGCCATGCTTAAATAGAGAGGGGCTTGGTTTGGTTTCATACAATGTTGGTTTTAGTATGACAGCCATGACGCCCCCGCTCTTAAAATCGCTTCACTATAAAATTCCCTGGGCACTTAAGAGGGCAAAAACGCCCAAAAAAAACGAAGGGGGAATGTAGCTGATAAAGTCTGGCAGCGACAGCGGAAAAAAAAAAAATGAGGGTCAGGTGGCACATCATGAAGGGTGGGGTGAGGGGGGGAGCCCAGCACAGAGGTTTGACATGGCACAAGATATTCTGGAGGGGGCAAAAACAGGGGGGGGGGGGCCCCAGATGGGACAATGCACAGTGTGTGGTTAGGCAGAGCCCCAGCGCAACATAGGTCAGACGTGGCACAAGCACAGTGTGTAGGTCAGGCAGGGAGCCACACAGCAGCAGAGGGCAGACAGTGGCACAATGACATAGTGGTAGGTCAAGCAGACCAAGCAGAGAGAGGTAGCAGGGCACAAAGATTCGGAGGTGGCAAAAATAGGGTAGGGCCCCAGGTCACAATGACAGGTTGTAGGTCACGGCAGCAGCCACACAGCAGCATGAGGTCAGACGTGGCAAAGACACGTGTGAGGTCACAGCAGCAGCAACAGCAGCAGCATGAGGTCAGACAGTGGCACAATGACGAGTGTGTAGGTACGGCGCGCCACAGCAGCGAGAGGTCGACAGTGGCACAAGACATTTGGAGGTGGCAAAAAAAAAGGAGTAGGCCACAGAGTGGGAAATGACACGTGTATAGGTCCGGCAGCAGCCTAAGCGCATAGGGCAAAAGTGGAAAAGACACAGTTGTAGGTCACGGCAGCAGCCCAGCAGCGCATGAGGTCAGACGTGGCAAAGACACAGTTGGGGGGTACGGGATCACCACAGCAGCAGCTGAGGGCAGCAGGGCACAATGCATTCGGGGTGGAAAAAAAAAAGGAATAGGCCACAGGTGGCCAAAGACAGGTGTGTAGGTCACGGCAGCAGCCACCGCGCTGAGGCAGCAGGGCACAATGAACAGTTGCAAGTCACGGGCAAGCAGCATAGGTCAGCAGTGGCCAAACATTCTGGGGTGGCAAAAACAGGGGGTAGGCCAGAGTGGGACAATGGACATGTTTAGGTCCCCGGCAGCAGCCACAGCAGCAGCATGGTTTACATGGACAATGAACAGTGTGTAGGGACGGCAGCAGCCAAAGAGGTCAAAGTGGCACAATGAATTCTGGAGGTGGCAAAACGTAGTAGGCCAATGATGGCACAATGACAGAGAGTGGAGGGACGGGCGGCAGCCAGAGGGGCAACAGTGGCCATGACATTCTGGGGGGTGGAAAAAAAATGGAGTGGCCACAGGTGGCCAATGACAAAAAGTGGGGTGACGGCGGCAGCAACATGAGGAACATGGCACAATGAATTTGGGGGTGGTTAAAAAAAAAGTAAAGCAGGTGGCACAAAAACAAAATGTGTAGGTAAAGGCGCCCAAAGCAGCAAAATTAGGGGCAGACAGTGGCACAAGACTTTGGGGTGGCAAAAAAAGGAGAGGCCCCAGATGGGGCAATGACCAGTGTGGAGGTCCGGAGCACCAAGCAGCGATGAGGTTTAGACAGTGGACAATGACATTAGGAGGTGGCATAAAAGGAATAGGCCACAGAGTGGCACAATGACAGAGTGTTAGGTCCGGCAGCAGCCCAGCACAATGGGTCAGACGGGCACAAAGACACAGGTGTAAGTCACGGCAGCAGCCCTGCGCACATGAGGTCAGAAAGTGGCACACGACAGAGTGTGTATAGGCAGGCCACAGCGCGCTGAGGCGAAGTGACACAATGCATTGGGGGGGCAAAAAACAGGGTAGGCCCCAGATGGGACAATGAACGTGGGAGGTCACGGCAGCAGAAGCACACAAGAGGTCAGCAGTGGACAATGACATTTTTGGGGTGGCAAAAAACAGGGTAGGCCCCGGGGGACAATGACCAGTGAGTGGTCACGGCAGCAGCCCCGCCCAGCATGAGGTCAGACATGGCCAATGACATCTGGAGGGGGGAAAAAAAAAGAAAATAGGACAGATGGCACAAGAAAGGGTGTAGGTCCGGGGCAGCCCCCAGACGCATATCAGAAAATGGACAATCAATTCTGGAGGGGCAAAAAAGGATTTGGCACAGAGTGGCAAATGACAGAGAGTGGAGGGGGACGGCGGGGGAGGGAGCAACGATGAGGTAGAGAGTGGCACAATACCAGTATGGGGGTCACGCAGCAGTACAGCAGCAGATGAGCTCAGAAGGGGACAAGACAGAGTGTTAGGTGGGTGGAAAAACTAGTCCCCCGGTAAAAATGGGTTTGGTGGGATGGGAAAAATGGCAGCAATGGTGGCACAGGGGGGTGGCGGGGCCGAATAGTGGTGAGGCAGGTGTTTGAACCCCGATAATTTCTACATTTTTCATTTTTTGGACCTCGTCCCAAAAGGGGGGGGCCAGAAGTCCCCTCTCCCGGGTGTGGCTATTGGCTGTCATAGAGGGAAATCACATTGCGGGGCATTGCACAAGTGAACCGAGGGGGTTCCCCCTGCTAATCTCCCTGTATACTGCCGGTGCTTGGGGGTTTGCTGTTTCCTACTATTCATTTGTTTTGTTTTCCCCTTTTTACTGGGTAGAAAAAAATATTTCACAGAAAATGTTTGAATGTTCTTTTTAAGTCCCCCGGATATGTGGGGTTTTGGAGCTTGTCCCCGAAGAATTTTTGAAATTTTTTAGGAAAGAAGAGGGAATGAAATTTTTATTACGGGGTGAAAATAACGTGGTTCCCCAAAGGAAAAAGGAGGTTTTAAAATAATGATGGGAAAAAAAGTAATAGGGGGGTATTTTGTTTTGGGGGTTTAAAAAAAATGTTTTAAGGTTTTGTGTTATAAGTCGGTAAAAAGTGAGGTGGAATTAAGGGTGGAAAATTGATATAAGTGTGGGTTGGGGGGGCCCTTCTGGGAATGAGGAGGGTTTTTTGGGTTTTTAGGATTTGGGTGAAGAAAAGTTTCTGGATTTTTAGAATTTTCTGAAGACGGGGGAAAATTAGGAACCCTTTTTACAAACCCAATTGGGAAACGTTGGCATGCAGGGTGCATGGCCATCCCTCCCCGGGGAGCGGGACACCATGTTCCCCATTGTGTCACCATGGGTTCCCTTTGGTTGGGGGGGGGGAAAGTCACACATCGATTTTTTCTGCATGACGCGGGAAAAAGTTTCCCCCCCTGGTGACCCCTTGCCGAGGAAACCAAGTAGAACACGTGACACCGTTGCCCTACATTGTGGATATGGGGCCGTATTGTGGAGGGTGAGATGGTGGTGGGGTTGGGGGAGGGGGGCGGAATTGGGGCCAGGGGCCCTAGTTTGACAAAAGTGGAGGAAAAGCAGCGTTTCCCTGTCCAAGTTGTTGGTGTGCCTGGGCCGGAAGCACATTCACCCAGTGGGCCGTAAAGGACATGTACTGGCCCTGACCGTAGTTACAGCTCCAGACGTCCGCGCTGCCGTGCACCTTGGAACAAACCGATAAGCTCAAGGACTGGCCCACCTTCTGTTCTACATATTTATGAAGTGCTGGTACTGCCTTTTTGGAAAAGAAATTACGGCTTGGAACTCTCCATCTCGGCTCGGCACAAGCCATTAGTTCTCTGAACGGTGCAGAGTCCACCATTTGGAAAGGGAGGGACTGCAGCACCAACAACTTGGACAGGAGTACGGTCAGCTTCTGCACCTTAGGATGGTTGGACGCATACTGTTGTCTCTTTGCAATCGCCTCGCTGAACGACTGCTGGCGCCATGAGTAGCGAGGAGCAGGAGCATCTGGACGGGAGATGATGTCAAAGAGAAACAGCTCCCTTCTGCAGAGGTGGTGGAGCCTTGACTGGCTGCAATGGCATGCGTGCCACTGGGCGCTGCTGCTGCTGCTGTTGCTGCGGCGGCAGGATGGACCACCACATCTGAGCCACGTTTCTCCCAGGCCACCGGATGGTGACGCTGCATGTGTTGACGCAGGGCCGTGGTGCCAACGTTAGCTCCCTGGCCACGCTTCACTTTCTGCTTACAGATTCTACATATACCCATATTCGGCTCCTCCGGTGTCTTAGCAAAGAACTGCCACACCGCCGAGTATCGGATTTTACCGCCAACGCTCCGCACTGAGTGACTACTGCCGCTGCCTCGCTGAGCCCCTGTGCCGCTACTTTCTTGGACCTGCGAAGCGGGTTTTTTACCCCGTGGCCGCTTGGCTCCCGACCTCACACTGCTGCTATCCTGCTGACTCACGGCCACACGACCCACTTGCTGGCTGCGCCGCTGCCTGACGCGCAAGCTGACGCCCTCTTCTCCTGACGATGATGAAGCCCTTGCCTCACCCGGCTCCCAAGTGCGGTCGGCTACATCATCATCTATTTGTGTTTCATCGTCACTGCTGTCCTCATCACGGTCTTGGTATGCAGAGGCTGACCCTCACAACATGACCTCCCATGCCACTCTCAACATCTATACTTTGCAAGAAGCAGGGGATATTGGCCCCATTTCTTCGCTGCCAAGTAGCTGCTGACTGCCCTCCTCAAATTGTTCATCCTCGCTATATAGTGGCGCTGAGCCCAGACCACATAGTAGATCTCTGGCTGAGGGAACCGGATGGGACAGAGGCGGGTTGAGGACAGGTGAGGGCCGCTGACCCGCTCCCGGGCCATGCCAACTAAGGGTTGTGTCTGACGTTCCCACCGACTCTTGGCTGGGGTTGTCAGATGTCATCTGGGAGGAAGTGGATGACCTAGTCAACCAATCAAGAACCATTGGG
Organism: Phyllomedusa bahiana; assembly: GCA_025379985.1. Taxonomy (NCBI): domain Eukaryota; kingdom Metazoa; phylum Chordata; class Amphibia; order Anura; family Hylidae; genus Phyllomedusa; species Phyllomedusa bahiana. The sequence continues at coordinate 325,739 of JAODAL010000227.1, read as the reverse complement.
TTGCTGAACAACACACGGCCGCTAGATGACAGCGGCAGTTGTGGCCTCACCGAGTGACCCCTGCTGCGACGTCCCCTTGCTGTGCTGCGACCTGGGCCTGCTCCAGGAATATTTGTGCCTCTGCCACTTGCAGGTGAAGAGCCTGCCACCTCTCTGTCTGACATACTGTTTGTTCTAAAATGTACAGACACTGTTTGATGAAGATATCTGTATATGATAAATACACACCCTGTATTTGACTCCAAATGAACCCACTAAGAAGCTTGGGTAACCCTTGGATATAAATTGCGCTCCACAAATGGGCAGGAAAAATTGACTTGTATGTGCCGTTTAAAAACTCTGTGTATTTTACTGAATATAAAAGCACAAACAGGCTTAATTAACCTTCGGATATGAATTATGCTACAGAATTTCTTCTGTGGCGGTGAAAAACAAAGTTTATTTTACTGAGTACAACTGCAGAACAACGCTTAATTAACCCCTGGATGTAAATTGCGCACAATAGCATTTGAGCTGGCCACAAACTAGCTAAGCTTTGTAGCGGTTACATTGTGTTTTCTACGTACACAACAAGAGAAAAAATTTTAATTAACCTTTACTTGTGAAAATCCTTGGCTACACGGAAAGAAAAATTGTTAATTTTTGGCGGTTGAAAAAGACGGTTTATTTTTGTACACAGCAGAAAAAAACACTTAATTAACCTGGATGTAAATTGCGCAATGAACTTGAGCTCAGCCACCAAACATAACTAGCTTTGTAGCATGTTACAAATTGGTGTCTTTCTACGCTACACACCAATGAGAAAAAAATTGTTGTAATTAACCTGTTACTGTGAATATGGTACAGGGAAATTTGTTAATTTTCTTGGCGGTGAAAAGCGGTTTATTTTTGTCACCACAGCAGAATAAAAACAACGGCTTTAATTAACCCACTGGTGTAATTGCGCAAAAGAATTGTAGCAGCCACAAACTACTAGCTTTTGTAGCGTGTTACAAATTGCGTGTTTGTTTTTACGCTTCACAACAAGAGAAAAAATTGTAATTAACCTTGCTTGTGAATTTATGGTACAGGAAAATTGTAATTTTTTCGGCTGCGTGAAAAAGACGGTTTCTTGGAGTCAACCACAAGCAGAAACACAACGCTTATTTAAAACTCCTCGGATGAAATTGCGCAAAGAATTGAGCAGCTCTTTAAACTACTAGCTTTGTAAGCATGTTTACAATTGCGTGTTATCTACGCTACAACACCAGAAGAAAAGAAATTGTAATTAACCTTTGTTGTGATTATTGGGTACAGGAAAAATTTTTAATTTATTGGCGGTGAAAAAGACGGTTTTATTTTTTGTCACTCACAGCAGAAAAACACGCCGTATTAACCCGCTGGATGTAAATTGCGCAAGAAGGATTGAGCAGCCTAAACATGAAGTGGTATTTGTATTGTAAAAACGCTGTTTCTTTAAATGAATACAACAGGAACTGGCTTAGATCCCCCTTGGATATTCAATGTGCTGTGAGCAGATAGCATTAAAATGTATATGGAAGCAAGCAGTGGTAGCACACATTGGAATCAGATCCAATACCAGAAATAATATAGAAATAGAAACAGATAAGAGAAGCATAGTCTCTTGGAGACAAGCTGAGACACCCCACAGAAATCGCTGTATAAAAATCAGTTCTTCAGTAAGAGCTATTACAAGACAAGTCGCAGCTAGCACCTTCCATGCTCAGTACAGTGAGAGGAGTGTGAGGCCTCCAGGATCGCGCTCCGGGGACTTATATAGTGCGGGTGAACGTTCACAGATTCCGCTGGTCATCTGATTGGCTTTTCACCTCTGCACATGTCATGCAAGGCTATGACCTTTCCTACTCCCAGAGTGCTTTCGCCCCTGTAACGCCGATTTGTGGCTCACAGCCTTTTTTATCAATCAAAACCCACACTTCTTTTTCACCCAAAGGGTACCCAAATTCCCGACTTTTCCAAAATCAAATTTTTTCCTAAAAATTCTAAAGGGAAATTCCCAAACTTCGTTAGAATAATTTCCGCCATCTCTATTATTTATCCAAAACACAAATTTTAATCACATTGCACTATAAAAAGATACCAGTATTTATACACGGGATAAAAATCCTACTGCACTGTAAAATAAATAGTATCTATACATGTTTAAAAATTTCCCATTTGCACTGTAAAATGATAGCCCGTTCATACACTGATAAAATCACTGCACTGTATAATGGGGGAAGCTTTTTACATAAATTAGTTTCACACGACTGGATAAAGAGGGGCCGGGAATCAATACACTGTTTAAAAATCACACTGCATGTAAAAATGAAAGTATCCTAAACCTGAAAATAATCACACTCCCACGTAAAAATTGATACCCAAAAAAATTTTATACACTGAAAATAATCACTGCATGTATAATGATAGAAACTTACACTGATAGTAACCCCATGCACTGAAATAATAAAAGGCCATTATCTTACACTGATAAAAATACATTGAAACTGTAACGAAGATATTTAATTTTATACATTTGATAATAATCACTGCCTGTTAATTTTAGAATTTTAACACTGAAAAAATCAAAATTGCACGTAAAATTTTTGGAAAAAAGGGGGCCCCATTAAAATTTCTATAAACTAAATAAAATCACTCCCACTGAAAAAATGATAGCATCTTTTCATGATAAAACCCAACTGCACTGTATAATGTAAACCAGTATCAAAATTACTGATAATAATCACATTTGCACTGAAAAAAAAAAAGGGTATCTATAAGGATAATAATCACACGCACTGAAAAAAGATAGCCATTATATATACACTGATAATAATCACACTGCACGTGAAATGAAAAGCCCAGTATCTATACACTGATAAAAATACCACTCCCACTGTATAATGAAACCCAGAAACTATACACTGATAAAATCACACGGGCACTGTATAAGATACCAGATCTATACACGATAAAAATTTAAACACTGCACTGAATAATGAAAAACCAGTATCTATACCAGATAAAAATCACACTGTCTGTATAAGATAGCCAGTATGTATACACTGAAAAATAATCACACCGGACGAATAATGAAACCAGTCCCTTTTACATGTTAATAGTCACCAGCACTGTAAAATGAAAGAAATCTAAAAAAATTTTTTAATAAAAACATTTCACTTTTAAAAAGATAGCATCTATACCTGATAATAATCCACTGCATGCATAATGTTTATTTATCAAATTCACTGATAAAAAATACTTTGCACCCCATAATATATTTTAAAACGCTGATAATAATTCCCACTGCACTGTAAAATGTTTACCCGTTTTTAAAACCCTGCACTGTATTAATTGATAGGGGTTTTTCTATACAGGAAAAATAGTCAAAAAGAAATGTTAATGAAAAGCCAGTATCTATCCCCTTAATAATCAAACCTGCCCTGTTTTAATGATGGGCATCTAACACTGATAAAATCACCCCTGAAAGGGTATTTTTGATAGCCTATCAAAAAAATGATAATATTCCAACACGCACTGTATAAGGGGATATTTAATCTATATACTGAAAATACTCCCCACGCACTGTATAATAAATAGCCAGAAACTTTTACCCCTGAAAATAAAAAAAAACCAACACGGGAAACATGATAGTTTTTCATACACTAAATAATACTCACATGCACTGTTTTAAATGATACCCCAGTTTTCTATAAAACTGATAATAATCACAATGAACTTATAATGATAGAAATATCTATACTGATAAAATCGCATGCACTTTTAAAATGATAGCGGGTTTTCTTCCCCTGATAATAATCAAAATTTGCCGGATAATAAATTGCAGTATCAAATACACGGAAAAAACACAATGCCCTGTATAATGATACCCAAAAAAACTATACACTGATAAAACACAATGCACTGAAATAAGAAAGATCTATTCATGAAAATAATCACCCCTGCAGTATAAAGTTAGCATTTAATATACACTGAAAAATAATCACACTGCATTTGTATAATAAAAGAAACCTATACTTTAAAAATAATCACACTGCACTGTATAATGAAAAGCCAGTATCTATACAGTTTAAAAAACACACTGCCACTGAAAATGATAGCCATTTATCTATACACTGAAAATTTAAACACACTGCACGTAAAAAGACCGGTATCAAATACACTATAAAAATCACACTGCACTGAATAATGTACCCCGGTATCAAAACACTGATAAAAATCACACCCGCACTGTATAATGATACCCCAATTTATCTATAAAAAAGAGAATATCACCCTGCACTGGATGATAGCCGGGGGTATCTAAAAACATGAGAATTACACACTGCACTGAAAATCAAACCCCAGTATCCTATAACTGAAAAAAACACATTTGCACTGTTTTAATAAACAGGTCTAAAACTGAAAAATAATCACACCGCACTGTTTAATGATAGAATCTATCAATGATAAAACCCACACTGCACTGTGAAAATGAAAGTACCCAAAAAACACTGAAAAATATCACACGAATGTTTAAGGGACAGCAAGTATCTATCCCACTGAAAAAAAATCACACTGCACGTATAATTTTTAGCAGAACAAACACGGATAAAAAATCACACGGCACGGGTATAATGATTTTTATCTAAACACTGATAATAATAAACACTAAACTGTGAAATTGATATTACCCAATACACTGAAAATGATCACACGGCACTTTATAATAAATAGTATCTATACACTGAAAAAAATAAACACTGCACTGTATAATGAAAAGCCAGAACCCTATACACTGTTTAATAATCACACGCACAGTATAATGTTAGTATTATACACGAAATTTAATCACACTGCCCAGTATAAAAATAGATCTTACACTGAGAAAAAACACCTGCACTGTAAAAGATAGCCAGAAACTTTTAACACTTTAAAAAATCACACTGCACTTTTTAATGATACCCGAGTTAAATCTATACACTGATAAAATCACACTTCCCCTAAAATAATGAAGCCAGTATCTATACACTGATAATAATCACACTGCACTGTGAAAATGTTTGGGCAGATTTACACTGATAATAATCACCACTGCACTGTTAATGTTAGCCAGAATTATACACTGAAAATAATCCCCAACTGCACTGTTTTTTATAGCCAGTATCAAAACCCACTGTAATAATCACACTCCCATTTGATAATAAATAGCCAGAAAATTCACCCTGGTTTTTTATCGTGGTTGCTAACATGGGGACATTTGTTTATGTGCTATCTGTATTAGAGCCAACATCTTATTTGCGTGACCTTTTTACATTCTGAAGCAAACTCTTTTTAGACAGACGGGTTTTTTGGCGGGGACCCCAGTATGTTTTTTTAATTTAAATTACTTGGGGCCTGGAAGGCCCCTTTTGAAAGGAAGCAGTAGAGGAAATGCACACCTTTTTTTGGCAGCTAGTAGGTGATTATCAGTTTATTATATTGCTCATGGGAACGGTGTGATCCCGGTCAGCTGGGCCTCTAGAGCTGAGGATCATCATCAGGGTTAAATGTTTGCATATTACTGTATAATACTTCTCGATTGTAATTAAAGCCTTGTCAGCTCTTTTCAATGGGAACGAATCCCCCCCAATAAATTAGTAAGTTAGAGGGTGAGGTCATATGCTAAATTATGGGGTATCCATCCCAGAAATTCTTCCCTCTCACCCCTGCCCAGACTTAAATATAGGTTTTCACTGTTCTGGAACTTCAATCATACAACATCATGTAAGAATAACACAAAACGTAAGGGGATTTATGAATTGAAAAAGGAGGAGATGAAGTTATAGTTCTTCTTGATCGTTTACGGCAGGGCTCCCCAATTCCAGTCCTCAAGGCCCACAGAATGCACCGACCATAATGAAATCAGCTGTGCAATGTTAAGGAAAGCCAAAAAACATGACCTGTTGGTGGGCCTTGAGGACTGGAGTTGGGGACCCCTGGTTTACGGGGCAATTTGAAAACATTGGATGGCCCAATGTCCACCAACACCTCCACAACTATAGTCAGTAAATGGCAGTCTATGACATAACTTTATGAACTGTACAGGGATGAATTATTGGGAATCACATGAAGCACATGTCCAGGGCCTCCAGCACCCGCCCTACTTATCCAAACTGTTTCTTCCAATATTTATATGCTTGGCCGCCACTATTTCTATTGATAGTACTTTCACTGCTCACCTCCTATTTCTTGATTTCTCATAGAAATCCCTTGATTGCTTTTCAATGATCCTATCCTATCAAGAAGAGGTGGCCACACATGCGTCTACCTCCCTATTTAAAAGCTAAGCGAGTTGTGGTCTCCACAATTCCCATAGACACCAATGGAGATGGCCATGCTTATGTGCGACCACGTCTTCTTTCTGTAGCTAAGATGGAGAGGCAAGTGGGGACTGAGTCCCAGAAGTGAGATGGGAGTCCTCATCAACCTATACAAATGTAGGATTGTACATAGTTACATATATAGTTAGTAAGGTCGAAAAAAGACACGTGTCCATCAAGTTCAACCAAGGGTGGGGAAAATGTGGTTGAAGGGAGAGAGATAAAGATTTTAAGCCTGGCCTCCCCACTGGTGAATGCCCTGAAACCCACAAGGCAAGAACCAATCTGCTCCAGGGGAGACCCCATCTCTGACCCCAGAGCTGCCACCAGCCAGGATCCATAATTTTACATGGCTACATACCTATTAATTTTCTTTAGTTTCAGGTAGATATCTAAGCCTTTCTTGAAACTCCCAACTGTTCCTGCTGTGACCAGCTCCTCAGGCGTCTATTCCTCAGATTTACAGTTCTCATAGTGAAGAATGCTTTTCTCCTCTGGAGATTGAATCCTTTTTTCTCCAGCCGAAGGTAATGTCCCTTTGTCTTTTGAGGGTGCTTTACATGAAATAATTTTTCCCCATACTTTTTGTAGGGACCATTTATATATTTATATAAATTAATCATGGCCCACGCTGAATAGGTGTTTTCTCAGTAGCCTCACTACAGATTTCCTTGGAATGAGTACCCAATGTACAATATATACTACGAAAAACCTACGTATATTGTAGTGTATTTCTAGATGTTCAATAAACTATTGAAGGTAATGACTGGTTCTTGACACTGAAAAAATGGAGCAGATTTGCACATCTGAGAATGACATTTACCGTCTCACATAACAGGATTAGATGGTTTTATAAGAGCTGTGAGGACATGGAAACAAGGGGTAGAAGCCGCAGGATAAATACCACATCTACATCACAGATTTTGGGATTCAGCCATTTCTGTGGATTTCATTCTTGGAAATATTTATGGTTTCTCTTTTTTTTCTTGTACTGAAACTCCTAATAAACCCTTTTGTTGTCTTCTATTGGCAGCTCACTTAGGTTAGGGTCTCACAATATAGATGACAATGTATACAGATCAGCAGAGCTCTCTCCACCATTGTCTGTATGTGGTTTTAAATACAGGGCTGGATTAAAGTTGGTGGGGGCTCCTATGCCACTCATTGTCATTGGCAGAATGGGGTGTTTGAGGCCCACCTGTGCAATTGGTTGTTGGAACCCACCAGTTGACTCTTTAGACCCACTGGTGGAAATGAATTGGTTGTTGGAACCCACCAGTTGACTCTTTAGACCCACTGGTGGAAATGAATCTTGGGGCTCACCAGTGGATTTGAATCTTGGGGCTCACCAGTGGAGTTGAATCTTGTGGCCCACCGTTGGAGCTGACTGTTGACACAAACCATTGGAGTTAAATCTTGAGGATCACCAGTGGAGTCAATTTGTGGGTGAATTCTATGCAGTAATGCAGACAGTGAATATCTTAGACTTCAAAAGAGAGAACCACATACACTTCTCCACAACTCCTCAACAGGTAACCTGAGAGGTAGGGTTCTCTCTGTAGGTCCCTAGATCATTAATACAAGAGAGGTCAACCAGCCCTGGTGGAGGTTACCTAGATCTCTAAGCAGGCTCAAAGTGACCCACAAGGGAGCACGGAAAATCTCCAGTGGGCCCCTGAGCATGGCAGGCCTGGGGCTGCTATTTAGGGAGAAAAGCAAAAAAGAGAGACAGAGTGCAAGATTCAGTATCTGTAGAATGGACCCCAAAAATCAAATCCACTGGTGGGCCCCAGGTACCCCAGTCCAACACTGTCCCTAAGTGGTGAAGGCCCACAGTACATTTCTAAAATTAGGTCAAGTTTCCATAACCCCACTGAGAGGCTGATTAAAGGGGTCTCTACTTTGGACAATCCATACTAAAGGGTCCGTTGAAAATAAATTATTAGCAAAGTCTCCCCATTTTTGAAACCACCACCAATATGCTGTAATTTGTGAGGAAATCTGGCTTTAAAGCAGGGGTCTGCAACATCGGCTCTCCAGCTGTTTGCAAACTACATCTTCCATCATGCCAACTGATATAGATTATATAAAAGCATGATGGGAGTTGTAGTTTCCCAACAGCTGGAGAGCTGACGTTGCAGACCCCTGCTTTAAAGTATACAATTTTCCTCCAGCACTACCGCAGAGCGAGGACCTGCCTAAAAGATGAGGTTCCTGAAGAGAGGACCCGGTCCCATGAACTTAGAATTTTATAATAGTGTATATGAAAATGAGCTTTCTAACCTAGAGAACTCCTTTAATTATTAACTATTATTATAAAGTAATTGTAAATAAGTAGGGAATGTTCAGTGTAAGGCCAATGTTGTTACTGTCCCTTAAGGAATATTACTTCTATATCTGTACATTATAAGGGTTGGCTCAGTTAGACACTATTATAAACTGTAACCTTGTTTTTTCACTGATGTAATTGAGCAGTATGAATCACCCTGCACTTCAGCCTTGGTAAAATTTATGATGCCCTTTTAGTGTACAAAGTGTGTTATGTTTTTACAGCACATATAGAAAGTCATATGACCTTTAGTATATGTGTGTGTAGCAGACTGTGAAAAAACACCAGTGTGATGAAAATAATTCCCACTGTATACATTTCTGTGCTCTTGATCAGCTCTAGAAACTTGCGTTTTATGAGTACTTATAACTTTTGCACATGGCCGGTGATGGTTGTTCACTCAGCTGTTGTGCAACATGACTGTGCTGTGTGCTTGTTCCTGCTTGTACATGAAATGTGTTGCTTGTGTTATCTTTTGTATACCTGCCTTATTATCTGCTGCCACTAAATATATAGAGCTACCTGGCAGGAAGTAAGGTCAGTGTGTGCCATGGAGCACGTGTGAGTCAGGGAGAGGTGCTGCAACTTGATATAGAGAAAGTAGGGCCTACCAGCACCTGAGCATGGTGAACAGCTGCTGAATGGAAATCTTCTTTACACATAAAGGCTGAAGTAGCTGATTGACTGATCAAGGGGCAGAAGACTATTACTGTGACAGAGCGCCATGAGGCTTGCAAAGAAATCGACCAAGTTGCTGAGGGCCACAGCATTGATAGAGGGTCAGGATGCCTAGAAAGAAATCAGGGCAATGGCTGTAGCAGGATGCCATGAAGCCTGCATAGAGACAGATTAAGCTGCAGAGGGCCACCAATGCGATAGGGCGTCATGAGGTCTGCAGAGAAATTCACCAAGTTGCAGAGGGCCACAGATGTATTAGGGTGGCATGATTCCTGCAGAGGGACAGGGCTTATGTTACTTATGCTGTGACAGGGCACCGCAAATGGGGGACGCATTCAGAAAGAGCTTGGAGTGATCCTCCCCAGCATAGCGACACAATGCCAGGAACTGTTGAGCGGTCACTGTGAGATGGACTAAGTGTACAGAACTTTATAGCAAAGACCTCAATCCGCCAACCCACTGTTGATAGTACCCAAGAACCTTGCCATTATGAAATTGCCAAGCTTTCAAGGGGTTTTCCAAGCTTCTCATCCACCTCCCACTGTGCTAAAATAGAAATTAACCCATACTTACCTCTCCTATCATTACCTTTTCTGCATTGCCAGACCTCCAGTGATCCCACCTTCCCGATCCCTCCCTCACTAATGACGTCCCGTTCATGGATCACATAATGCTGTAGCCAATCACTGACCTTTGTGGTCACGTGCCGTACATGCAACCATGTGACTGTTGAGGCCAAAAATTGCATTATGTGATCCATGAATGTGACATCATCAGTGAGGGACGGGAGGGAACATTGCAGCTCTGGCACTGCTGGAACGGTATGGATTAATTTTTTATTTTAACACAGTAGGAGATGGTTGGGAAGCTTTTAAAAGTTTTGGAAATCCCCTATAATGCATCTTGTGTGATTAAAGTGGAATGATAGTTAAGCATGAATAATAGCACCACTTTTATCCATAGGCAGTGTCTGGTATTGCAGCTCAGCCACACTTACCTGAATACTATAATACCAGCCTATAGACAAGAGAGATACTGTTTCAGATCCGTTCATGAAAGCTCTTCAACTCTTGGACTGCTTAAGGGGTGTTGAATTAAAATTTGGCTGCTACATTCCAAAAACAGCACCACTCTTGTCCATACGCTCTGTCTGGTATTGCAGCTCAGCTTCACTCATTTGGGTTGTTACATTAAGATCCTTTCTTTGTTACTCCTAGAAAGTTAGAATTCTCTTTATAGGCATCAAATTTAAAGTTGGCACATTTGGTAAAACCCACCAATTTTGTCACGAGTGGCCGACCATCTATTTTCTACGATGACCTCCTGAGTCTTTCCTAACTAATAATGGAAGGGGAAATAAGAATCTGGAAGTTGGATATAACTTCCAGATCCCTGTCTTCTCAGGGATATAGTGATGCTAGAAGAGTCTGGCACTAGTCCATTCCCAATGGAGCACATGTGCAGGCTTGCTTAGCCTAGTATGCGTGTGCATGGGAGGATTAGGAACAAATCTATCAACCAACAAGCGTCCTGCTGTCATTACATCTTATGATGTCTTCCTCTTAATCAGTGTTGGCTCCAAGTGCATGTGGCCCCTTGGACAACAAAGTCTCTTCGAACATTCTATTTATCCCAACAATAGTTTTGCAAGAGGATGTCTATTCAGATGACTATGGGCCCAGCAAGCCCAGAGGGCTAACACCAGCCTATATTTTAATTCTAACTACGGGTTGAAGATTGGAAGCACATGAAACATCCAAATAGCTTGTTAAACATATGAATACCTAGGACTTACATTGAGCATTTATGTTAATGAGCAGGACAGCAGGGGGTATGAAGGGTTTACTCAACCAGACCCCTAGGCTATTCTCAGTAGACCCTTGCTCCATATTCACGAACCCAAAGGTTTTAGTCACATTGCCCTTATAAATTCTAAACCTATAGTGTGACCCTCCTAAATGTTACCTTCATGAGCTCAGAGTCAGCCAGATCAGTGGCAAATTTAGAGAGGGAGAGTGGCCCTTCCTGATAAGAATGTCCTGATAAGTAAATGCTAGTATTCCCCATGAAGTAACAATCCTGAAGCATATTTCCTTAGATCTTTGTGTTGTGTGGCTCATGTTATTTCTCCTAAAAATTAGTAACCAATCTGTCAACTGAGTGTTACCAAATGCATGGTCTGACATGGTCCAATTACTGCGCAGGGACACACCTCTCCGAAAGTTGAAATGTTAACACCCATCTGACAGATTCACTAATACATTTCTAGGAGGAATAACAGAGGAACAGCACAACACCGAGTTATAAGAGAAGAGGCTCCAGGATTGATATTTCACAGGGAACACAAGGATTTACTAAAAAAGACCTGTCAATGTCACAGATCCTCCTTGAAATTAACCTCTCATCACATAATTTGCCCTATAGATTACAGCACATCAAGACTTAAATGCTAAATTATGGGACTTTTTAAGTCATGCACACAGCAATAATGTACAGAGAAAGCAGGGAAAATCTACAGTGGGAACCGGGCTTGGTGGGTCTCTGGGTATGGGAGACCTGGGGCTGCTTTACCAGTGAAAGACAGAGAAAGAGAGGCAAAATATAAGAGTCAAGTACAGTCATGTGCAGTGACTGTAGGGTGGGTCCCAGGAGTCACCTCCAATGGTGGGCCCCAAGTATCACCTCTAGAGGTGGGCCCCAGGAATCAACTACATTGTTGGGCTCAATTTCCCAAACCTCTGACTCCCGACTCCGACTCCTGACTCCCTCATACATGGCGCATGTTTAAGTGATAACTTTACTGCAGTAAAATGGTAACATCAGGCTGTTTATCACCTTATGATACAATAATCAAGCTAGTTAGGTAGAACAGTCACTGACAAGCAAAAGGGTAACAATGTTTTGATCTTTTGAACACTTGTGGGTGGAGTTGAAGAAAAAGCTGTATTTGTATCTAAGTCCAGTATGCAACAACATTGGGAACGTGTAGAAGAGACCGGGGAGTAGATTGTGGGGGAGACCTGCTTGAGTCTGATTCAGAGCCCAGAAGGATTCAGGCAGTATTGAAAACCAAAGGTGAATTTCCCAAACAATAACAAAATAATAAAAATTAACATATTGATTTTTAGGAGCAAAACAGTAACAATGCAGTTACAGGAGAGAATATGCAGAACTAAGCAGATGCTAAATACTTGCAAGTCAAATTTATGTATAAGAGCGGTAAGATGACTGTATATAAAATTACAGTAGCCTCAAAGCTGTAGTGGATGGTGAGATCTGGAGCCTGAAAGTCACAAGTTCAAAAAGTTGTTACCATTTTGCTTGTCAGTGTAAAGTATATTTACTGGATATGACTTTAGAACACAAAAAAATTGTAAATATGCAAAGCACTGCAGGAACATTTGTGGAGTCTCTGAATTTGTTCTGAGAAATAGTATCGCCTCCATCAGATCCTGCATACATGACCTCACATCTGATCTCATTGTTTCCAGGCTAGAGAACGGCCTCTCTACACTAACTTGGGTTGGGGGCAAAGCAGTGACCACAGGGGTAACATCTCTAACAATGTCAGGGTATAAAGGAATTGCCTCAGCCACAGTCACTTTTGATGAATCGTTGAACTCTTCTACTTCTTTAAAAGCAGGTGAAACATTTTGCTGAAATCTGTTTGCCCTGGGAGCAGAATCTTTTCCCCTGGGCAGCGCTTTGCCTGCTCCATGGCATCAATTACACTCCTCATGTGATGAGGCTGAAGATCTGGGAGCAGTTGCACTGGCCGGACCCAATGCCTCTTGCTCTTTGCATTGAACTAACTGGGCCAACTTATTATATATTTTGGGAGTCAGAGTCGGTCAATTAGGCACCGACTCCGACTCTGACTCCACAGCCCTGCCGACACTGACCATGTAAAACACAAAAGGAGATTTGGTAAGGCAATTAACCATATATCTGTTCTTTTTGTGGTCTATTAGGCAGGATTATCCCGTCATAACCTGGACTGATAGAAAGTATGCCTTGAGTGATAAAGTAAAAGTTAGCCATATGACACCTTACAATTTTCCTGAATGGCTCATGAGCCACAAAAAGTCGCCTCAGTTATCTTAAAAAGTTGAGCAAATTCACAAACTTTCCAGCTTTCATTGATTTATTTATCAAGGTGCAAATAAAAAGGGTCTGGCCCTATAGCTAAATAGGTTCCCTCAGAGGGCAAACTCAACAGGCAATCTCTGTACATCACTGTGGAATTCTGAGTCCGTACCAGACCCCAAAATCATTCCAGACCCCAAAATAAATGCAGACCTCAGAGTGGACCACTGCACTGGTGAAAAGAACCAGAGAAAAGTAGCAGTATATGATACTGGCTATCTACTGAGTAAGATCTGTACTAACAGCAGAGGTCTGGTCTCTTTGAGTCTGCTATATAATAGCAGCTATGGCAGTAGTTCCATCCCTGGTTATTTCATGGGGTTTACTTGATTCATACCCAAAGCTGCTTCCAAAGTTGTGCTGAGGAATATGACCTCTTTCAAACTACCCCTAAAACCTCTCATTTAGCCAACCAGAATTCTGCTCTGCACTGATGAGGGGCAACACCCTGAAACAGCTGTCTGCAGATGAGTATCTGGTTGGCTCTAACCCCAGCAAGGCTCAATGAGTTGGAGGTGAATTGAGGAACGCTACATCTAATACGTTCTAGCTTATTTCCCATGAGCTCTTTAGAATATACCCTTAAAAACAGACAGCTGTTTAACGCTTCCCTGTTGTCCGACAGCTGAGCTCTATGTCACTGTCATCTGAGCTTCCCCCATGCACTACTCTCTGGTAACAAGAAACCAATAGGTCTCTTTTTTAGCTTTAGGCATGAGTGGAGAAGAAAACACCATGTATTGACTATGTTACCCAATAACAGTACTATAGAAAGTTGTAAACTAATGCACTGGGACATGACACGACCCGTCTCCTTTAAGGTTTGCATTATGTATGTTTTACATCTTCCTGTAAATTACATGACTGGTAAAATGTCAACCACATAGAGAATTATATTTAATAGAGGTTTGAGGTTGAATTCGCCCAAGCTGATCTTGCTGACACATTGAGATGTTATTAAACTGAATCTTCCCTGGTAATTATCGGTAAGTTATGATTCTGCTAAATGAAGGAGACACGCTCAAAACCAAACAGATGCTGAAGGTTCATTTGTTTCTTATACTTTATTTTTCCAGGTGGAAAAAATGGAAAAATTTAAAATACAAATAAAACCTTTTGCAAAAAGCCTACAAACAACCGAGCAAAGTCTGAGCAAAGTAAGGCTTCCTCTTACTGTTCTCTCATTTTTAATGACCACCAAATGTGGGGTACCAGGAAAATATCATATCATATTTTCCAGTGCCATCAGAGTGCCCCCATAGTAGTGTCTGCCACACTGACCTAATAGTGCCCACAGCATTGCTTCTGTAAAAACATACTTGGCAACCCTATCGTTTCTTCCTGAAGGCTGCCATAAATTGGGGATGAAAAAGGGGTCAGGATGTATTAAAACTCCACCCAAAAAATGGGCATTCCAGGATGGATCAGGGCCATTCTTGGGAATGAGGCTAAAATCTCCTAAAATCCGAGATTTGAGAGTAGTATTGCGCTTCAGGTTGGGACTATTTGGTCCGACCCAAGTTTCTGGCACCCAATCAATAGCCAGCATTAAAAAAAATCAGGAAAGCAATTGGATGCCTGTTAATAGACAGGAAAAAAGGAAATGTATCCTACACTTTTTCCTCTCAGATTGGCAGCCTCCAAATTGGTTTTCCAATTTTGCCCCTGGCTCCCGATTGATTGCCCAAGTTAGGTCATGCCAAATCATCCTGACCCTAATCTGAAACACAACACTATTGGCAATTCACCAGACCCTATAATACTTTCAGTGATATGGTATATGGAAATGGTTAGCTTGCTGTGGATAGCATCGGAGAGAGACAGTTGAAGCGGAGGGTTGCCCTCTTCCGGAGTAGTGACGGAGGTCGGGCAGTGCAATAGAGGTTGAAAGAGTGCCGGGAGCTTCTAAAGATGGAAAAGCCAGAAATCCAGCAGGTATACCTCAGAGAGTTACAGTACATGCGGAGGTGCATCACAGAGTGCAGTAGAGATGGCACAGGGGTGTACTTCCTGCTATCTCTGAGCAGGTCAGTTTGACCACGTCATTGCCTCCCGCCCAGCCAGTCAGTACACTCTGCTCTGCACTGATGAGGGGCAAAACCCCGAAACAGTTGTCTGCAGATGAGTGATACTGGCTTGGTTAATATCCCTTTTTCCTTCTGAAGACTCAGTGGGTCAAAAGCAAATTAAGGATTTGTTACATCCAACAGAGGGCGCTTGAGCTTCTCAGCTCCTTTCCCATAATGCCTCGTGACAGGTCAGTTTGTGAGACTAAAGCCTGGGATTACCAAAAGGTAGCCTACTGTTGGGCTATTGTGACTTTTCTTCTGTGGCCCAGGTTTGTCAGTAAAGACTACCCTATGCATTCAAAAGGCTATATGGGAAAGGTTTCCCACAAAAAACCATAAACCGTGACTCCTGGACAGGCCTGGAACCATGTAGTAGTCTAGTACTAAGACTGATCACACACTGCCTGCCTATCTGTGGAAAAGCGCAGCTTTCAGCACAAGAAGTGACCTTCAAAAAATACAGACTCTGTGGAGAATTACTACAGGGACTGCAATAAAGGTAGAAGCTTTTGTGGGTGCAAAGTATGTTAATCAAGAATTTTTTTGGTAGCCGCTTCAAAAACTTGCTCATTGGATGAACTCTCTATTCTGTGTTGGTTAAAAGAGGTCCTTCAAAGACCTGCAGTGGCACATTGGTTGTGAATGGGGTAGTGTCTATGTACAGGCTGCCCCTGGTGGGACACTGTATGGTAATCAACATTTCCAAGTTTCGCACTGCAAGGGATTATCCTATCATGTAGAAGATTTAGTTTTCAACAATGACTGTTGGATTTTAGAAGGCCTGCGTCCACCAATGCTTTCCCACATAACACTTACTAGTCACAACTTCATAGAAGTGCATGCCACGCCAGTCCCCAGGTACATTGCTTGGCCCAATTCCCATTCATCTCATTCATAATTCCACTGTAAATGCCAGTTATGAGTGCCCATGGCAATGCCAACTCCATTTCCTCTATGACTGTACCAAGCACATTGCCTAATAGTTGTTAGTAATGTCTCACTATCTCCCATAGTAGTGACTGCCATGTTATCCTTAAGTGCCTGTCATATTACTTCTGTAAATGCCAGTCACAAAACCCCATTAGCCTTGCCAGCCAAACTGCCCAATGATGGTGGTTAGCACATTAGCCACTACCAGCCCCTGTAACTATACCAGCTGTACTGCCCACATAGCAGTTTCTAGTATATTGATGCCTGGCATATTGCCCTTGTAAATTCCAATTACAATCTACCATAACAGTGCCAGTCACAATGCCCCATGATAATACTCAACACATTACCCTACAACCAGCCATATTGCAGCTTAGAATGCCATGCATAAGCCACCATTGCAGAGACATCCATGGTCCTTCTATAATAGTGCCGGTTTGCTAAGTGTCCACCATTGTGCTTCTATAAATTGCATTCATAGACTCCAATGTAGTACCAGCTCCCTTGCAGTACCTAGCATACTGTTTCCTGCCATATTGCTTTTGTGTCAGTCACAATGTCCCATGAGTCTCCTTTGCACATTGCTCTATAACTTTCAGCCATATTACATCTGTAGATGCCAGCCACCATAGCATAGACTGCCTTAGGTCTGTCATAGGAGTGCCGTGCCTGTTACATTGTCTAAGTGTCCGCCATATTGTTTCTGTAAATTACAGTCATAAGCCCCCATGCCTTACACACTGTGCCAATTGCAGTGCCACCCACAGCCCTATAATTTGCAGGCACTTTATTGCCAGCTCTGAGTCATATTGCCAATGTAAATGCCAGCCGTGTAAACTATGCTGCCCACATAAATGCCAGTCATATTGTGCCTCAGATGCCTCACGGAGCTTGTGGTATGTGGTCTGTAACTCACCTTAAGTTATAAGTATGAGCAGTGCCATTAACAGGCGCTGCATTACTCATATAAGCATGTCTATATCTTCTATACATTAAATTCCTTCCAAAGGAATTTCATAACGACTCATCTTGTGCCAACTTTATAAAACCATATTTAAGTTGAAAGGGAAGTCGCCCTCCAGCTGCTGCCATAAAGGGGCTGGGCAGATTCACTTGTATCGATTGTTACTGCCTAAGAATAAGGGGAGTAAGGAGCAGCTGACGGTCACAGCTGGGAATTTACTGTGAAGACACATACACTACTCACAAAAGTTAGGGATATTTGGTTTTTGGTTGAATTTTCAGGATGAATATAAAATTTCTTGAAAATATTTTTTAAATAAAGTAAATGAGACCATCTCTTATCCTTAGAATGCACAAGTCCAACTGTTCCATGTTCCAGTATTTTTTGCACAGACCATGCAGATGTTAATGGTCAGTAAAGGTCTGATGTGATACTGGGTCGTCTCTCACCTCCTTAAACGTGCCTGGAGTTGTGCGGCATACAATGAAGCGGTCATCAGTGTGTGATGGAGCCAAAGGACATCCACTTCTTTGCCTTTCTGTGACTCTTCCAGTCTCTCTGTATCTCTGATACAACCTGCTGATGACTCTTTGTCACACTCTAAGCTTAGTGACCACCTCCGTCTGAAAGCATCCTGTTTAAAGCCTTGCACCAACCAAAAACAAAATAACCCTAACGTTTTGTGAGTAGTGTATATATGACTTGTACTATCATCTAGGCAAATGCACACAGGAGTTCTGGAATGCTACATTTTAGGGTTGAGCAACAGCCGCTCCTGCTGAATGCGGTGCCATAGATGGTCATGCACCTGATTCTCCTGATTATAATAGACATGTAGACATTGTATAACAATAGTTATTTGGTCACTGTCTGGAAATACGCCACTTGTGTATGACTGCTATATAGGCATTTTACACTGTGCTACCTTTGCAGTGTATACTCACGAGGGCAGTATATAGCAATTTACTTTAAAGGGGTTGTCTCGCTACAAAGAATAGCTTTCAAATTGTAGGGAACACAAAATAAAGACATTTTCCAAATATATTGCTTTGTTCCTCTGTTTCCCTAAGGAGATACAAGTGAATTTATGACCTCCCTGGCTATTTCAGTTCCCTCAGTAACGGACCTGTAAACAATTCTTCCCCTGCTGTTTGTTCAATGAGATAACATTGAGTAAAGTCATCACACAGGTTGCAGCAGTGTCCTGTGCTGCTCAGCAGTAAAAAGCTTGATTTATGTAAAATAAACAGAACTGTAATTAGGGCTTTTGTTTTGGGGATCAGATAAGAAGTCCTGTTAGTAGTTTGAGAAGCTAATCTGATCTAATTAGCATCTGAAAGCACAGCAAGGCATGGAGCTGTACAAGCACAGAGCTGTATGCAAATTAGTCAGTCTGAACCAGGAAGTGACAGAGTATTTCATTCATGCATTCTCTGAAACTCTGAAGGGAGACAACTCCTTTAAGCATAGTCAGTTTAGATTGGGATAAGCAAGTGACATTGAAGTTATGATCTGGAAACCAAACTTAGGAAAAAGAAAAAAGGACCAAAGTCAGGCTTAAAGGGGTCATCTACTTTATAAAGTCTTTACTTATTAGAAAATTTTACAATTTTAAAATATACAAGTAATAAAAGTTCTGCTCCTGTACCACTTTTATACTGGGGCAGTAGGCCCCGGTCCAGAAATAAAATAAAATGGTATAGCCCACAATCCTGTCCATAGTAGTGGCTCTAATGGAGTAACTGTATGGACAAAACAGTCATGTGACCAGTGTCGGACTGGGGTGCCTAGGGTACAGTAGAGTTGATTCTTGTGGGCCCACTGGTGAAGCTCATACTTGCAGCCTAACATTGGAGTTAATAATTTGGACCCAGCCGACAACTATCGTACATGACTGCACATATTGCACATGATGCTTAGACTCTGAGCCTTATGTTTGAAAATTGTCTAGCACTTAGACTGTCTTTGTTGCCACCAATCAGAGCCCATAGAAACCAATCAGAGCTCATAGCAACCAATCATAGCCCATAGAAACCAATCAAGACCATAGCAACCAATCAGAGCACATAGCAACCAATCAGAGCCCATAGAAACCAATCAGAGCTCGAAGCAACCAATCAGAGCCAATAGCAACCAATCAGAGCTCATAGTAAACAATCCGGACTCGGATTTTGTTTCATATAATGTCTTATCATGTTACCACCACACAGGTCATGTGACCTCTGGTACCCAGGTAACAGTAGTGTATGGAGGAGCAGAACTTCTCCAGTATTACTACCTCCAGCTGCGTCTTATCATGTGATCACCACACAGGTCATGTGACCCCCTATTATCCAGGTAACAGTAGTGTATGGAGGAGCAGAACTTCTCCAGTATTACTACCTCCAGTAGCGTCTTATCATGTGACCACCACACAGGTCATGTGACCCTGGTATCCAGGTAACAGTAGTGTATGGAGGAACAGAACTTCTCCAGTATTACTACCTCCAGCAGCGTCTTATCATTGGTACACCACACAGGTCATGTGACCCTGGTATCCAGGTAACAGTAGTGTATGGAGGAGCAGAACTTCTCCAGTATTACTACCTCCAGCAGCGTCTTATCATGTCTGTCAGTGTCTGTGGAGAAGACTTTGCACATTCTTCTCTCTGTCTCATCTTTCTACTTTTTTTCCTTACAGTTAACTTTAGTAACAACATAATATCCGCTAGAGGGACAGGAGTTATACAAATAACTACACACAGTGAAGAAATTGCTATAATAGCTATATTAATAATAATTATTCCACCATTATTTGTATTCAGTTCCCCTCTAAATGTCACATAGCCCTGTAGTTAAATGCATGTAAGTACTGACATCATGTTTATTCCATGGACAGGAATGTGGGCTATAGCATTTTTTTTTCTAGGTAGGGGCCTACTGCACTGGTATAAAAGAGGTAGAGGAGCAACATTTTTAATAACTGGATAGTCGAAAATTGTTTAATTTCCTATCATATACATAATAAATTACAACAATATAAAGTGGACAACTTTGAAGGAGTCAAAACAGGGAGACCAAACAAAGCCATACAACTAGACTAAAAATGGAGTGTGTAGCACATGTAATCAGGAGTGTTCAGAAGCCAAGAGAAGACAAAAGTCAGCTGGGACTCAAAGGATCAGACAAATGCCGCTTGCAGGTTGTGTTAAAAACTAAGGCTCTGTCTACACTGCACAGAAAAAACGTCAGTTTTTTCAGCGGTTTTCGTTTTCTAAAAACGCTGGAAAAACGACTGTAATCATCTCCCATAGACTCTAATGTAAAACCCTCCTGCTGTCTACACTGAGCTTCTTTTTTCTGCTCGTTTTTTTTACTGGTCGTATTTTGCAACGTGCTCTAAAAAAAAGCCAGAGTCAGGCAGAAAATTTACTACAGGAGTCTATGTAAAGCGCCGGACGTCTTTTGGCGCGTTTTTTGGCGCGTTTTTTTGCCACGATTTTTCAATGAAAGCCCTCCCAGAGACCCAAGTTACACCTATAATGGGTGTAACAAAGGTTATACATTGTCAAATCTACATACAAGTGTCTGATGTGTACATTTTTGTACCTTTTGTAATAAAATGATCATGCTTTGGTCGCTAACAATTTTTGCGCAATTCATATTTTTTTTCGCTAAAAATATGTTTTTTTACAGATTTTGGCATCAGAATCAGTTTTTTTTTTACAGATTTTGATGCTAAAATCCTTTTCTTAACATATTTTGGCGCTAATAAAGTTATCTAGCTTCTGACTGCAGAAATACTTTTTTTTACGGATTTTGGTGTTAAAATCCTTTTCTTAACATATTTTGGCGCTAATAAAGTTATCTCGCTTCTGACGCCAGAAATACGTTTTTTTACGGATTTTGGCGCAATAATCCGTTTTTTACGTTTTTTTGGCACTAAAATATTTTTTTTTACAGATTTTGGCGCTATTAACGTTATCTTGCTTCTGACGCCAAAAATCCGTTTTTTTACGGATTTTGGCGCAAGAATCCGTTTTTTTTACGGATTTTGGCGCAAGAATCCGTTTTTTTACGTTTTTTGGCACTAAAATAATTTTTTTTTACAGATTTTGGCGCTAATAACGTTATCTTGCCTCTGACGCCAGAAATAAATTTTTTTACGGATTTTGCCGCAATAATCCTTTTTTTTACGTTTTTTGGCACTAAAATACTTTTTTTTTTACAGATTTTGGCACTCATAATGTTATCTCACTTCTGAAGCCAAAAATACGGTTTTTTACGAATTTTGCCGCAAGAATCAGTTTTTTTACGGTTTTTAGCACTAAAATAATTATTTTTACAGATTTTGCCACTAATAACGTTATCTCGCCTCGACGCCAAAAATACTTTTTTTTTACGGATTTTGGCGCAAGAATCCGTTTTTTACGGATTTTGGTGCTAAAATCCTTTTCTTAACATATTTTGGCGCTAATAAAGTTATCTCGCTTCTGACGGCAAAAATACGTTTTTTTACGGATTTTGGTGCCAGAATCCGTTTTTTTACCTATTTTTGGTGCTAAAATCTTTTCCTTAACATATTTTGACGCTAATAAATTTATCTCGCTTCTGGCGCTAAAAATAAGTTTTTTACGAGTTTTATCGCCAGAATCCGTTTTTTTACGGATTTTGCCACTAAAATCCTTTACTGAACATATTTTGGCACTAATAAAGATATCTCGCTTCTGGGGCAAAAAATAAGTTTTTTACGGATTTCGGCGCCAGAATTCGTTTTTTTCAATATCTTTAAAAATGTTGCCGCTAATAACGTGATCTTGCTTCTGACACTAAAAATAGGTTTTTTTATGGAATTTGGCGCAATAATGCGTTTTTGGGGATTTTGCAGCTAAAATCCTTTTCTTTACAGATTTTGACACTAATACAGTTATCTTGCTGTATGGAAAGATAATGTGGCTTTTTGTGGATTTTGGTGCAAGAATCTGGTGCAAAATTTCATAAAGTAGTGGCGCTTAGCAGCACACAAAGGACAATGTGCTCAAAATGGCTACAGTGATCTAAAGGAAGTGACTACTTAACATGTTAACTCCACCAGTAGGGTGTAGTTTACATCCCATGGCTTAATTTGTGCATACATTAAAAAGCAGAGCAAAGACGCTCCAAAAAAAACGTTTCAAAAAACGAAAAACGCACCAAAAAAACGGACGTTTTTTCAGCTGCTTTTGACAGGCAGTGGACAGAAAACTCAGTTTCATGAACGTTTTTAGTAATTCGTTTTCAGGTTGTTTTTTGTCCACTGCAGTCGTGACAGAGCCTAAGATCTATGACAACACAGCTGGAGGGGGAGAGGTGAGCAAAAGCCTTTCCACATTATGAAAGTAAGCGAAGCATAACTTAAAGGGGTTTTGCCACAATCTCATTTCATACCGCCTGTATTCAGCTCTGTGTGCTTAGAAGGGGGTAAAGTTTTTGCCTCCAGACACAAGGGTCCTAGCTTCAAATCCCTGCAGGAACCAAACCTGGGGATTTTTCTTTTTCTCTTTATAAATGCACAGACCTCATTGAGGTTTCTTCTTTATTTATTTGCACTGTTTGACTAATTACTAAGGAGCACAGTGGACGGGAGTAGAATGACAGCACCTGGGGTTTGAACACTCAGTAGCTGCCTAAGAGGAGAGGTGATGTCTGAGCATGTCTGACCAGGACTGAGGAGTTCTCAGCCCTGGTCGTATCCCCTGGAGATGAGCTGTAAACAATGGATCACTAAAGGAGCAGCTAAAACAAAAATGGTGAAGAATTTGTAATAATAATGAATGGTGAAAATGTTTATTATATAATTTACAAACTTCCTACGTCAATTTTACTTTGTGGCAAAACCCCTTTAACCTGCAAAATACAGATACCAGGTTAAGGGTTGTCTTCTGCATTTTTGGACCTGAAACCTTGCTCCAGAAGATGGGGAGATCTTGTTTTAATATTGTCCTAATAATATCTCAAGCATGCACCAAGCTATTTTCAAAAATGCTACGAGGTTGTGCTATATTATACTCTTGAGAAATATCTGGTTTGACTGAAATATCAGTTTTAACAAGTGCTATGGAATATATTTCTGAAGTACTCTGAACAAGTCTACAGAAGCTCTGGATAGGGTAGTTTTCTGTTCCCTCCTTGAAAATAGGGATTTAAGTGATGTACATAAATGTGCAAATACTAGATGACTGGAGGTCTACTTCTCCCAGCAGCATTACTTTTATGTGGAAGGTGACGATGCGCCGGGTTGGGTCAAGGTCATTGTAAGTGCCCTTGACAATAAATCTGGTCAAGCCTCTTCCTTATAGCAATATACCACCATGCATGGATAGATTACAAGGACATAAACATAATGGTCAGCAGGTCCTGTTCTCCAGTGAGTAATCTTGGTGGAAGCAAGGGTCAGCAAGTTGGATGTTTACCTTCCTGATTGTTTCTTTAACCAGGAGGTGAACAGAGTCAAATACATCTTGGAGCTTATTGCCATCTCCGGTGTCTTACTGCAAGAATTATTTGGGAAGGTCTAGAGGGAACTAAAGATGCACAAGCTGGAGGAGGCTGCTGGTCCTTATTCTGCACTTCTTGTTAGGGTATGTTCACACGGCGTACTGCGCTTAATACATGGGGTAATGCGTCCCATAATTACGGTAATCCATAGCTCTCATAAAGAACTATGGATTACACCTCCTCTCCCCACTCGTACAATACGATCATATTATACGCACAGGGAGATCATTCACATGTCAATTACTTGCGGCGAATACGCACCACGAATAATGAATGTTTATGGGGCCGGCGGGCTGCCCTCCCGTGCCGCAGGAGTACACGCTGATCAGCGCAACTCCCAAAACACCCGACGTAATTGCGGCCGTACTGTACGGCCGCAATTACGCCGTGTGAACATACCCTTACATGTACAATGCAAATCTAAGCCAGTCTCCATCAATGCTGGTTCATTATATAGTTTAATAAACAAATGAATGGGTATTCCTTTCCCGATTTTTATGGAATATCTGATTCCCAAATCTGGGACCCACACTTTCAAGAACAGAAGTTCCCCAGTCTTCCATCGTGCCTTGTGCCATGGCTAATGTAAATGAAAAGATGATCGCCCTTTCACGGCTCTCACCATTCACTTCTTTGGGAGCACTTGCTTAGCTAAATTTAGTAAACCCTTAGAAGTCAACAATGAAAGCGGCATGCCAGCTCATCTCCTTCAGCATTTGTAGCGGCCATCGCACCAAGGAGAAAAGCAGGGGGTAAAGGGATCCAAGGTCTGGACGAGTATTCTGTGTATATGTGAAAAGTGTCCCCAATAAAAAATATACCTCTTTAAAAAAAAAAAAAAGCCTGCATTTAAAATAATTAAATGTGGTTGTCCCTTATTTTCCTACTGGTCAAAAAAACCTTAAGTATATTTGAAAGGGTTAATATTAGAAAGCCCATTTTCAAATTCCTCATTTGGGCACATTAATGGAGCATATAGAGTATGTTCACACAACAGATCTGGGCGCTGAAAACTTCAGTGTTTAATCAGCATTGAATCCTTGACGGAAAAACCGAGCCTATAAATGTGGATTTCAGAAGAGGATGTGACGCCAATTTTCAAAGGCAGATATTCAGCCTCCAATAGACTATAATGTGAGGTGAAGATTCAGCATGGAATTCAGGCTCCAATAGACTATAATGTGAGGTGAGGATTGAGCATGGAGTCCACCTCACCTTCTTTTTTGGCACTGAAAATTTTCAGTACTGAAAAGTAATCAACACTGAGGAAAATCAGTATTGAATAAACAACAACACTGATTTACCACAGGAAACAACATAAGGCAGATTGCAGTGGGATTGGACGCTGATTCCGAGGCAGATCCAGTGCTGAATCCGCTCCAGAATCATCGTCCAAATCTGTTGTGTGAACGTACCCTAAGGGCGACCCTAGGTTTGTATCTCTATCACTTAAAGCGAACCTGTCACATAGATTATGCTCCCCTTGCTGAGGACAGCACAAACCAGTGTCAGACCTGCTGTTCCCAGCGCTGTGTCCCTTATTCTGTAAGATGCTCTAGTTTTCGTGTATTTAATGCTCAAATCTGCAGTTTTCAGCCAGAAGAGTCATTCAAAGAGTCAGTTTTTTTCAAACCCCGCCCATCAAATGCTATCCCTGCCCACTGACAGTTATTCACCTGTTTCTACCTATTCAAAGTAATAGGTTTATCAGTTGAGGTGGGCGGGGCTAGCCTCAGATGGGTGGGGCTAACACCTGCTCATGAATAAGATTTGTGGAGTAAATGCTCTAAAACTCCAGCATCTTACAGAATAAGGGACACAGCGCTGGAAACAGCAGATCTGACACTGGTTTGTGCTGTCCTCAGTAAGGGGGGCATAACCTATGTAAAAGGTTCCCTTTAACCAGGGCAGAGCGTCGCTAGGTAGAGCATCTCTCTCATTCTCTCTGAAGTCTCTGGTACATCTGTATGTTATATAGGCAGCACAATGATTTTAATTGGTGCTGTGTAATGCATCATTTCTCCTGTGGTGGCGCTGGAGGAAAACTGAACACTTGCTGGATTTCCCTGCTCATTACATGGTAACATAGTAGATAAGGAACGCAAAAGACATAGGCCCATCGAGTCCAATCTATAACCCTACAGTGTTGATCCAGAACAAGAAAAAAACCCTAGGAAGCAGTTGCCAATTGTCCCATGCAAGAGGAAAAATTCCTTCCCGACTCCAAATCTAGCAATCAGAACAATCCCTGAATCAACGTCCTATCTCCAAAATCGAATCCCCATAACCTGTTATGTTATATTTTTCAAGAAAGGCGTCTAAACCCTTCTTGAACTTGTACAATGAATCCACCATCACAACTTCTTTGGGCACCGGGCATAGTCTCACCACTCAGATGGTCACTAGTGAGCTCAGCAGTGGGACAATCTGCGCTCACCTAATTTTTGTAGGGCTTGAAATAAAAATGAATTACTAGAAGCAGACACCCCCTTTAAATAAAATGTACAAAACGTCAACAGTGTCGGCTCAGCTTCTTCATATGACAGACTGCTGAGGAACATCTAGTATGAGGGATCTGTTTAGAGGGTGATTAAGTGTGTTCCACTCTTCAGGCTTCACCAGTTAAACCTCTGATCCATATTTATATACAAACTTTTTATCCACCACTTTGTTCCCTTAATCCCATCACTGTCCCTTCCCTGTCCAGGCGCCCCTCATTCCTCATACAAAAAGTCAGCTGCCCCGGATCATCAGTTTTTACATTCTTCCTCTCGGAGATCATCTTACACTTGTAGCGTAAAGAGCAGATGAAAGGGTCGCACTCGCTGGGGAGACAGGCTTTCCTAAATACTTATCCACATACTACGAGTAAGGACATTTCTATGACACAAAGTCAACATCCCCCATCACATTAATCGCATTAGCAGGTTATGCTCCGTCATAAAACGCCTTCTGCCCCATCAAATCGATAAAACAAAAATGCCTATTAATACAGATACCGAAAATATGACGACAGTCTTTTAATAGTTTTTGCTTCGAAAGATGAGTTAGGGCTAGCGTTGAGCAAACAGTAAAAAGTTCTAGTTCGGTTAGAACCTCGAACTGTAGTGAGTTTGGTTCGAAATTCTATTCGTACTCGAATTTAGAACCCCATTAAAGTCGAGGGGAGAAGATGTGATGGTTAAGTTTTATACCTATTCAGGTGAGGGGAAGCTGGAACGACCATCCATAACAGTAAACTGGATACGTGGAACAACTTAGTGAAGAAAATTTGGCGTGAGTGACAGAAAAAAATTGAGAGGCTAAAATACTTCATTCCTTTCAATGGCTAACTGAAAAGGTGAGGACAGCTTGCAAGCAGGGGCGTAGCTATAGGAGGTGCATCCTGATGGGGCCCCTTTGACACGTAGGAGATTTGGAGATGGTGTGATATACAATTACTGAACCCCCAAAACTGCAAAAACTGATATTTTGGGCACTGAGTATGATTTAGCAAATCCAAACACTCTGTATAATATACACTCACCGGCCACTTTATTAGGTACACCATGCTAGTAACGGGTTGGACCCCCTTTTGCCTTCAGAACTGCCTCAATTCTTCGTGGCATAGATTCCACAAGGTGTTGCAACGATGCTCAATTGGTACCAAGGGGCCCAAAGAGTGCCAAGAAAATATTCCCCACACCATGACACCACCACCACCAGCCTGAACCGTTGATACAAGGCAGGATGGATCCATGCTTTCATGTTGTTGACGCCAAATTCTGACCCTACCATCCGAATGTCGCAGCAGAAATCGAGACTCATCAGACCAGGCAACGTTTTTCCAATCTTCTACTGTCCAATTTCGATGAGCTTGGGCAAATTGGAGCCTCAGTTTCCTGTTCTTAGCTGAAAGGAGTGGCACCCGGTGTGGTCTTCTGCTGCTGTAGCCCATCTGCCTCAAAGTTCGCCGTACTGTGCGTTCAGAGATGCTCTTCTGCCTACCTTGGTTGTAACGGGTGGCTATTTGAGTCACTGTTGCCTTTCTATCAGCTCGAACCAGTCTGCCCATTCTCCTTTGACCTCTGGCATCAACAAGGCATTTCCGCCCACAGGACTGCCGCTCACTGGATGTTTTTTCTTTTTTCGGACCATTCTCTGTAAACCCTAGAGATGGTTGTGCGTGAAAATCCCAGGAGATCAGCAGTTTCTGAAATACTCAGACCAGCCCTTCTGGCACCAACAACCATGCCACGTTCAAAGGCACTCAAATCACCTTTCTTCCCCATACTGATGCTCGGTTTGAACTGCAGGAGATTGTCTTGACCATGTCTACATGCCTAAATGCACTGAGTTGCCGCCATGTGATTGGCTGATTAGAAATTAAGTGTTAACGAGCAGTTGGACAGGTGTACCTAATAAAGTGGCCGGTGAGTGTATATCCATGTATATGAGAGTTAGGCGTTATGTGAGCCTGCAAATGTCGCCAAATAACAGCTTCTGGGTGTGGGAAAGATGCAGCCAGCAATACCAAACTCCCTAACTCCCTAACTATTGATGTCTATGGGGAGGAAAATGCTATCTAACTAAGAGCAGTCTGTACAGTACAGAGAGTGAGCTGAAAATGACGTTCACAAGGCAATACAGTGAAATATATATATAATATGGTCATATGATTTTAGCAGCCAATGAGAGCCCTACACCTCAGCAATGACGTTTTTGACACTTCTCTGTGCTCTGCATTGATTGGATGGCCGCCAAAAGTGAAAAAAGGTGATTGGATGGCCGCCAAAAGTGCAGAAAGGCGCTGAAAATGGCGTGTCGAACTAGAACTTTACTTCAACGAACAGTGAAATGTTCGTTTAGGTTCGAATTCTAAAAATTCGAGAAGTTCTACTAGAACTTAACTTTTCTAGAACAGTTGGATCAACACTAGTTAGGGCTTATTTTCAGGGGATGTCTAATTTTCTTGTTCATCTGTTTACCGGTACATCCGGTAATGTACCGCAGTAAATGGTGGCTGTCTATTCACCAAGAAAAGCAGGCGCCCAAAAAGGAATCACACTCACCAGACCCAAAACCTTGGCAATTGCCAATAGTAGATGGACTCCCGCACAAAGATCTGCACCACTCCTATCAAAGGCATGTCACTGCCAGGTCCCTTACTGATCCAAATGGGTTCCACTGCAGCCAAATGTTGCGGCTGGCTCCCCTGGTGACTGGAAGCAGCCATAACGCTCTGACTCATGAGTGGCGTGATGCCAGCGGGACTACCCAATCTGTGTTTGTGAAACCTGCACTACCCAAACCTTATTGTTGTGGGGTCTTTTAAGTGTGAGTCTTTTGGGGGGGGTCTGTGCTCTTTTATAGGTGTGATTATTTCGAAGTTGTCTGCTTTACCTGATGAAGGGTCTACTGTATCTTTCCTGCTGTATTCTAACTTACATCTATGGCTGCCGGGACACTTTTTCTTAATCAGGGTAGGTCTTATTTTTGGGGAAGCAGGGTAATAAAAGTAATACGAATACATTATATTTTGGATAATCCAACATACTCGTAACCATCATGGTGCTAGATTATTAGATATTCCAAACTAATGACCGGGACCTACAGCACCAATCAGGAATAGAAAAACATGGCTGCCTTTATCAAAAAACAGTGCCCCACCTGTTCAAAGATTTGTGTTATGTATTGCAGTTTAGTAGCATTCATTTCAATAGAACTGGGTGGCATGAACAGGTGGGGCGTTGTTTATTAAAGAAAGGAGCTATAATTTTCTAATCCTGTGTAACTCCCCTAATAGTAGGACACCCTGGATCTTTTTGTACCACAGACAAAGGATTATTGATCATAAAGTTGTTGTGATCATTAACTCCTTAAATGGGGCATCCCGTCTCACACATTGATGGTCAACTTGACTGTATCTGGAACTCCAATTAAAATGAATAAGAGAGTTCCGACCACCTCCGTGTTCTCAATGGAGACTATCAGCGACTTGCTATTAAATAGGTGGGGGGTGCACAGGTGGAATCTGCTCCTGCCACAGATTGTCCTTATATCCAATCGACATGCCATCAATGAATGAAATGGGACAACCTCTTTAAGAAAGCTAATTTGCAGTTCACATTATACTTCCTATCTATGTCAAGCCTGGGCTCTATTGTTAGGCCATTTGATAATCTATGAGCATCCCATGATCTTGTTGTTGAGTAAAGCAAAACAAGGCCACAGCGCTGACTCCACGACAGGGAGTTAAATTATCTCATAAGTATAAAAACAAGAAAAAAAGCAGGAATAAAATTATCCTATTTATTGTGCATTAAAAGTAGTTAAGAACAATACTGGGCTCTTGTTTTGCTGTAATCAGCTACCTTTCCCCTGAGCCTTCTGCTGTTGGTTTGGAGCTTGCTGCTGGCTGCTGAATAGGCTTTACATTGAACTAAACGCATCAGTTACAATGTTGGCTTTTACTAGCACAATCACCAAAGTTAGGGACTCTATTGTATGGAGCACTATCTCATTTGTTTTACTGCACTAGGAGAGCACCTTGTCACTCATTTTCATTCTTTCATCTGATCCTATGTTGCCGGCTGCTATCAGATTACAACATTCTCTGACTCCAGACACTTGCACCAGTGGCTTGAGGTTACACATTCTCTGACTCCAGACACTTGCACCAGGTGCTCGAGGTTACATGTTCTCTGACTCCAGACACTTGCACCAGTGGCTTGAGGTTACACATTCTCTGACTCCAGACACTTGCACCAGGTGCTCGAGGTTACACATTCTCTGACTCCAGACACGTGCACCAGGAGCTCGAGGTTACACATTCTCTGACTCCAGACACCTGCACCAGTGGCTTGAGGTTACACATTCTCTGACTCCAGACACTTGCACCAGGGCTCGAGGTTACACATTCTCTGACTCCAGACACCTGCACAGTGGCTGAGGTTACACATTCTCTGACTCCAGACACGTGCACCAGTGGCTTGAGGTTACATTTTCTCTGACTCCAGACACTTGCAACAGGGGCTCGAGGTTACACATTCTCTGACTCCAGACACTTGCACCAGGAGCTCGAGGTTACACATTCTCCGACTCCAGACACTTGCACCAGGGGCTCAAGGTTCCACAGTATTAACTCTAAATTATTTAGCCAGGTGCTCAAGGTTGCAAAGTATCTGGCCCTAGACACTTGCACCAAGGGCTCAAGTTACCACAGTCTCTGACTCTATACACTTACTCCAGGATTTCAAGATTACACAGTCTCTGACTCTAGACTCTACACAGTCTATATGACTCTACACACTTACTTCAAGGGCTCAAGATTACACATTCTCTGATTCTACACACTTACTCCAGGAGCTCAAGATTACACAGTCTCTGACTTTATACTCTACACAGTCTCTGACACTTACTCCAGGGGCTTAAAGGGGTTGTCTCACTACAAGGATTGCTGCTTTTTCTATGTTCATAGATCTTGCAAAAACAAGTCCTTTGCAATATGTGTCCATTATCAGCCTCCAACCTATTCCTAGATATCTCCTCTTGTATCAGCGGCATCAGCTCCTCAGATTGCTATAGCTATAGACCTGTTTGATCTCACCTGCTGCCAGCACTGGTTACTATAGCTACAGACCTGGCTTCTACTGCAGGCCAGTAGAAGTCAATAAACACGCCCCTGAATTCAAAGTAAGGCCAAGAAAACAGGACTGAGGTAAGATGAATTGATGTAGTGAGACAACCCCTTTAAGGTTACACAGCCTATATCTCTATAGACACTTCCACCAATGGCACAATATTATAATATAATATTATATAATAGTATAGTTTCTGCACTTGCAGAGGTGTTGCAC
Organism: Phyllomedusa bahiana; assembly: GCA_025379985.1. Classification (NCBI taxonomy): domain Eukaryota; kingdom Metazoa; phylum Chordata; class Amphibia; order Anura; family Hylidae; genus Phyllomedusa; species Phyllomedusa bahiana. The sequence goes on along the minus strand of JAODAL010000227.1, from coordinate 293,907 downwards.
ACTCTTGCTGTTACAGCTCCTGCACCAGGAGTCCTTTGACTTAGTCTCTATGTCTCTTTAGCTGCTCTCAGTTTCACGCTCTTGCCTGGGCTCCTGCGCCAGGTGCTGCCTCTCTTGTCAAAGGGCTCTCTCCTCTACCGCTTCCCTCTCTGTCACCGTTCTCACATAAGCCGCTTGTCTCAGACTAACCAGTTGGAATTGCCCAGCACCTCAGCCCAGTAGTGCTCTGGCTCTAGTTCAGGGGTCCTCAAACTTTTTAGACCGGGGGCCAGTTCACGGTCCCTCAGACCATTGGAGGGCCGGAATATAGTTTTTTTAAAAAGTTTTACTTTGTGGGTCGATACAATTACAGTGATACCCAATTTATTATTGGCCCAGCAAGTATAGGTAGATTTAGGTGGCCCAGCAGGTGTAGGTGAATTTAGGTCCCCCAGCTGACGTAGGTAGATTTAGGTCCCCCAGCAGGTGTAGGTAGAATTAGGTCCCCCAGCTGACGTAGGTAGAATTAGGACCCCAGCAGACGTAGGTAGAATTAGGGCCCCCAGCAGGTGTGTAGGTAGAATTTGGTCCCCCAGCAGGTGTAGGTAGAATAAGGCCCCCAGCAGGTCTGTAGGTAGAATTAGGTGGCCCAGCAGGTGTAGGTAGAATTAGGCCCCCCAGCAGACGTAGGTAGAATTAGGCCCCCCAGCAGGTCTGTAGATAGAATTAGGGCCCCCAGCAGGTCTGTAGGTAAAATTAGGGCCCCCAGCAGGTCTGTAGGTAGTATTAGGGCACCCAGCAGGACTGTAGTAGAATTGGCCCCAAGAGGTCTGTAGGTAGAATTAGGCCCCCTAGCAGGTCTGTAGGTAGAATTAGGCCATAAGCCAACTCCCGTTTTTGGCGGGGGGTCCCGCTATTTGGGTCCCCCCCCGCCTTCCCGCAGAGTTGGCATTCCTTCCGTCGCCAGCAGGCAGCGGGGGTTCTTTAAATGGCCGCGGCGACAGAGTAGCGCTAGTGCGCTACTCTGGCGCCGCCGGGCCTCTCCTACAGGCGGGTGAAGCGGCCGCTGCGCCCCCGTAACCCGCCCCGAGTCTCGCTGTGCAGAGAGGAGGCAGGAGGGATCGTTCCCTCCTCCCTTCTCCCCCTGAATGTACAGCGCCGGTGTGCTCTGTACATACACCTCAGTGTCGCAAGGGGAGTGACGCGCGGCTGCACTCACTCCCCCTGCGACGCTGAGAGATCGGCCGGAGCTGCAGGAGCTGGTGAGGTGAGTGACTTTATTATTTTATTTTTATTAGTTATAGGGGGCTCTACTGGCTACAATGGGGGTCTATCTGGCTTACAGAGGGGCTCTACCTGGCTTACAGAGGGGGCTCTACCTGGCTTACAGAGGGGGGCAACTACCTGGCTTACAGAGGGGGGCAACTACCTGGCTTACAGAGGGGGGCATCTACCTGGCTTACAGAGGAGGGCTCTACCTGGCTTACAGAGGGGGCAACTACCTGGCTTACAGAGGGGGCATCTACCTGGCTTACAGAGGGGGGCATCTACATGGCTTACAGAGGGGGCATCTACCTGGCTTACAGAGGAGGGCTCTACCTGGATTAAAGAGGGGCATCTACCGGGGTGCTTACAGAGGGGGGCAACTACCTGGCTTACAGAGGGGGCATCTACTTGGCTTACAGAGGGGGCATCTACTTGGCTTACAGAGGGGGCATCTACCGGCTTCAGAGGGGGCAACTACCTGGCTTACAGAGGGGGCAACTACCTGGCTCACAGAGGGGGCATCTACCTGGCTTACAGAGGGGGCATCTACTTGGCTTACAGAGGGGGCATCTACCTGGCTTACAGAGTGGGGCATCTACCTGGCTTACAGAGGGGGCATCTACCTGGCTTACAGAGGGGGCAACTACCTGGCTTACAGAGGGGGGCATCTACCTGGCTTTCAAAGGGGGCATCTACTCAGTACAAGGGGGCATCTACCTGCCTGTAAGGGGCACTACCTTTTAAATGGGGGGCTATTTCCCTGGCTATAAGGGCATGTACCTGGCTTTCTTCCTAAGCCATTACACAGTTAGGCGGAGTGGGTGGGGCTTTTTGAAGGGGCATGGCACATTAAAAAGATGGGCGTGTCCATGCAATTTTTTTGCCGCCGCCGCGCGCTAAGCGCGCCGCCCTCTTCGATCTCCTATTTTTCCATTTTCAAAAGTTGCCAACTATGAATTAGGCCCCCAGCAGGTCTGTAGGTAGAATTAGGGCCCCCAGCAGGTCTGTAGGTAGAATTAGGCCCTCCAGCAGGTGTAGGTAGAATTAGGCCCCCAGCAGGTCTGTAGGTTAGAATTAGGACCCCAGCGTTGAAAAGTTAAGATTTGGGCCCGCAGCGGTGAAAGGTAGAATTAGGCCCCCCAGCGGTGTTGGTTTAATTAGGCCCCCTGCAGGTGCAGGTAGAATTTGGCCCCCAGCAGGTGTGGGTTTAGAATTAGGGCCCCAGCAGGAGGTGGGGGTTAGAATTAGGGCCCCGCAGAGAGGTAAAACTTGTAGGTAAATTTAGGGCCCCCAGCAGGTATAGGTTACATTTAGGCCCCCCAGCAGGTGTAGGTGGGAAATTAGGCCCCCCAGCAGGTGTGGGGATAATTAAAAAAAAAAAGTGACATCACTCAGCTTACCTGGGCTCCCCCCGCTGTCGCTGCTCCCGGGCTTCTTCTTCGGGCGGCTGACGTCACCAGGCCGCGCCGCAGCATGATAAACGCTCACCCCCCCGTGCTGTGGACTCTGGTGAGGCGCATCCTTCCTGGCCCCACCAGAGTACCTGCAGAGCGGAGAGCCCCTGCTCCCCGCGAAGCATCTGTTGTTTATCCGGGGGGGACGCACATACATTTAGTCCCGGCGCCGCTGCTATCACCAATCGCTAAGGTCCTAAGCCGGTACCTTAGCGATCAGTATTGACTTAGGACCCTAACGATCGCCGGCGGCGGGTAGCGGCATCGCCGGGGACGACTGTGGGTGGGGACACTCTGCAGCGGACGGGAGGTGCCTGAGGGAGGACACTTACAATATATGGGCGGTGTCTGTGAGTGGCAGAGGGCGGACATTCTGCGTATACATAGCACAGTGTCCGCTCTCTGCCACTCACAGGCACCTCCCATATATTGTAAATGTCCGCCCTCAAGCACCTCCCTTGCGCTGCAGAGTGTCCGCCCCCTGAAGCTGGCCCCTGCTGTCGCGCGGCTCGCAATGGCTTTCATATTACCTGTGATGTGAGGCAGCGTGACAGCAGGGGCCAGCTTATAGAGCGCACAGTAACTCAGAGGACTGCGGCTCTGCCGCTGCCACCGCCGGTGCCGCAGGTGGCAGCGGCGGGCCGGATAAAAATCCTCGGCAGCTTAGAACAACACACAATACTTCCTGCTGGGAAACATGCCTGTATTATGTGAGTATGGGGACTTGCAACTCAGGTGGTCACAGACCACACTCTGACCCATCATCTCCAACTACAGGGCTCCTCTGATAGTCCCACCTGACTACCTACCAGCAACATGGGCCCTGAGGCCAGAGTTCCCCTCTGCCATATGGCCAAATATCAATAGTACAAAACATCACATACTGTATCTGCTAAATGTTACAATTGACATCAGCATTATAATATGGCATCTCCAGTATCAGAAGGCCATATGGGTGAGCACACAACGTACAATTTTTATGTTTCTCAGTCATTGCTCACTCACAGGCAACTTTAAAGGGAATGTGTCATTAAAAAATGACATTGTTTAACTCACATTTTTATGTTAAACACATTTTTTAGGAATTTTTGGTTATTTATTTTTAATTTTCCATATCACTTTCAGTATTTTTTTATTGATTCTTAAGTCCTGCAGTTTTCACTTTGGCCACTAAGCATAATAATAGTCTGACACTTCCTGTTCTGTAGAGGGAGATTTTCAGCGTCTGCTCATTATCAGTAAAAGCAAGGTCAAACTGAAAGGAGACACCAATGTGTATAGATAACACAGAATCCACCAGTCACAAGAGGAGAAGTCACAGCTCCCCCTCTCACCTACCTGCACAGTGATTTCTTCCTAGGTCACACAGCATGACTAGAAAACTATCCTATAGAAGTCTATGGGACAGAATCTGTCTTAAGAATCCTATGTGCATGAAGCTGCTGTAAAGTATCTCTCTGACTGCTGTTAAAGCAGAGCAAGCAAGAACGTCTTCCCCACTATCATATATAGACGGCCGAATAGAGAAATCTACAATCAGGAAATAAGAATGACTGAGAGGAAAAGAATATGGATCCGGGGCTTGATTCAATAAGTAAAAAAAAAAAAATTGGCGACAGATTCCCTTTAAGAATTAGTCTTCGTAGTCTCTACGAGTTTTTGCCATGTTTTTATAATCCAGGTTCCAGCACTGTGTGGTACTCTGAGAACATCAAAGCTTCTTAGATGGGGAGAACATATGCACTCATGGCCAATGTTGACCTGGCTAGAGACTGTTTATGGTATACTTAAGAAAAATCCCCAAAAAACATTCAGTATCTCACAAAAGTTAGCACATTCCTCACAAATTTACTGTTATACAAGCTGTACACTGGCTATTTTACATTGTGTCAAGGCGTCATATATTCAGTGTGGTCCCATGAAAAGATATAATACAATATTTACACACATGTGAGGGGCAGAGGCGTAGCTACATGGGGTGCAGCCGTAGCAGTCGCTACTGGGCCTTGCAGCCTGAGGGGCCCCAAAAGCCCCTCTGCCACATAAGACACTAGTATTGTCTGTGGCCTCCCGTCTAGCACTCTTGCTCCCCTTCAAACAATTCTCAACTCTGCTGTCCGTCTTATCCACCTCTCTCCTCGCTACTCCTCTGCCTCTCCCCTCTGTCAATCTCTTCACTGGCTCCCCGTTGCCCAGCGAATTCATTTCAAGTTGCTAACCCTGACCTACAAGGCTCTCCATGACCTCTCCCCTCCATACATCTCTGCCTTAATCTCCAGATACCTCCCCTCACGCAATCTCCACTCCTCACAGGACCTTCTTCTCTGTTCTCCTCTTATCAGCTCCTCACATAACCGTCTCCAAGACTTCTCTCGTGCTTCCCCCACACTCTGGAACTCACTGCCCCAACACATCAGACTCTCCTCTACTTTCACCAGCTTCAAAACCAATCTGAAAACCCATTTCTTCAGGCTAGCCTATAACCAACAATAACCTTGCTGCCACTACACCCTCCACAAACATGTCTGCCCCTACCTTCTGTCTCTTTCCCCCTCCTTGTAGATTGTAAGCCCTCGCGGGTAGGGTCCTCTCTCCCTCTGTCGTGCCAATTGTCATTCATCACTTATCATTGTACTCGTTTGACTTATGTTATGTATGTAACCCCCTCGAATGTACAGCGCCGTGGAACTAATGGCGCTTTAAAATAAATAATAATAATGTCACTGTGTAACTGGGGGGCCCCATTTCACTTTTTGCACTAGGGCCCAAGAGCTTGAAGTTACGCCTATGGTGAGAGGTGTACTTACTTTTAAGAGGTAATGTATACTGTGCATAGTGATGAGTGAACGTATTTAATTCTTGTCCAATATTTTATGCCTTATCTTGTAAATTACACTATGAGTGGAAAAAAAGAAACAAGATATTGACTCTCCAAATTTTATCTTCAGCTTAGACTTGAATCACTGGGGCTGGGAGGTCCTGGTTCCAGAGATGGGTGAGGTGCTGGATAGGTCAAGCACATTTAGAACAGTAAATTAGCTTATGGTTGATCAACTATAATTTTTCTACCTTTCACAGTCCATCTGCAGGCAGCACAGAGCGAATCAGACTTAAAGGGGTTATCTCACTACATTGATTCACCTTACCTCAGTCTGGTTTTCTTGCTTTCATTTTGAATTCAGTGGCGTGTTTACTGGCTTCTACTAGACTGCAGTAGAAGCCAGGTCAGTAGCTATAGCAACCATCACTGGCAACCTATAAGGATAGATCAAACAGGTCTGTAGCTATAGCAACCAGTGCTGGCAGCCTATCATGAGAGATTGAACAGGTCTGTAGCTATAGCAACCAGCGCTGGCAGCCCATCAGGAGAGATCAAACAGGCCTGTAGCTATAGCAACCAGCGCTGGCAGCCTATCAGGAGAGTTCAAACAGGTCTGTAGCTATAGCAACCAGTGCTGGCAGCCTATCAGGGGAGATTGAACAGGTGTGTAGCTATAGTGACCAGCGCTGGCAGCCTATCATGAGCGACTGAACAGGTCTGTAGCTATAGCGACCTGAGGAGCTGATGCAGGCCATACAAGAGGGTATATCTAGGAATAGGTAGGACACTGTTAATGGAAATATATTGCAAAGTGACTTGTTTTTGCAAGATTTTTAACATAAAAAGCAGCAATCCTTGTAATGAGACAACCCCTTTAAAACATACCTCCATTTATAACTAATAACCAATTTCCGTAAATCAACAGTCTTTTTTAACAGCCTTCTTTTCTTTTCTCGCTTTCCCGGCTTTCTTATCTGTTTACTCCATCATAAATCAAGGAGTGAATCCATCTGCTAAGACCTCAGCCTGACTAAGACCTCAGCTTACAGCTGCCCATAGTAACCTATTAAGAGGAGAGGCAGAGTGACACCCAGACATGGTTTTGGCTGTAAAGTGAGTGTCTTTTCTCACCTCATGTCTTGACTCACAGCTACATTGCTCCCTACTTGTGTCCATTGTCCTCCATGCTGCTGCTTATATTTGAGAATCTCCTGCTCTCCCTTTCCCCCCTTCTCTCTACATAGACTTTTCTTGGCAGCTGTAGAACCAGTTCTTAGTACAGCAGAAACCTTGTCTCGATCCCCTTTGGAGATTTATGACTGGGTGTACTTATAAAAGTAGAGGGCGTGAAAAGGAGGATGAGGAAAGAAGAAGTAAGCATTTTTCTCTAAAAAGATATATGACAAAGTTTCGGGGTTTTTTTGGCTAGTACTGTTGATTTATGGAAAATTGATTTATATTTGGAGTCCCCTGGGTAGAAGTCTGTTAATGTCTATTGGGCTGTCTGAAACCAGCTTAAATATTTTAGATTTGCGAGGATAAATTTTTTTCTTGTGAGATCACATTACTTACCACTGTGATAAATGACTGCTAAAGTGTCCAGTAACCACTGATTCTCCCTTTCTCTGCAGACATTAATATACTCTGCTGATAAATTAGGACATGGTTAGTAATATGAGGCAATATAAGTCCACTCCCTGCCCAAAATGGAAATTTCATGTTGCACCAGGATTCACTGCATTCACAGCAAGTTCAGCATTTTTGTCTGTGTCAATGTCATGCAAAACCAGGTCAAGTATGACAAACTTAATATGCCATGGGGCTGCAGTCTGATCTCGCGGGCTCCTTCTCAGATGACAAGCCAGAACAGTCTGTTGGCTCTCCCCCCTTCTACTTTTCCTACCACTGTCTCACAATCTTTTTTCTTCCCTATCAGTGCGGAGAGACATTCGGGCACATCTATAAAACCTTCCTGCCCTATGCCGTAAACTTATTTGGCAGAGATGGCGTGGAGGGAGTATGAAGCGGGCTCACTCACTGAGCCCACTCCGAATGTGGCAGGTACCAGCGTTGGAGTTGATTATAGGGCCCCACCAGTTGAGCTGTTTCTGGGCCCACCGGTGGAGTTTATTTTAGGAGCCCACACTACAACTACTGTAAATGACTGTAGATGCCTCATATACTCTGATGTTTACCTATCTTTATATGCTTTTTTGCCTCTTCTGAGGATACATATGCAGTTAAAAACAACTCTAGGTCTACCATGCTCAGGGGCCCACCGGGGGTTTTCCCTACTGCCATGTGGGCCAGTCCGAGCCTGGCGGGTACCAGCTGTTTGATACAGTTGACGCCCACTGCTAGCAGCTGGCTTCCATCCATGCTGTTTAATCCTTAAAGGGATTTTGCCATGATCTCATTTCATACCTCCTGCATCCAGCTCTTCAGCTCTGTGTGCACAGAAGGGGTCGTGTGTGATTTGTTTGAAGTGCATATCATGTGGCCCAGCAGGATGATATCACCAGGCCTTTCCTCTCTCTAGTCAAAGAAAGGTCCGTTTATTTAAAGTATTGTGAGTAGCTGAGTAGTAAAGTTTTTGCCTTCAGGCACAAGTCTTCTAGGTTCAAATCCCTGCAGGAACCAAACCTGTATATTTTTTTCTCTTTATCAATACACAAACCTCATTGAGGTTTCTTTTTATTTATTTGCACTGTTTGACTAATTACTAAGGAGCACAGAGGACGGGAGTAGAGTGACAGCACCTGGGGTTTGAACACTCAGTAGCTGCCTGAGAGGAGAAGTGATGTCTGAGCATGTCTGACCAGGAATGAGAAGCTCTCAGCCCTGGTCGTATCCCCTGGAGACAAGCTGTAAATAATGGATCACTAAAGGAGCAGCTAAAATAAAAACGGTGCAGAATTTTTAATAATAATGAATGTTGAAAATGTTTGTTTTTTCCTTTGCAAGCTTCCAACGTCAATTTTACTACGTGGCAAAACCCCTTTAAGATGCCACACAGATTGCAGGCACAGCTTCTAAATAAATGATTCTGCGCACCGTTCCTCTCCCATTGCAACGAGATCGCAGAGTGTTGGGTAGTTGGCAGTGCAGCTGGTAGTCAAATGAAGGCTTCCATAGTTGCCATGTTACTGCTCCCATGTTGGGACAACTTTCTGCATGATATAAACAGTGCAGAAAGGTGTACAAGCGACTATGGCCCTTAATGGACAAGTAATTTAGGGGGACTGTAATGTAAAGTTACAAAAATAGTTGTAATTTATAGAGTGATTAAAAAGTGGCCTGTATCCCAAAATGGTACCAATAAAAACCAAACTTCAGCCTGCAAAAAAATGAGCCTTCCCTCAGGTCCAAAGATTGAAAAACAAAAAAAGTATTGATTGTAGAAAATTCCACTGTGACGCTAATGTAAAAAATAAAGTGCTAGAACATAACATGAACTCCACAAATTTACAGAATACAGATAGCAAAAAACAAGCCCTCATGTGACCATGTAGATGGAAAAATAAAAAATATATGAAGTTCAGATGGCGGGGAAGAAAAAATGAAAACCAAAAATCTGAAAATTTCTGCATCGTTAAGAGGTTAAAGGGGTTGTCTCACTACAAGGATTTCTGCTTTTTATGTTAAAGATCTTGCAAAAACAAGTCACTTTGCAATATGTGTCCATTAGCAGTGTCCTACCTATTCCTAGATATCCCCTCTTGTATGGGCTGCATCAGCTCCTCATGTCGCTATAGCTACAGACCTGTTTGAGCTATCCTGCCAGCGCTGTTTGCTATAGTTACAGACCTGCCTTCTACTGCAGCCTAGAAGAAGCCAGTAAACACGCCCCTGAATTCAAAATGAAACCAAGAAAGCAGGACTGAGGTAAGATGAATCAATGTAGTGAGACAACCCCTTTAAGGCAATTGCACCAGAATTCTGGTGCAATTTACACTTTACACTACATTTATTATTTTTTTAAACAGTTCTACAAATGTCATTGTTTTGACAAAAAAGGTGTGGCTTTGTTGAAAAGGGGCCTTGGGTTAACGTGAGACGCTATGCACCAAAATTTTGGTGCAATTAGTAGAATAAAGTAAGCCAACTAACAGAAGGTGTAAAGTTAGGCTAAGGCCACACAGCATAGGACAAAGAAAACCAAAACCTAAAAACCACTTTGAACCTGAGTATTTTTTTCAGTTTTTTTGACCAAAGCAGCTGGGTTTCCGACGAGTTTTTTTGGGTGGTTTTTAGTTTTTTGTTGAGGTTTTTGGTGTGGTTTTTTTGGAGCAGTTTTTCAGGCAGTCTATGTGAAAACCTCTCCGTCATATTTTCAGAGGTTTATAAATAGTAAAAACCACAGAAGATCTGCCAGAAAACCTGTGCTGTGTAGACATAGCCACAGACTTAAATAGTAAATTTTTCTGCCGGCCTCTGGCAGATTTTACAACATGTTCCTAAAACCTAAAAACTAAAATCTTCAGCTTTGAAAACTGACCAGAAAACTGACCTGTGTAGACTACAGGTCGTTTTTTGTGTTGAAGTCTATATGAAAAGTTCTCAGATTTTCAGAGGTTTCTAAATACTAAAATCTGTGCTGTGTAGACATAGCCTTAGACTAGATAGTTCTAACTTACACTAGATTTATCAACACTATGATAAATGTGGACCGTTGTAAGACTGTTTAATCTACACTATCCTCGTCTTAGACAATATTGATAAATCTGCCCCCCTATGTGCACTCTTATTAACATGCTGATTTTCTCTTTCTAGGTACCAGAGGCCTGCTCCAGAGCAATGGCTTGGGGTCTGGATTTTTTTCCTATGCATTCATTTATGCTAATGGCTGATGGACTGAATGTGTCATGTGAAGTGACATCACTGCACCTGTATGATGACATCACTAATCCTTGCCAGGGAGCGGTGGGGGTCTTGTCTGTCGTATAACATCAGCCATTATCCGCTGTAGATGTGTCCTTCCTGTTGCTCTGTGCACTGAGCCCTTTGAAGTGACAGCACAGGGCAGAGAAGCTCTGGGAAAACACTGGGAGCTTTATTCACAGGCCACACGATAACCTGACATGTGCTGGATAATTATGATACCAGTCCAGATGCCCCCACACAGGGTCCTGCCAGATAACGTCTTAGACCCCCATAGCTGCAGCTTTCCCGCATCTTCATATGTACCTTGTGTCATGTTATATGATCCTAATATTATGAATATCTACATCTCTCTATATTGAAGAAATTGGGGGAATAATGGTAATTTTCACATAGTGTGTCCTGTTTTCTTGGTTTTACTTTGAATTCAGGGGCGTGTTTACTGGCTTCTACTAGGCTGCAGTAGAAGCCAGGTCTGTAGCTATAGCAACCAGTGCTGGCAGCATGTCAGGAGAGATCAAACACGTCTGTAGCTATAGCGACCAACGCTGGCAGCCTATCAGGAGAGATCAAACAGGTCTGTAGCTATAGCAACCAGTGCCAGCAGCCTATCAGGAGAGATTGAACAGGTCTGTAGCTATAGCGACCTGAGGAGCTGATGCAGCCCATACAAGAGGGGATATGTAGGAATAGATAGGACATTGTTAATGGATACAAATTGCAAAGTGACTTGTTTTTGCAAGATCTTTAACATAAAAAGCAATTCTTGTAGTGAGACGACCCCTTTAAATAGCTGGGACCAGAGCCAGGACATAGACATATAGGGCAAGTGACGCTCCTTCCACTCACACACACGGGGTAATTTCAGGACGCATTTGCGCTCTAATACGGGCGAGATGCGCGCCAAAATTACGGTAATCCAGAGCTCTCCATAGAGAACTATGGATTACGTCTCCTCTCCCCACTCGTACAATACAATCATATTGTACGTGCGGGGAGATAAGTGACATGTCAATTACTTGCACAAGTAATGAATGTCGATGAGGCCGCCCCATTATCGTGTGAACATAGCCTTACCCCTGACTGTGACCCAATACACAATGCCTTGAACAGCACCAGCCAGGTGAAATAGGTAGAATATACAATTGTGACCTCGTTTTTTGGAGTTGTGGTACAAATGACATGTTATCTTCATTTGTTCCTAGATAATACTACTGTCATGATGCGTGCCGTGGTCTCCCCTCCAGAAAACAGACACGCGCTTATCTGAAAGGACGCCTGTAGCACTATGAATGTGTTTTCATGAACTTATCTAGTATTTAGTAGAGTGTATCCCATGTTGTTTAAAGAGCACCTCTGTCGTCTTCTGACATGTCTGTTTTATGAGATAACAAATCCGGAGCCTCTTCTCTTATAACTCTGTGTTGTTCCTCTGTTATTCCTCTTAGAAATGTGTTACTGAACCGGTCAGATGGGTGTTAGCAATTGGGGGATGACCTTGCACAGTCTGACATTGTCCAATCAGTGCTTGCAATCAGTGCATGCGAGGACAAACCCTTTTGACAATTGGAAATGGTAACACCCAGCTGACTGATTCAGTTATAAATTTCTAGGAGGAATAACAGAGGATAGGCACAACAAAGAGTTAGAAGAGGCTCCAGAATTGTTATTTGACAAGGATTTACTAAGAAAGGGAAGATCTCTCCTTAGGGAGAGCACCTGCATATCACAAGGCATTTCTGGAAAAGGAGCTGAGAAGCTCAAGCGCCCTCTGTTGGATGTAACAAATCCCCAACTTGCTTTTGACCCACTGGGTCTTTGGAAAGCAAACAGGATATTTAGCCAAGCCAGTATCTCTCATCTGCATACAGCTTTTTCGGGGTGTTGGCCCCTCATCAGTGCACAGCAGAGCGATGCTGGCTTGGCTGAGTGGGAGGCAATGAGTGGCTCAGAAAGGGAAGATCTCTCCTTAGGGAGAGCGTCTATATTGGTGTGTGGAGATTCGAAATTGCCTTTTTGCATTCCACGAAGCATCTGCATATCACAAGACATTATGGGAAAGGAGCTGAGAAGCTCAAGCGCCCTCTGTTGGATGTAACAAATCCCCAACTTGCTTTTGACCCACTGGGTCTTTGGAAAGCAAACGGGATATTTAGCCAAGCCAGCATCACCCATCTGTATACAGGTCTTCTTTAACAGAGTTTATACCGCCCACTGTGTGAAACTCGAGGTCGCCACATGGTAGTAGTACTCATGACCCCATAAATTAGAGAGCAAGCTCTTCTGACAAAGACTCTCTGCACCTACGGCTTCTCCTTGTAATTGCAAGTCGTCTAATTTTCTCATGGCAGGATATCCTCTTCTAAACAGAGCATTCTCCCCCTCAGTTACATCTCTGACCTCTGTATAGTAAAGCTACAGACTCTATACTCTCCATAAACATACTCTACGCTCTATTGTGGAGAAGAGCATTTATGGTTTTCACACATTAGCTTAGATACAGCAGTTCAATCAAGTAGTATCACGCATGACAAGCTTAGATATATTGGGTGTAGTAGACAATATTACACATTACAGACTTAGATACACGGACTCAACAGACAGAAAATCACAAGAATGGCTTAGATACGCTAGCGCAGCAAACAGTATCAAAAAGGAAAGAATGATTATTTTTTCTTGCCTCCTGATTGTATGATGAATGATGGCATCACATATATAGCTAGAAAGTCATGATCAGAACATAATTTTAAAAACTCTAGTCCTCAGAAGGACTCATATACAAAATAATTTTCCTTAGCTCACCAAGAAATGAAATACAATGTCCTCCTGATCCTTGTGCAAATAGAATCGCTGGTGCTAGGAATGTGTCTGCTGGACCACGGACGAGTCCAAGAATGACCATTGAAAAAGAAATTCCTCGTAGAATGGCAGAACTCATACTATGTAACTAATTCATACATAAACCTCAGATGAACAACAACACACAACAGATTCCACCCTGTCATTAGTTTTTTAGCAAAATGGAAGCCAAAATGGAAAAGCCATGTGTAAAAAAATAAGTTCACCCTTAGTGCATCCATAAGAATTAAGAGGATAAGTAGCAGCCAATTGCTGCTAACCAATGGCCCTTAATGTATTAATCATCAGCAGCTGTGACGAACTCTTTAAAAGAAGTAGTTTTGTACTTTTGCTGGTCGTGAATTTTCATACAGGTTTTAACACAACGCTAAGGATTGAAGACATCAGCAATGATCTTAGAGAAGCAATTGTTACTCCCATCAATCTAGGTAGGGTTATAAGGCCTATTTCATCAGAAAGATTATTTACAAGTGGCCGGCAGTTGACAATCTGCCCAAGAGTGAAAGTCCCAGAAAAGACATCACCACAGCCAGACCCAAGAACTACATCTCAACTCTATAGTTAGCACATGAAATGTTTACATTCATAAAAGTACAATTAGAAAATAAGAAAGCCTCTTCTTTCTGAAAAGAAAATGGCAGCAGGGCTTAACCCCAGGCCTGAAAAGGCCTCAAAGGGGTTGTCCCATTATAAAGATTGCCTTTTGTATTAAAGATCCTGCAAAAACAAGTCATTTTGCAATAGGTTTCCATTAGCAGTGACCTACCTATTCCTAGATATTCCCGCTAGTATGGTGCATGAGCTCCTCAGGTCACTATAGCTACAGACCTATTTGATCTCTTCTGATAGGCTTCAAGCGCTGGTTGCTATGGCTACAGACCTGGTGTCAAAGCAGCTCCTCACTGTAGGCCAGCAGCAGCCAGTAAAGCCAATAAACACGCCCCTGAATTCAAAAATGAAATTGAGAAAACAGAACTTAGGTTAGATGAATTAATGTAGTGAGACAACTCCTTTAATGACTAGCTAAATTTTGTAGTTTTTGCCTCCTTGCATTACAACAGTCATAACTTTTTTATCTTTGACTCAGTTGTATGAGGACTTCTTTTATGCAGGAGAAGTTGTATTTTTGGAGAACATAGTTAAAGTTTACAAATGAATTACTACAGAATTTTAAAAATATATATATTTTTTGTTTTTTAAAATATTTTTTTACACCATTTACATTTCGCATTAAATAACCTGTTAGATTAATTCTGCAGGTTACTATGGTTGTGCAGATACCTAATATTTGTAGCTTTTTATGTAATATATGCACAATAACTTTTTTATTGAATATTTATTTATATTTTATGATTTATTTTATTTAGTTTAGTATTTTCACTTTTTTAAATCCCATTAAGGGATAACTATGTAACACTTTTTTTTACACTAAGTAATATATTAGCATATTCATGTATACTAATACATCATAATGACACAGGCAGCAGTCAGGGCAGCACATACTGTGCCCTGACTGCAGACTTACTATACAAACATCCCTGGGTCTACTCTAGGTCTTCAGAGCTGACTGACTATGCAGACGCTCCCTTGCTCCATCGATGTCCCGATGACCTGATAGAGCAGGGGAATGTCCCTTGATTATGCTGTGGTCACGGACAGCGGCAATCAGAGTGTTGAGCGCCGAGGATCAAAGGTTTCCTCCGCTTTTCAGTGCTTACAGAGACTGCGCTAGGAATCTTAAGGAGGTTAAGTTTGCAGAACTGTATCTGAGCAGGAATTCTGGAACAATGTTTCAGCCACAGTACACAGTGCTACATTTGGTGCAAACCAAGGACAGCACAAAGCCTTCTTACCTAGTGTCAAGCACAGTGGTGGATGGGAGATGATTTGTTTTGCAGCAACAGGACCTGGGCACTTTCCATGCAGTCAATGAGTTGTCTATGAACTTCCCTGTATACCAAAGCATATGTGATGCTATCTATTCAACAGCTAAAGCTTGGCCTGAACTGGGTCATGCAACAGAACAATAATCCTGAGCACACCAGCAAATCTGCAGAAGAGTAAAAAAATGATGGTATTACAATTGTTCAGTCAAAGTCCAGACCTCAACCCAAATAAAATACTGTGAAGGCAATGCACAAACCTCAGCTGAAGCAACACTGTAAAGAACAGTGGACCAAACATCCTCCAGAATGCTATAAGGCTGCGTTCACACAGCAAAGACCAAATACCGGTCGGATTTAGTCTTTTTTTGGCACATAAGGAGGCAGTTTTTGTGCGCGGTTTGCGAATTCACGTCCCCCTTCGCACCCACATGTTCATGTTCTGCCCGAAAACCAGGCGGAAGAATGAACATGTTCAAAGTTTTTTGGAACGCCGGCAGCGTAAAAAAACATCTGGTGGAAAATCAAGCAGTGGGGACTGCTGCACGGATTTTCTATTTAAGTCAATATAAAAGGTTGACTGTGGCTTTACAGACAGACTGTTTTCAAATCCAAAAACCGTCTCTAAAACCAACTGAAAACCTCTACCATGGGAACAAGCCCTAAGAGTGGAACGGGTGAGCGGGAAAAGCGGGTAATGGACCCACTGGACCACTGCCGGGCTTGCTCCAAGGGGGCGTAACTAAGCGGCCATCAGGCATCTTCACAGAGCCTTAGATGGTAAGGATGCCTTCCCCGACAGCCGCCACGTGCGATCTCTGAGCAGTCCCCAGCAGTGACACCTGACCAGACAGGCCAGAAGTGCCAATGCTAGGCACCGACAGGATAAGGGACAAAGATATAGCAGACTAGGTGTAGATATGTGCAGGTACAAACAGACAAAGACAGGACTAAACGGATGCCAGACAGGAAGGTTAAATGGAAGGCAAGGTACAAAACACAGACTAGACACAACAACAAGAACATGAGCAGAGACTAAAGTGAAGACACTGGCTAGGAGCTAAGGCATAAACATGGCAAGAACACAGGCACGGAACATGGCAAGGAAGCTCACGGATAAAGATACAGACAGAGACATGGAAACTAGCATGGAGACTACCAACAACATAGAGGATACCACAAGGACACGACAGTGCACAACAGACCACTAACAAACATGAGCCAAGACAACACAACATGCTACAACAAGGATCAGGCCGGGAATTTGGGGAGAAGCAGGCTTATAACCACACAGGTGGAAAGGGATTGGCAGAGGAATCCCAACCCTGCTGCACACTGTGGGAATAAAGGAGCGCAAGATGTGGCTGCCGCCCTCTATAGAGAGACAGAGAAAGAAGGCAGCAGCCAAGATGGAGGAGCAGCATGGCCAGCATGGGAAAAGCCGCACAGCAACCGCAGGTGGGTGAGCAACGGCTACAGGAGCGTTCACGGTGACAGCGGCACTGCAACAAAAAACGGATCTGCGAAAGGAACACTGGTACGTCCGCGGTTTGCAGCAGAGGCCGCAGCGTAAGGCCAAGACCAGGAACACGTCCATGTCCACGGCCCAGAACAGGGATCGCGGCATGGACCGTAACAACGGGATTTATAGAGTCGGAAAAAACCTGATCACTTCAAGTCATTACTGCTAAAGGTGGTTCTAAAAGTTATTTAAAGTGTTTTTTTTAGGTATTCACATCTGGCTTTTCCATTTTGTTTTTTTTTTTTAATTTTCTTCATTTTACCATATATTTTCAATTCTGTCCTAATACATAAAATGGGTGTACTTTCTTTTTCTCATGCACGTATAAGTCTTGAGTACTGTGTTGCTGTGTAATTTCTATTTTGCTATCACCCTGTACATTTCCCTGGGTTCCACACACAACCCTCGCACCCATTTAGGAGGTCTGAGTGTTTGGGTTTAGGAAGACAGCCCAGCCCTTTCCTTAAACAATGGCAGGATGTGAGTGCGTTGCGTCTGACTACCACATTTCCCTATAGATAACGAGACGGGACATAAGACTAATGACACTGACGTCCAAGATATAAAGAGCCCCCTGCCCACGTGATGTGCAGAGTGATCCAGTGATGAAGAATGTCGCTCATGAGAAGGCAGGGGGTCACTTTCACTGCAAAATACTGTCTCGAGAATCACAGACGTGCTTATTGGAATAACTGGCACATTTCCAGTGATACATTGTTCATCAAGACCCTAAAAGCAAGGTGTGACAGATCACATGGACCAAAGAAAAAATATCCTGCGGAGTGCTTAAACGGTGTGCAAACTTTTGAAGCCATTTATTTTTTTGCTTCAATACATATAAAATAAAAAAATAAGCAACTCTGCAAAAAGTTTTGGTGAAAAATATACCAATTTGTGCACACAGCACCTTGACATGTCTTTATACAGAGTAAACCCTGTGCAGTCCTATAGTAACATATGACTGCAATTTCCAATTACACGCAAGTTTGGTTTGCACCAGGGGCATAGCTATAGGGGGTGCAGAGGTAGCAGTCGCTACGGGGCACTGGAGTCTGTGGGGGCCCAAAGGGCCTCTAAAAGGGGCTCTGTCTACAGCACAGAAAAAACGCCCTTTTTTCAGCGTTTTTTTTTCTAAAAACGCTAAAAAAACGACTTAATCACCCCATAACCAAGTAAAACCCTCCCCCCCCCGTCTACACTAGCTTCTTTTTTTCGTCGTTTTTTTTTTTGCTGGTGTATTTGCAAAAGTTCTAAAAAACGCAGAGCAAAAATTTATACAGGAGTCAAAGGGGAAACGGCGACTCTTTTTGGCGCGTTTTTTTTTTTCGCCATTTTTCAATGTAAAACCCTCCCAGGGACCCCCGTCCCCCCTTAGTGGGTGTTAAAAAGCTTATATCTTACAAATCTGATACAATTTTGATGTGTCCTTTTTTTGTACCTTTTGTAATATAATATCATGCTTTGGGCCTAAATTTTTGCACAAATCAATTTTTTTTTTGCTAAAAAAACGTTTTTTTTTCTGATTTTGGCATCAAATCAGTTTTTTTTTTTACATTTTTGATGCTAAATTCCCTTTTTTAAAAAATTTTTTGGGGGCTAATAAAGTTATTTGCTACGACGCGAAAATATTTTTTACCATTTTTGGGGGCCAAACCGTTTTTTTTAAAAAAGGGTTTTGGTGTTTAAAAACCTTTTCTTTAAAATATTTTTGGGGCTAATAAAAATATCTCCTTTTGATGCCAGAAATAAATTTTTTTCGGATTTTAGGCGAAAATCCGTTTTTTTAATTTTTTTTGGGATAAAATAATTTTTTTTTTTTTTAGATTTTGCCGAATAATGATCCTCGCCTTATGCCAAAAATACGTTTTTTTACGGGTTTTTACGGGAAGGATCCTTTTTTTTATATTTTTTTGGGACTAAAAAATTTTTTTTACAGATTTTGGTGCTAATAACGTTATCTCGCTTCTGACGCCAAAAATACGTTTTTTTACGGATTTTGGCGCAAGAATCAATTTTTTTACGTTTTTTGGCACTAAAATAATTTTTTTACAGATTTTGCTGCTAATAACGTTATCTCGCCTCTGACGACAAAAATAAGTTTTTTTAACAATTTTGGCACTAAAATAAGTTTTTTACAGATTTTGCCGCTAAATAACGTTATCTCGCTTCTGAAGCCAAAAATAAGGTTTTTTTTACGGATTTTGGCGCAAAAATCCGTTTTTTTACGTTTTTTTGGCACTAAAATATTTTTTTTAACAGATTTTGCCGCTAATAACATCTCGCTTCTGACGCCAAAAATATGGGTTTTTTTACGGATTTTTGGCGTAAGAATCCGTTTTTCTACGTTTTTTGGCACTAAAATAATTTTTTTTACAGGTTTTGGCGCTAATAAAATGATCTAGTTTCTGACACCAAAAAATACGTTTTTTACAGATTTCGGCACCAGAATCCGGGTTTTTTATGGCTTTTGGGGCTAAAATCCGTATCTTTACAGATTTTGCCGCTAATAAAGTGATCTAGTTTTTGACGCAAATAAATAAATTTTTTACAGATTTCGGCGCCAGAATCCGTATTTTTACAGATTTTGGCGCTAATAAAGTGATCTAGCTTTTGACACCAAAAAATAGTTTTTTTTTTTACGGATTTTGGCGCAGAATCCGTTTTTTTACGGATTTGGGCGCTAATAAAAATATTTCTTTTTATGGAATTTGGCGCAATAATGCGTTTTTTGGGATTTTGGCACTAAAATCCTTTTCTTTACAGATTTTGATGCTAATAAAGTTATCTTGCGGTATGGAAAGATAATGTGGGTTTTTGTGGATTTTGGTGCAAGAATCTGGTGCAAAATTTAATAAAGTAGTAGAACACAAAGGACAATGTGCTCAAAATGGCTACAGTGATCTAAAGGAAGTGACTACTTAACATGTTAACTCCACCTGTAGGGTGTAGTTTACATCCAATGGCTTAATTTGTGCATATATTAAAAAGCAGAGCAAAGACGCTCCAAGAAACGAAAAACGCACCAAAAAACGGACGTTTTTTAAGCTGCTTTTGACAGGCAGTGGACAGAAAACTCAGTTTCATGAACGTTTTTAGTAATTAGTTTTCAGGTCGTTTTTTGTCCACTGCAGTGTGGACATAGCCTAACATAGAAAAGCATTAGTTTTATAGGTAGGACATGGTTAGGTGGGGGCCCCACCATAGATTTTTTCACTGGGGCCCAAGAGCTATATGTTATGCCTCTGGTTTGCACTCTGCATTCATATAGCCATATAGGTCTGCAGAGGAGCTGTAAACACAAAACGATAGTTCTTTTTTTAAGTAAGATTTTTTGCAAAATTTATTGATTTTTATTTTACATGTACTGCAGCCATATTAAACCTAGTCATGAATTCATAGAAAACATTCTAGAGCTGCATTTTGATTCTGGTTCTGCTATGAATTCAGCAGAGGACAGTGGTGAATCCATTGACAGCAGTGTCCTTTGGCTACTGTCATTGACCTGTGCTGGAACATCTGTCTGTTAAGAATGGCAGGAATTCTCCTGTTATTTTATCTTCTACCGCTTATTAGGCCAGCAGGAGTCTGAGTTACAGCGGGTTGCAAAAGTCTTCCTACCGCTTGAAGAGTTCCTCATTTTTAAACATCACAGCAAGAAATTTCAATGTATTTTATTGATATTTTACAGTGGATACGGAAAGTATTCAGACCCCTTTACATTTTTACCCTCTGTTTCATTGCAGCCATTTGGTAAGATCAAAAAAGTTCATTTTTTGCTCATTAATGTACAATCTGCACCCCCCCCCCCACCCGCCCTTGAAAGATGTAATGTATGTAACCCCCTCGAATGTACAGCGCCCTGGAATCAACGGCGCTTTAAAATAAATAATAAAAATAATAATAATAAAGAAAAAAACAGAAATGTAGATATTTTTGCAAATTTACCAAACAAGAAAAACTGAAATATCACATGGTCCTAAGTATTCAGACTCTTTGCTGTGATGCTCATATTTAACTCACATGCTGTCCATTTCCTTCTGATCCTCCTTGAGATGGTTCTACTCCTTCACTGGAGTCCAGCTGTGTTTAATTAAACTGATTGGACTTGATTGGGAAAGGCACACACCTGTCTATATAAGACCTCACAGCTCACAGCGCATGTCAGTGCACATGAGAATCATGAGGTCTAAGGAACTGCCCAAGGAGCTCAGACAGAATTGTGGCAAGGCACAGATCTGGCCAAGGTTAAAAAATAATTTCTGCAGCGCTCAAGGTTCCTGAGAGCACAGTGGCCTCCATAATCCTTAAATGGAAGACGTTTGGGACGACCACAACTCTTCCTCGTCCTGGCTGTCCAGCCAAACTAAGCAATCGTGGGAGGAGACTTGGTGAGAGAGGTGAAGAAGAGCCACAAGATCACTGTTGCTGAGCTCCAGAGATGCAGGAGGGAGATGGGAGAAAGTTCCACAAAGTCACCTATCACTGCAGCCTCCAGCAGTCGGGGCTTTATGGCAGAGTGTGCCCATAGAAGCCTCTCCTCAGTGCAAGACATATGAAAGCCGCAGACGGAAACCTCTCCTCAGTGCAAGACATAAGAAAGCCGCAGACAGTTTGCAAAAAAACACATGAAGAATCCCAGACTATGAGGAATAAGATTCTCTGGTCTGATGAGATGAAGATTGAACTTTTTGGTGTTAATTGTAAGCGGTGGAGAAAACCAGGCCCTGCTCATCACCTGCCCAATACAATCCCAACAGTGAAACATAGTGGTGGCAGCATCATGCTAGGGGGGGGTTTTGTCGCTGCAGGGAAGGATGACTGGTTAAATTTAAAGGAAAAAGATGAAGGGCCCCAACTACAAGATACCTGGATAAAACGTCTTCCAGATTCCTGGACCTCATCGGGCCAAAGGTTCTTTTTCCAACAAGACAATGCCCCTAAGCACACGCTAAAAAAACAAAGGTGGTTTCAGAACAACTCTTTGACTTTCCCGACTGGCCCAGCCAGACCCTGACCTAAACCCAACGGCATCTCTGGGAGCTTAAAAAATTTCCCGTCCCCAACGTTACCTCCAACCTGGGGAATGGAGACGCGAAAGGAAGAAGGCAGAGGATCCCCAAATCCGGTGTGAAAAATTTTTTGCATCCCCCCAAAGAACCCCTCATACTGATAGCTAAAAAGGTCCCTTACTCAATACTGAGAAAAGGTCGAATACTTTTTCCCATGGGGAAAATTTCAGTTTTTTTTGTTTAAAAAAATTTGCTAAAATTCTACATTTCAGTTTTTTTTCTTTCAAGGGGGGGGGGGGCCGGTGTACTTTACTAGCAAAAAATTAACTTTTGGATCTTCCCAAAAAGGCTGCAATAAAGGAAAGAGTGAAAATTTTAAAAGGGGGTGTGAATACTTTCCGTACCACTGTATGTGAGGACCCACATAAAGAAACGGTGTTTGTGAAAGTGTACACATGATATCACTTTTTCCAAAACCCCTTGAAAATTTAAAAAAACTAAAAGTTCAGCGAGATATGTATTCGCCTCCTACCCAATACTTTGTGGACTCTTATCCAAGAAGCAAGTATTTTGGGGGAATGCCCTCCCTAGCTTTGCACATTTTGAGGCGGGAAATTTTTTTCCCTTTTTTTGCAAATCGCTCTAGCTAGTCAGTTTGGTTTTGTAATTGAATATTTTTTTAAATGTAACCCTTAATTTGTTTGTTGTTTAGGGTCGTTGTCCTGCGGGAAGGGAACCCCACCCCAGCCCCCGTTTTTTCAGTCTCTAAAGGTTTTTCATTCGGATTCCCCTGTTTTTTAGCTCAATCCATATCCCATGAACTCTGAAAAGCTTCCAGCCCCCTGAAAGAAAAGCCTTCCCCCTTCACAATGGGGATGGTGGGTACAGGGTGATGTGCAGTATTGGCTGTCCTCCACATAAAGCATTTGGCATTTAAGTCTCCTCTGACCAGAGCACCTTCTTCCACATACTTGCTACGTCCCCTACATAGCATTTTGCAAACTGCAAACAAGACTTCTTATGGCTTGCGTTAAAAGAGCTTTCTTCCATAACCCAACCCAATGTCTAGTGTCTATGTTTGTTTAGAGAGCTCAGAATCGTTGCTTATCAGCTGACCTGAGTTTGTGCACCTGAGCTTGTTAGGGGTCTATAAAGCTCAGTTGCACAGGACACTCTGTACAGTTAGCTATGGACAGTTGTCATTAAAACCCCTTTTTCTCAGTATCATCCCTACATATCCCATCATACTGCTACCAAAAAAAACCCCACTATACCAAGCCAACTTTCAAAAACATAACATAGGGACCTGTTAACCGCCAGAACACCAAATAAAATTACCACAACATGGTGATGAAGAAAACCCCTAAAAATTTAACTGACTAAAGTCAAAAAACAAAACCAAATTACTCCCATATAGTGGACCTTATAGTGGTAGGTACAGTGTACACAGGTTTCCCCCCAGATGATATTCCAATACGTGACCCTATAATGGGAGACCCATGTACCAGGTTCTTCAACTGTATATTCCTCCATACATGACCAATAGTGGGACACCCCGTGTACACAGCTTTCTACAGCTGAATTTCCTCCCTACGTGAAAAAAAGTGGTAGACACCAGTGTACCAGGCTCTGCAGATGTTATTACCTCATAAGGGACCAATAGTTGTAGACACCAGTGTATACGACTTGGACATATAATGATTACATTGTAGTTTCAACTTGTGACCACGGTACGTTTCTGTGGCGAGCTTTTTACTTTCCCTTTTGTCCTGAATTCGGTCCGGGCCCCCCATGATGACTTATCCCGTCACCCTCCTGCAGTTTTTGGGAAAAAATATTTATAATCCCCACTTTTCCGGATCTACACCCGACCCCACCCCTGAAAAAAACTTCCAAGATGTGGAGAGCGGGTTTGGCCAAAGCTTAGAGGCCCAGTCTCCTTAGGGGGGAACAGGGATTCCCCCCCTAGAGAAGTGTTACAGTTATGGCCTTTTAAAACAAAGAATCATTTACCGGTAGGAGATAGTTTGTAGGCCCCAGGTAGGGGGTTGGTAGGCTACAGGTAGGGGAGGCAGGCAGTACATAGGCCTCAAATAATAGGTGAGGGGGGCCACATAGTTGGTAGGAGTAGGGGGGTCCAGTTAGACTGAGGTGGGTCACGGTAGTATGTAGATAGAGTAGAGGTGGGGCCCCATAGGTAGTGGGAAAGAGGCAATAGGGGGGCCCAAAAATTTTCAGAAGGCTTTAGTAGGCTATACAGGGCCCCCTTTTGGGAGGCAGGGTTTAGGTAGGCTTTAGGGGGCCCAAGATAAGCAAGGTTTAGGGAGGGTTTGGGTTCCTAATAGGCAGGGAGGGTTTTTGGGAGGCTATAAGGGCCTCTTTTTTAGGGAGAAGTGTTTACGAGAGTAAGGGGGCCCATTAGGAGGCAAGGGTTTTGGTAGCTTAATGCCGATACAGGTAGGTAGGCAGGGGAGGTTTAGGTAGTGATGGGTCCATAAAACAGGCAGGGGAGGTCTTAATAGCTAAGGGGATCTATGTAGGGAAGCAGAGTTTGGACGGGCCCTAGGGTACCCTTTTTTGGCCTTGGGGCCCACAGGACATCATGGACATGTCCTGAAAGGCTTTTATCCCAAGGGATCGATGTTCAAGGGGAGATGGGGGGTTTTGAGCGTGGCCCGGTTGTTTTTGCTTGGCTAGGGCCAGACATTGCTTTTTTCCCTTTGGGGCCTAACATGTTGGAGGCCCCGACTATTGTTAGTGTTCCTAGGACTTCAAGGAAGATTGTTTCACAAGCCTTAACATATTCTATTATAAAAATAATAATAATCTTTATTTATGTAGTGCCAACATATTCCACAGCACTTTACAAATTATAGGGTTAATACGATGAAACCCAAAAATTACACAGTAAAAAGCTATTTTTACGATGGCCAAGGGTGAGGGCCCCGCTCCAAAGTTCAATCTATTATATGTATTGGTGAGACAAAATGTTAGGGGGGGCTTGATTTAAATGGTCCAGCCATTACATAAATAGGAGGGGGTTTTCATGAAAAGTGGATGAACCTGCCACCCCGATGACATCTATTTAATATGAGTTGTGAGGGCCCAAATGAAGTTGACAGAAGTGTGTATGACTTAAAAGGGTTTTGCCACAATGTAATGTGGGTTCCTCCAAAATGGGTAATTAATCACTTTTCTAAATATATGTGATTACAAAAAGTGAGAGCTACAGCATTGCTCAGTCCCCCTTAGTTTCCTGAAAGTTTACATTGGACACTGACAGGAGCTGATCTGGCCGGGCTTGCATGTTTGTACTTCTTATCTGATGACAGGGAACATGAAGAAGCTTGCAAGGGGCTGGGGAGAAAGTGTAGTGTATGAGTACAGCGTCTGCTGTATAGAGAATCCACTGGTTGTAACGTAATTATTTGAGTAAACATTGCAGATGCTCCCTTCTTCCTCACTCTCTGCTCACCCCCTCCCGCTCATCCCTGCAGCCCTTCATGACTCAGCATGCTTTGTTTATCTTCTCTCCTGAGCAGATACGAGTTAAGGAACTCACTTCGTGGCAAAACCTCTTTAAAGTGGGGGGGTTAGCAATTAGGGAACTTGGTAGGCCTACTATTATTAGATTAAAAGGGTTTTGGCAGCAAATATTGGCCTTTATATGGTCGTCTACTGGACCTCTACGACAGTGCCAAGCATGGTCGGGACAACATGTAGGGGAATGTAAGTGACCACCTAAGGCGCCACTTCACCCCAGGCAGAAAGGTGAGGGCAATGAGGTATGGAGTGGGCTGAACTTTCCATAGGGGTGGGTGGTAAGGAAGGAGGCATTATATGCCTTATTTGACTATGACATCAGGGTACCTTGTCCCATTCCTGGTGCCAAGCATCATAAGGTGCCACATTGGTAGATCTTACACCAAATGGCCAGGTCTAGTTTTTGTTCTTCTGCTAAACCCTCAAATGGTGTAATGAACATCTTATAGTACAGCAGAAGAACCCGATGATAATGACATAGGGATTACATTTGCTGTCATTAACACTACAACAGCCTCATTTTTTCCATAGATATATCAAAAGAAGTGGCTTTATGGCACTTTTTGAAGTCCTAGCAGTTTTGAAGGTTCAAAGACGACCCATTGTAAGAGCCGTGATTTGTACCCTGTAATCTTGCAAGAAGGAAGATGAATGGAAGTGCAGAGGAATTAAGATCTTCCCATTCTTGGTGTCAAAGTCCTCTTGTAGAGACAATCCCAGGATGCCTTGTTGCATTGTTTACTTTAAAGGCCTCATCATTGTGAAGAAGAAGAAGAAGGATGTGTGACTATGGGCAGGAATTACAGAGGAATGATGTCAGGGACAAGGACACAGGAAAAAAATGATGACAGGAAATGAAGATAAGAATGACACAAGGGATAAGATTAGGGCTCACTGAAAGGAGGAAAAAGGAACAGGACAACAGCACACAAATTATATGGGAAGATATGAAACATAATTTTGGCGGTACCCAGATTGTAGTACTATAGCAGTTACTTTCAGGCTCGATATCTCACCATTCACTACAGCTTTGAACGTGAGGCTACCATCATTTTATAGACAATCATTTTGGCTCTCATAAATAACGTTGACCTGTAACTATTTAGCATCTGCTTCTTTCTGCAGATTCTTGTCATGTAACTGCATTGTTACTGCTTTGCTCCTAGTGGTGGAACAATCTTTTTCTTGTATACTACAAATTACAACCTGTTCTCACATTCCCTAATAGCTCAGTGTGTTATTAGGCTGATTCCCAAGCGAAAGGTCACTGGTTCGAGCAGCCATGAAGATGATTTCCCAAGAATAGAGACACGGCATCATCCAGCTCATCGATAGCGTCTTTAGGACAAGAAAATTGCCAAACTGCATCATGCGGCCCTGACAGCTGGAAGAATATGAAATGAAGTCCATTCATCAAAAGCCAAGAAGTGAACGTCCAGGCAAAATATCAGAGTCAACAAGTCGCCTCATCACAAGGTCGATCAGTTCTAACGCAGCAGTCGCGGCAGTGGAGGAGGCTCGTAGGCTTCATAAGAGTGAGACCATAGACGTCCATGCAAGCACCGGGCAGCACGCATTACACAGGTTTGCAATGATGGCCCGAAAAAAGGTGAAGAAGCCTCGACTTCAATCTTATCATAAGAAGCATCGGCTTGAGTTTGCAAAAAAGTACAAAAAATGGAGGATTTGAAACAGGTGATTTGGAGCGATGAGATGAAAGTCAATAGACCGGGCTCTGATGGGGGCAAATGGGTCTGGAATAATTAAGCGAAAAAGAGGCTAACAGTCAAGTTCAGTGGAGGAAGCATGAGGATATGGGGAGGGGTCACAGCCAAAGATGTTGGATACTTGACCAGGATGGATGGTGGCCTCAATGCTGAGCTCTATGTGAGTGTCCTACAAGATGAGCTACTTCATACAGTCGAGTACTATGGGTATGAAAAGGACGACATAGTGTCCAGCAGGACAACGACCTGAAGCAGACGTCAAGGCTGGAGAACGAAGGGTTCAATGACAATGAAGTAGAGTTGCTGGATTGACCTCCACAGTCCCCAGACCTCAACCCAACGAGCACTTCTAGGTAGAGGTGAAGAAAAAGCTGTATTTGAAACTGTATTCAAGTCTAGTATGCACCAACATTGGGAACGTGTAGAAGAGATCTGGGACAGATTTCAGTCGAGACATGCTTCAATCTGATCCAGAACCCAGAAGGATTCATGCGGTGCTAACAGCCAGAGATTGATTTAAAAAAATGCAAACAAAATAATAAAGATTAAAATTTGTATTTTCAAAACAGTAACAATGCTTTTCATGACAAGTTTTGCAAAATAAGCTATTAAATAGCTGCAAAGGAAATTTAAATGATGTATGGGGGTAGTGAAGTAATTTGGGTCTAAAAAAATGGTGGTGTTTCAGTTAAAAATTGTAGGGGTTGATGAAAAATTTGGGCAGAAAGTCCCCAAGTTCAAATTTGTTCCCTTTTGCCTGTCAGGTACATAAAGGGCGTTTTATAATTTTATATTTTTGTACTAGGAGGAGTATTAGTGTTATATTTTGAAAAGGGGGCGTATTATGATTATATTCTCGTCATAGGGCAGTATTATGTAGTTTATTCTTGTACTGGGGGGGGCAGTATTATAGTAGTTTTATTCTTGTACATGGGAGCAGTATTATAGTAGTTATTTCTCCTAATGGGGCCGTATTATTTTGTTATTTTCTTGGACATGGGGGCGTTTATGTAGTTATTTTCCTTTCATAGGGGCGTTTTAGTGTTATATTCTTGAACAGGGGAGGCAGTATTATAGTAGTTTTTCTTGTACATGGGGGGTTATTTTGTAGTTATTTCCTGTACTAGGGGCGTATTATAGTTTTTATTCTTGAAACGGAGCAGTATTATAGTAGTTTTATTCTTGTAATGAGGGCGTTTTAAAGTGTTATTTTCCCCGTACATGAGGGCGTATTTTAGTAGTTATATTCCTGTACATAGGGGGAATATTATATGTTTTTCTTGTAAAAGGAGCGTTTATGTAGTTATATTCTTGTCTAGGGGGCAGTTTATGTAGTTATATTGTTGAAAATGGGGGGTAGTATTTATGTTATATTTTTGTCAGGGGGGCCCGGGTATTATGGTTATTTTTTTGGGGTAAAGGGGCGTATTACAGTAGTTATATTCTTTTTACTAGGGGGCATTTTATAGTTATATTTTGTACATGGGGGTTTCAGTATTTAGTGGTTATATTCTTAAAACATAGGGGGCATATTTTAGTGCTATATAAAGTTTTGGGGGCCCAGTATTATAGTGGTTATGTTCTTGTACATAGGGGGCAATTTTATAGTATTTATGTTCTTGTCCCTTGGGGGGCAGTTTTTATGCGTTTATTCTTGTATATGGATACAGTTTTTTTTAAAAGTAGTTTTTTTTCTGACATAGGGGCAGTTTATAGAAGTTATATTTTTGTACTTGGGGGGCAGTATTATAGTAGTTTTTTTGTTGTAATTGGGGGGAGTATTATAGTAGTTATATTCTTGTACATAGGAGCAGTAATGTCATGGGGGCTGGCGCAGGTGCTGTCCCCCCCACGGCCCCCTTGCCCGCATGGGGTCCGGCGCGGGTGCCGCGGCCGCCAGTGGACCATCCCCTTGTGCCGGGCTCGGCGCCAGTACACTTACCCTTCCATGCTCCTGTCTGTCCCAGCCGCTGCGCGCGGCTGGTCTGGATTTAAAGGGCCAGCGCACCGGTAATTTGTCAATTGCCGGCCGCTGGTCCAATATATGGTATACGCCTCCTGCACTCTCTGCTAGTCCGTTCCGCTACGTTTCCTGAACTTACCTGTTTGCCGCCTGTCCTGACCGTCTGCCCGTCTCTGACCACGAACCTCTGCCTCCCGTCCTGACCTCTTGCCTATCCCCCGACTACGGCTCGGATTAAGATTCTGTACCACGCACTTACCCGGCCGCCATGCAAGCAAGCCACGTTCAGGTGGTAGC
Source organism: Phyllomedusa bahiana (assembly GCA_025379985.1). Taxonomy (NCBI): domain Eukaryota; kingdom Metazoa; phylum Chordata; class Amphibia; order Anura; family Hylidae; genus Phyllomedusa; species Phyllomedusa bahiana. The sequence continues at coordinate 264,703 of JAODAL010000227.1, read as the reverse complement.
GACTGTTAGCCTCACGCCGCAGCAAAGTCCTTCATGCTTTGCGGCGGGCTCTGGTGAATACCGGCGGCGACATTGACTTCCGCTCCCTGGCGTGGTTAACCTATCATCGCTTGCGAGTGGTTCCAGCGAATCCACCAATCCCTCTTACATGTAATATAGTAGTTATATCTCTTGAACATAGGGGCGGACAGTATTATAGTAGTTAAATTCTTGTAACATGTAGGGGGCAGTATTTGCAGTTATTATCCTGTACCTAGGGTGGAGTATTATAGTAGTTATATTTTGTACATGGGGGCAGTATAGTATAGTAGTTACTATTTTGGTACATTGGGACGCAGTATTTATAGTAGTTATATTCTTATACTAGGAGGCAGTATTATAGTTGTTATATTCTTGTACATAGGGGGGCAAGTTATTATAGTAGTAATATCTTGTACATAGGGTGGACAGTATTATAGTAGTCAATTTTCTTGTACATAGGGGGCAGTCAGTATTATGTAGTTATATTCTATGTACTTAGGGGGCAGTATTCTAGTAGTTATTTTCCTGTAAATAAGAGGGACAGTATTGAGTATTGTATTCTAGTAGTTATATTCTTGTACATCGAGAGCAGTATTATAGTGGTTATATTCTTGTACATAGGGGACAGTATTACAGTAGTTCTATTCTTGTACACAGAGGGCAGTATTATAGTAGATGATATTCTTGTACATAGGAGGCAGTATTATATTATTATATTCTTGTACATAGGAGGAGTATTATAGAAAATAGTTCTTTTATTCTACATAGGAGGCAGTATTATAGTAGTTATATTCCTGTACATAGAGGGCAGTACTGTATTCTAGTAGTTATATTCTTGTACATCGAGAGCAGTATTATAGTGGTTATATTCTTGTACATAGGGGACAGTATTACAGTAGTTCTATTCTTGTACACAGAGGGCAGTATTATAGTAGATATATTCTTGTACATAGGAGGCAGTATTATAGTAGTTATATTTTTCTACATAGGAGGCAGTATTATAGAAGTTAAATTCTTGTACATAGGAGCAGTATTATAGTAGTTATATTCTTGTACATAGGTTGCAGTTTTTATAGTTGGACATATTATGTACATAGGAGCTGTATTATTATAGTTATATTCTTGTACATAGGGGGCAGCTAGTTAGTAGTTATATTCTTGTACATAGGGGGCAGTATTATAGTAGTTATATTCTTGTACATAGGAGCAGTATTATAGTAGACATATTATGTACATAGGAGCAGTATTATAGAAGTTATATTCTTGTACATAGGGGGCAGTATTATAGTAGATATATTCTTGTACATAGGGGGCAGTATTATAGTAGTTATATTTTGTCCCTAGGGAACAGTTGATATTAGTCACATATTTTTGGTTCATAGTGATATGGGCCATGTGGGAACAACCTATGCATCGTCTAGTATACTATTGTACAACTAATATATGCTATATTGTACATCTTATGGCAGGTGCTCTGTAATGTCTTCACTTTATATAACAATGGGCTTTCCAATGTAAACATAAGGTATTGTGACAACATGGCCGCACAGGTGTTCACATATGGGCTAATGTTATCATAATCAAACTTTTTCTGCGTCTTATTATTTGATGTTTTTATGGTGGTTCCTCTATTTCTCTTCTCATTCCGTGCAGTTTTTTCTTTACTTCTGTTTAAGTTACATTTTTGTTTAAAAGAAGTATTGTTGTGTTGTCTGTTACTGAAGATAATACCAGAGTTGGACTATAGGGATCTCTTTCATCCCACAATGAATAGGCAGACAATGGGACAGATTTATGAAGAACAAAACATAGCATATAGAATATTTGTGGGAAAAGAAGCCAGATTAAAAAAATGCAGCAAAACCTTGAGCCAAGTGGGCTCCTGAAGCTCTGTGAATAAAGTCAAGGCCCACTACATCTGGCTCTGATGCTTCTCACTTGTTAGATGTTTTATTGTTGTGATTAAGGATGAAGAGTGGTGTCCATTGCACCAGAAATGTGGTTGTTAGATCTCAGGGTCTGCTTAATTTCTGAGCAAGTCTATGAGGAGGAGCTTGTAGACTCGTTCATGGAAGGATTTGACCAATAGCATTTCTGGTTGCTTATAAGAGAATGAATGGATGGCCAATTAGCTTCTAGTGAGTAGCAGTGGTTGTTCTATTTTGGATTCTAAGGGCCCGTCCCCATGGCAGGGTTTTCAGTCGGACTCTCAACCTTGTACATAGACTTAAATAGAAAATCCGTGCAGTAGTTCACACCGCCGGTGTAACGAAAAACTTCGCACATGTTCATTCTTCCACCCGCTTTTCGGGCGGACCATGAACAGTTCATTGTGAAGGTAGACACAGGGCCATCTTTTCCATTGGGCACACTAGGCAGTTGCCCAGGGGCCCCAAAAGTATAGAGGCCCCAAGTGGTGTATGTATGTCCCTGGAATACTAAAATTCATACCCTGGATCCCTTGGTTGGTGTCACGGACGCCCCTACGACCACTGTCCCGGGTCGCAGGCGCGCCCGTGCCCCTGCTCCCAGCGGAGCCCCGTCCCGCACGTCGGGTTCGGGGTCCGCTCGTGTCCCTGTCCCAGCCGGCGTTCACTTACCCGGCCACGCTCCTGCTCAGCCTGTCTTCAGTTCCCGGCGCGTGGCTCCGCCCCTAGGGCGCGCGCGGCCCGGCTGTTTGAAATTTAAAGGAGCAGTGCGCCTGTAATTGGTCATTGCCGGTCACTGCTCAAATTTAAGTCCGGCCACTTCTTGCCGGCCCTCGCCGGATCCTTGGTGTATATTCCCATGGTGAAAGTGTCCCAGAGCGTTCCTGTCTTGCCTTACCGTGTACCGACTCCCTGCTTACGTTTACCGTCTACGTACCTTGCCGCCTGCCCTGACCTCCGGCTTGTCTACCGTCTACGAACCTGAGCCGCCTGTCCTGACCACCTGCCTGTCCCCGACTACGAGCCTGCCTGCCGTTCCTGTACCTTGCCTTGGCCGCCACCGCAGGCAAGCCCCGCCAGTGGTAGTGACCTGGTGGAATCCCGCCGCAGCAAGACCATCCCGCTTTGCGGCGGGCTCTGGTGAATACCGGGACCCACTTAGATTCCACTCTCTGGTGTGGGCTTACGTCATCGCCTGCGGGGTCAGTGGAGCCACTCAACCGTTCAGTGGCTTTGCTTATTAACTGTTTTTTTTTTTAGATTACAAACAGTTAAAAACCATGGTGGAGAAGGGAGCCGAAGGCTCCCTGCCCTGCCAACTAGTCTTGTAGGCTACAGGTTGACATAAGTGGTATGATAATATGAGTGTGCTTGGGGATGGCTAGAGGCGTGGCCTAGTTGGATGCCATGTATTTGGGCAGGGCCCACTGCAGTGTTATACCTGGGGCCCCATAATGCTGTTAAGACGGCTCTGGGGGGACAGCTGAATCTGCAAACCGTGGACAGAAGCCGTCCTCCTTTCCATGGAAAAAGACGACAAAATACCGGCCGGATAATCCGACCAATATTTTGTCATTACCATGTGAATGCACGCAAAGGCTTTGTTCACATTTTTCACCCGTACTCCTCCAACACATTTTCCTTGTTAGAATATCTGTGAAAAACGTATGTATTCACTTTTCCTATCAAAAGGGATTAATCTGCACCCAAACAAGGTGAACAATGCTGCATATTCTAAGAGTACATCATGGATTTCTCCTGCTTATACTACAGCATAATTTTTTCTGTTGGAAAATACACTATGGGCAACATGTATGTACGGAGCGGCACCAGTATTCTGGTGTGCTTTCAGCCCAAAAACTGGCACAGCCCGATTCTCTAGATGTATGAGCAGGCGCACTACAGAGTGCCCGTGGCAATTTGTAATGCGCCTGAGATCGGGGGCGTGCTGGAGACGCCGCAATACAACCGTACGAAGCTCCACATTTATAGCTTCTGTACAGCAAATCCAGGCGCATTACTGCTGGAACAGGTAGAGCACTTTAAAAGTGGTTTACCTGAGCCAGAAGTGTCGCTTTGTAGAAAGTGCAAAATCTATGACCTGCAGTAGAACAGTTTCATAGATTCAGGCGCATTCTACGCTACTAATGTGTGCAAAAAAATGGCGCCTGGATGCTAAAAATCATACATGCCACCCTATGTTAACATACTCCCAAAGGAATCCATCTACCATTTAATTTTGGAGTGTGCCTGATTATAAATCTAGCGAACAGGGCTGCGCCAGTTTTTGGGCTGAAAGGACACCAGACTTCATACATGTCACCCTATGTGAACATACCCCCAAAGGAATCCATCTACCATTCACAATCAATTTCAAACAAATTACAAAGTCACAAAAAGTAAAGTTGCTTCAATACTTTCAATTATTCAGATTGAGTCAAAGATAAGAAAAAAAAACCTGCATCGTTTGAGGTGAAGATCTCACGCCAGGAAATCTTTTATACGCCTTTGTGTCTGTGATGTATATTATTTTTTATAGTAATTTTTATAGTTTCGCTCCCACAGTCACCACAAAGCATCAGAACAGAACTACAGTAGTTAGCATTAGGCTTTGATCTTGCACGTTACGTACAACAAGGTATTGAGTGAAAGCGCCAAGCCACTGATTTCACTCTAGTAGTCAGCTCTCTATTACTATATGGGGGACTAGTCATTCTGGACATCAAGTGGAGACCCCAAAATATTACTAATGTAATCTGACCTAAAACGCATGGACTCTGGAGAAAACTTATATATGTATATAAGAAAATAGTTCAGAAATATCTGCACTATGACAGAACCATTGTAAGGATTGTGCCTTGTTTACTACATGCCTTTTACCCTGGGGGCTGTTGTATTGGAGGTTAAGCGTTCTCTGTCCCAGCCAGCAGGGCAACGGTTAACCTGACCTCAGCATTAGCAGCTGATGCCCATTTCCCTGTCAAACTGACTATAAAAACTCGAGGGCCTGAGTTCTCTACAGTGCAAGCTGGGGTCTTGTTCTGTGTCTCTGGCCATTGTTTTCATGCCCTCTCTGTTTTTCTGCATCCATGTCCATTTGAGTTCCTCTGGTGTTCCTCCAGGAACAAGTCTGCAGTTCCTCTGGTGTTCCTCCAGGAACAAGTCTGCAGTTCCTCTGGTGTTCCTCCAAGAACAAGTCCGCAGTTCCTCTGGTGTTCCTCCAGGAACAAGTTTGCAGTTCCTCTGGTGTTCCTCCTGGCACAAGTCTGCAGCTCCTTTGGTGTTCCTCCTGGGACAAGTCTGTCGTTCCTCTGGTGTTCCTCCTGGGACAAGTCTGCCGTTCCTCTGGTGTTCCTCTTGACACAAGTCCACCATTCCTCTGGTGTTCCTCCTGGCACAAATCAGCAGTTCCTCTGGTGTTCCTCCTGGCACAAATCAGCAGTTCCTCTGGTCTTCCTCCTGTCACAAGTCTTCAGTTCCTCTGGTGTTCCTCCTGGCACAAGTCTGCAGTTCCTCTGATGTTCCTCCTGACAAAAGTCCGCAGTTCCTCTGATGTTCCTCCTGACACAAGTCCACTCACTTGTTTCTGCTTTATTTGTTTGTCGCTTACAGCCCCTAGAATCCACCCTCCCCAAGAAACGTTTCATGGACTGTTTTGTATTTTTTCCTGTACGTTTTGATTTGCCACAATAAAGTGTATAGTGAAACGTAAAAACCATATTGTGTTAGAAAACATTAAAATCTCGGCGGCACCAACAATACATAAAGGTGATGCGAGGTCCCAGTTTACTGAATTCACGGAACCCACAATCAACTTGAGAAAGAGAAAGCATCCAACAGGCTACAAAAAAAGTCTTGTGGTCTTTATTCCTCCATAAAATACTCTTAACATATTGGCTCCACACCGAGTCTTTGTCAAGCTTAATACACGCACTTAAATATACAGTCCAATAGTGTCAGCCAGTTAAGATGATACATCCAAACCTTATAGAAACACATTCATAAATATATTAGCAAAAAATATAAAACACATCTTAAGTGATATATAAAATATAAATCTGAATAAAACATTTTTTCTCATGGAGATTTCAAAAGACTGACTTAGGCATGTGCAAACCTATGCAATCATCTTAGAAACCTCCGATGTGTTGATTTTAACCGTCAATGAGTGTGTTAAAAAGTGTATCACTTAGGAGGTGTTTTGTATGGCCCTACTAATCGAATAGTAAGGGAGTCGTCCTTAGGTTGTAAGCCAGCATGGTGCACCACATGTAACCATATAAATGGCACCCTATAGAAGCCTTATTTATGTGCAATTGTAATACAAGTAATCAACTCTTCATGGATAGTGGGCGTGTGAGTTGTTGTTCATCAGTATTTTTCCATTTCAGCAATCTCTCCTGTATGATACTGTGGCTTTTCTGCATACTGGTATAAACTGGTTTCTATCCGATGTGAAGTCATGTACTAAGCAAATGCCCCCCTCCTGGACAGTAGGTGTATGAGCAATTAGTTCATTAGTTTTCTGCACCTGTGTAATTTCTCCCAGGTAGCACTGGGGCTCATATTGCCTCCTACTGGAAGTGTTTTGTTGTCCAGCCATTGAGCTATAAGTATGGCCATGGGTCTGATTTTCAACCACACACTACCCATCTTTCCCAGCCTTTGGCCTGTTGCCTGTTGTTACTTAAAGGGCACCTCCACCTCAGCACGCTGCCAGTTTATTGGAGTTTCTCATGGCATCTTGAGTGGCCTTTTTTTGACGATTCCGACCCTTGGCTTGTTCCTGACCACTCCGTATGACTTCTCTTTGTCCTGACCTTCTGTCTGTGACTTGACAATAATAAAACTTTAATACAAAAAAACAAAAGGGGAGATCCTCCCCCTTACCGCCTCCAGTGCTGTTTAGGTGTTACTTCCCGGCCAGGTGGAATCGATGTCTATGATTAAGAGCTCATGATAGCTCGAAACGTGTCAGGGGGAGCACATTGTATTGCAGGAGGCAGATCTTTAATTTTAATAATCTTTAAATAAAGTATGTGATTTTAATTTTCACAAATTCTATCGGATGCTGGGTGACAAAAGCTTTCCTACCATAAGAAAACTTTACCTGCCCTAACCCTTGTTGTGTGGCCCAACTATGTCTTCAGTCTTCACCTCGGGAACCACGCCTGTCTGTCAGCTGTCAGAGCAGATGACTATGTTGTGGGTAGGGACCTTGGAGTTCCTTGCAATGAAGACCAGATCTCTTGTAAAGGGGATAACACCTCGACGTGGTTTTACGCAAGAGCTTGTGGCTGACTGTGTGGATCCACTTGCAGACCACTACTTTGGTCTAACCTGATGAAGGCTACTTATGCCCGTAACGTTGTGCTGAATTGCCCGGACTATAGGAAAGCTTCCATCTAAATGTTACACCTGAACTATCCCTACAGAGGGTCATGTTGTATTTTAAGATCACAACTGTTTGAATAAATTCATTTATTTTAGAACTGCACAAGTCATGAAGGAGTGCTGTGGATTTGCGCTATATTGGTGTTACGGCAGAACCCCTTCCACTGAGCACCGAGTCCGCCACAAGCAGTACGGTACCTTTATCCATACTACTTACTGTGTACTCCTGGCGCATCATTTCTTTGGGCCACCTAACGTTAGCTATATGGGACATATTTTCTTCCCTCTCAAAAGCCCGAAGAAGGGAATTCTCCCAAGACGTTGCTATGCTTAAGTAATATACATTGTGCGCAGTGGTTATGACTTTGATTACGACATGGATGACCACTCTGTCAGCTCGAGTCAACTGTTTCCATACATTACTAAGTTATTGTTGATGGTATACAAGGTGGACCATCCTGGTCCGAGAACCCACCTTTGTCCCTTCATTGGAGCGCACCTTCGTTCACTTGCCTTTGTAGAGATCAAGCAGTGCCGCTTACTTGAGTAAAAGTGCTATAGGTGAATGTTCATATATGCCTCTTTAAATTCTGGTGTCTGGCATGAAGGGCTGGGGACAAGGGTCAAGAGACCGTTGTCCTTGTTGGTGAAAGGGTAATCAGTCTCAGAGTAGGCTATCTTTCGCTGACTTTTATTGAATGTCAATATCTAAACATCTACAAAGATCATCAATACGGGCTGATAACAGCCATCAAGAATGGACATGCAAACTCCAGATTGTGTGGTCCACTACTGGGCTCTGTTGTGGTTGGGTCCTGCTGGAACTTCTTGTTTTTGCCAATATAACTATGCATGTAAAAAAAAAAAAGGCGGTCAATGCGATAGAAGGTCTGTTGCCAGGCAACAGAAGTGCCCCCTATAAATTACATCCTAGGGCAAAAGAGTTTAGTACAGACTAAAATTTTTCAAGATGGGGGGGCTTAAAGGGAAATTTCAAAAAAAATGACTTCTTTTTAAACTCATGTTTTTATTTTAAAATTTTTAAAATTTTAAATTTTTTAAATTTTTTCCGATCCTTAAATTTTTAAAAAATTTCCCTTTGGGCCACTAGCCCTAATAAAGTCGACACTTCCTGTTCTGTAGAGAGAGATGTACATGTCCCATGATCTACAACCGGTTTACACTGAAAGGGAAACTCAATGTGTTAGGTAACACGGTTTCCACCATCACAATGGGAAATTCACAGTTTCCCCCCCCCCTCTCCCCCTCCTTGCACTTTGACTATTCCCGGGTCGCAAAGCAGGCCTAGAAAACTTCCTCAAAAGTCAATGCCTGTTCACAGGCTCAAAGTCCAGAAGCCGTAACTGAAAAATAAGAAAAGGTGTGTTCCTAGGGGGTAAAAACGAATGAGATAGTGCTCCAGAAATTTAGAAGTTCACTAATTTTTGATGTTGTGCTATGTTAGGGGCACCACACCAAAAGGTTCAAGTGAAGTCTTTTCCAGCCAGCAGCAAGTTCCCAACCAAAGAAAGGGGGCTCGGGGGAAGGGTACTGGTAAAGCAAAACAAGGGCCCCGACTCGGGCTCTACGCAAAGTGTTTTTATACTACAAGCAATTTAACCCTTTGCTGTGGACCATTCCGTGGTTTTGTTTGTTTACTCACTATGGGGGATGTTCGCATTATCGCGAGATCCTTTCTACCCAAAGGTAAAGGCCTTTTCCTTCCTAATTTATTAGCGTTGGTTTTAACCAAGTGGACCTTTGGTTCAGAGGAAATAACAACAGGGGTTCGTATCTTTAATATTTAAGAGGGGAAAATTCCCAAATCTATTGCCCTCTTTAATCATGCTGGGGACACATCGGACTTGTCCTTTGAACAAACCGCAGTAGTACTCTTCTTCTTTTATTAAGTCGGAATTTCTCATCTAATATATTGGGTTATACACCATAAGAGGCCCATGAAACTCCATTGGTGTCCATACGTGGGAACCGTTTGGGTCTGTGGATTTTGCATTTTTGTTATCCTTATAAAAAACAATGGTATTTTACAAAATGATATAAATTACATCCAACAAAGGAAGTTTTATCCTATCAAGGGCAGTGTCTTAAGGAAGTTACCCATCAAAAGTGACTTTTGTTCTTAACTCATGTTTTTTTTTAACTTTAAGGAATTTTTTTTAAAAATTCTTACATTGAATTTTAATTATTCTGTTTTTTCTTTCCATGCATAAAAATATTAATTTCCAGTAAAAATTTAATATGGTTGTAGTAGGGTTTTATTAAGGTTGGACAAAAGGTTCCCGGATCCCCTAATGGTCCAGCTCCCTTTCATTTGCCTTGTTTAGGGGAAGGGTAAACTTCCTTTTAGTTATTGGGGTTGCATGTTTTAAATTTTATTCATTAATTTTAAATAAAAAATTGGGGGGTGTTTTTATAAAAATATTAGGCCTGCTTAGGAATTATAATTTGGGGTTTTTTTGGGGTCTATTTGTGAAGTCACTAGCTGTTTGACTGGGGGTTGGGTAGCCAAAAAAGCCCGGGGTTACAAAATTGGAATTTGTTGGGGGTTTTTGTTTTGCTTTACTCAGCTACCCTGATGTTGCTGTAAAGCATCTCTCCAAATGCTGCTAAAGCAGCTCAGGCAAGATGGCCGCCCCCATAATCATATATAGACGACTGACTTGAGAAATCTACAATCAGAAATTAAAAACGGCTCAGAAGAAAAGACTATGGATCAGGGGCTTGTTTTAATAAGTAAAAAGTCAAATTGGCAACAGATTCCCTTTAAAATGCTGAGGACACCATCTGGACCATTGGAACACCCATGTACTCCCCAAAACAGGGTGGTGCCACCCAAATTGGGTGTGGTTTACACAGAGGCCGCCAGAAATCCTGTGTCCAGCTACACGTGGCCAGTGGGCTGTATGTTGTGCAGGCCTGGTTACTATAAAACATTGTTCTGCTAATGAAAAGACATACACTTGAGGGTTAGCAGAGAGTCAAGGCACATAACATAAGAAATGTTCGCCTTAAAATGCAGCACCCGGAAACAGTTCCATTTCCTGTTGTCTTTCTGTCCATAATTTTCTACAAGCGGTGATTCGAAGGTTGGGTCACTGTTGTAGGACTTGAGGTTTCCTCATCAGCCCAATAATAGGACTTGGACTGGAAATGATCTTGTAGACATTTGTATAAATGAAGCTGGAAAGATTTAGGAATTGGTCCCAGGCGCCACTGAAACAAAACCCAGCTCTTCAAATACAAGCGTCTCGTCCTTCTATATAGTGTCTTGGATTGTTTAGACCAGCTTTCACTTTTAGAATCTCTCATGCTATTAAGCCATTCCTTGTTCGTGCAAACAGAAGTTCTGAGAGGTGAGAGGAGATAAGGGAGGGATGGAGGAGACGCTAAGAGGAGATCTTCAAGGCAGGATTTGTTCTAAAAGTGAGAACAGTAAGGGTGCGTTCCCACTGCACAGGACAAATACCGGCCGGTTTGCCGGCCGTATTTGTCCTGTTTTGCGCCCGTCCCCACGGCCGCTGTCGGGACGGCTTTTCTCCGCGATGAGCGGAGAAGAGCCCTCACCCCTCCCATTGAGAAGCACAGATCCCGTCCGAAAACCGGACAGAAGATTGTGCTATCACAATGTGTTGCGGCCGGACCGCGGGCGGCAAAACCGCCGGAAGGAAAACCCGTGCTGTGAGCACAATTGTGCTCATTTTCGTGCCGGTTTTTCAGACTGCCTGAAAAACCGCAAACCGGCTGAAAAACCGTCCGAAAACCCTTGCCGTGGGGACATGCCCTAAGGCTTTGGACAAAAAACTCACTGAAAACCAAATCATAATGAGTTTTTTGTCCACTGCCTGTCAAAAGCTGCTGAAAAAACTGCATTTTTGCAGAAAAACTCACCAAAAAATGCAAAACGCTGCAAAAAACTGACGTGTTAAGTATTATAATTGCTATAGATTTCTGCACAAAACATCCAGCGCTTTACATAGACTCCCAAACTCTGTCTCCACTGCACACAAAAACCATTGTTTTTTCAGCGGTTTTCGTTTTCTAAAAATGCTGAAAAAAAAGACTGAAAAGAAGTTCCATAGACTTTAACAGTAAAAACGTCCTGTTGTCTCCACAGAATGTTTTTTTTCCGCTGGTTGTTTTTTGAAACATGTTGCAAAAAACGACAGAGCAGGGCAGAACATTTCCTATTGGAGTCTATGTATGGACGTTGTTTGGCATGTTTTTTGTAGAAATCCATAGCAATTATAATGCTTTGCATTTCTGCAAATAAAAAGCGCTTAAAAAAAAACACAAAAAAAACTAAAACAAGCCTAAAAACAGATGTGTCAGCAGCTTTTGACAGGCACTGGATGAAAAACTCAGTTTTATGAATGTTTTAGGATTTGGTTTTCAATTAGTTTTTTGTCCACTGCCGTGTAGATCTAGCCCAGTAGTATATTTTCTGCTCTGCTCTGGCGTTTTCTGCAACATGTTCCAAAAAACGACCAGCAAAAAAACGTTCTGTGGAGACTACAAAACGCTTTTACTATTAAAGTCTATGGAACCTCTTTTCAGTCATTTTTTCAGCGATTTTAGAAAATAAAAAACGCTGAAAAAACTATAGTTTTTATGTGCAGTAGAGACATAGCCTTATAAGGGGAAGCCTGTCAGGCTCTAGAGAATTCTCTGTGGGAACGGCCGGCATAGTGATTGACAGTTTCCATACAGAACAGTAGGTAGCAGTTCTGTTATGTATTAGTGATCTGATAGAAGTCTCTGATGGGGAAAAGTAAAAAAAGTAAAACAAAAACAAAAAACATAAAATAAAAAGGAAACCCATTTCCCATTTCCTCTTTACAAACACCAATCGCCCCAAAAAATAAATTACGCATTTTTTATATCGCCGCGTCTGTAACAACCTACTCTATAAATCTGTCTTGTTTAATAACCCTCGAGTGAATTGCAATTTTTGTTCATCTTGCAGTACATAAAATGGAATAAAAAGCGATCAAAAACTCAAATTAATGCAAAAGTGGCGCAATAAAAGCCCTTACACGCCTCTGTATATAGAAAAATAAACAAAGCTATGGCTATCAGAAGACAGTGATGCATACATATTGTTTTATACAATAGAAACACTTTTTTTTTAAAAGCACTTCAACATAAAAAAATATATACATGTATTGGGTATCACCATAATTGTATTGACCCACAGAGTAAACCAAATTTCTCATGGATACTGCACGGTATGTGCTGTTAAAAATACTACACTACTAAATAATAGACTACTAGGATTGTCGTATTTTCTTCATACTGCCTTCCAAAAAACAGATTTAAAAGTGTTCCAAAACTCTATAATAAATTCCAAAATGATACCAATAAAATTGACAACTCATCCCACAAAAAACAAGCCCCTACACAGCTCCATACACAGAAAAATAAAAAAAAGTTATGGCTCTCAGACTATGGCGATGCAAAAATATTTTTTCCTTTTTGAATAAAAGTGTTTTTATTGTGTAAAAGCAGTAAAACATAAAAAAATTGGGTATCTCTGTAATCGTATCAACCTGCTGAGGAAAGCTAGCATGTCATTTATACTGCACAGTGACCGCTGTGAAATGTAAAAATAAAAAACAATCACCAGGATTGCTGTATTTTGTTCAAAATGCCTCACAAAAAAACATAATAAAAATGATCAAAGCATCATATGAACCCCATAATGATACCGATAAAAACGTCAACTCATCCCACAAAAAACAACCCCTTAATCGGCTCCATATACGGAAAAATAAAAAAATAAAAAAGTTATGGCTATCCGACTATGACAACATAAATACGCAATTTGTTATAAACACATTTCTATTGTGTAAAAGTAAACAAATGACATCAAATTTAAATTATTGTAATTGTACTGACCCGTGTAGTAAAGTTATCCTGTCATTTATCCCGCATGGTGAACGCTGTAAAAATAAAGCCTAAAAAACAATGACGGAACTGCGTTTTCTCCCCCTATTTTCATGGAATCTATGGAACACCTAAAATGGCGCGACTTCTGGAAGGTTTCACCTGTTCTAGTACTTTGGGGGTTTTGCAAATGCAACATGACACCCATCAAAATCTATGTTTCAAAAGCCAAATAGTGCTCCCTCCCTTGTACTCCCTGCCATGCACCCAAACAGCAGTTTACATCTACATATAGGGTATTGCCGAACTTGGAAGTAATTTCGTAACACAATTTCGGATGACTTTTTTTCCAGGATTCCTTGTAAAAATGAAACATTTTCAGCTAAAATTGCAGATTGTTGAAAAAAAATAAATGTTTTCACTTTCACAACCTATTGTTAAAAAATTTTGTGAAACACCTGTGGGGTCGATATACTCACTGTACCCCTGCATATATTCCTTAAGGGGTGTAGATTCCAAAATTAGGGGTGTTCATTAAGTTTTAGTACTTTAGGGTGTCCGCAAACCTGTAGTGGTGTCTAAAGAAAATCGTGTTGGAAATGAGATCCCAAAGTCCAGTAGGTGTTCCTCCTATTCTGGGGCTTGTGGTTGAGCCTAATTGAGTGCATTAGGGCCACATATGGGATATCGCTACAAAACGGCAGCATTGGGGAAATCGATGTTGAGTTGCACGTCCGTTGTCACATCCATTGTGTTCCAGTGAATAATGGATAAAAATTGAAAATCTGCAAAAAAAAGTGACATTTTTAAAATTTCGCCTCCACTTTGCTGTAATTTCTGTGAAACACATAATGGGTTAATAAACTTCCAAAACACTTTATTAATACTTTAAGGAGTATAGTTTCTTAGATGGAGTCATTTACAGGAGTATCTAAAATACAGGCCCCTCAAAATCATGTCATAGCTGGACTTGTCCCTAAAAAAATCTATGTTGCAAATTTTCTTGAAAATTGAAAAATGACTCCTAAATTTCTGAGCCCCCTAATGTTGTAAAAAAATAAAAAGACATTTAAAAAATGATGCCAATCTACAGTAGACATATGGTAGATGCTAGTTATAAACTAGAGAGAAAATAACTGTCATACACTTACATTTTTGAAGTTTGAAAATGACAAATGTTTCAAAATTTTCACAATATTTTGATATTTTTCACAAATAAACTGGTCCAAAATTTATGGTCCAAAGTTTCTTACTAACTTAAAGCACAATGTGTCACTAGAAAACAATCTCTGAATCACATGGATAGGTAAAAGTGTCAAAAAGTTATTCTCACATAAAGTACACATGTCGTTTTAAAAAAATGGGGTCGTCAGGCGGGCTGAGGGGTTAAATAAAAAAATATATAATTTTTTTCTTTTTTAAAAAAAAATCTCTCTCATATACACCATGGCCCCACTTTATTGGGGGAAAACCCATGTAGAAAAGGGGTTTGGATCCCCTTTTGCCTTCAGAACTGCCTCAATTCTTCTGGGATAGATTCCCCAAAAGGGGTTTTCAACGATGCCAATTGGACCCAAGGGGCCCAAAGAGTGCCAAAAAAATATTCCCCCCAAAAACCCCCCCTGCAACCACCCCACCCGCCGAACCGTTGATACAAGGGAGGGGTGGTCCCTGCTTTCATGTTTTACACCAAAACACCCTACCATCCGAATGTCGCGCAGAAATCGGACCATCAGACCAGGCAACGTTTTTCCTCTTCTACTGTCCAATTTGATGACTTGGGCAAATTGGAGCCTCAGTTTCCTGTTCTTAGTGAAAAAGGGGTGGCACCCTGTGGTCTTTTGCTGCTGTAGCCCCTCTGCCTCAAAATTGGCCCTACTGGCGTTCAGAGATGCTCTTCTGCCTACCTGGTTGTTTAAAGGGTGGCTTTTTTTGAGCATGTTGCCCCTTTCTTCACTCGAACCAGTTCCCCTTTTCCTTTGACCTTGGCATCAACAAGGCATTTCCGCCCACAGGACTGCCGCTCACTGAATGTTTTTTCTTTTTCGGACCATTCTCTGTAAACCCTAGAGATGGTTGTGCGTGAAAATCCCAGGAGATCAGCAGTTTCTGAAATACTCAGACAGCCCTTCTGGCACCAACACCATAGCCACGTTCAAAGGCACTCAAATCACCTTTCTTCCCCATACTGATGCTCGGTTTGAACTGCAGGAGATTGTCTTGACCATGTCTACATGCCTAAATGCACTGAGTTGCCGCCATGTGATTGGCTGATTAGAAATTAAGTGTTAACGAGCAGTTGGACAGGTGTACCATTAAAGTGGCCGGTGAGTGTATATAGATGGTTTTATTTTCTCATGATGACCATGCCTGGCACTAAAAAGGGGCACTGGTGCTGGCAATGTTGCAGGAAAACGTTGCTGCCATTCTTAAAGCCATATGCAACTTGCACTGTTGAGGAAGCATATGATTAACACACTTGGTGGGGCTGGACACTTGAGGTGAGGTTGCCAGCACTGTGGCAGCGGCAGGAAAGTATTTGACTTGCAGTACTAAACTTTGTGTCACCCTTTGCTCTTACTCCCTATGTCAACAATGAGTTCAGGTGGCGTGGTGATCCTCCAAAACCTTGCTGCGGATAACATCTGGAAACCCTAAAGGTGACATTTTTGGGTTCACTCCTCGCTGTGTTTGCCTGTATGGCTGAGTTCAGATATCAAGTGAATCCAGCTCATCCTGGGTATGGAATTTGCCGATACGAACTTGCAAATAAACACAGCTGTATCCTCATGGACAGTCCATGAGATGAGCTCCTGGGGACCATGTTTACAGGTCATAGGAAGAGATTTAACACTTTGGTACCCATTCAAAGTGGCTGGGGGTTGTACTTTGAAATTACATTGGTAAGCAATCTATTATTTCCTGTGAAGCCTGCCACAGAATGGAAAGAAACAGATGGTGGTGTAATTCAATGTGATAATTCATGGCGAAATCCATGACACTATCATCACAGCTACTGTCATTGTCATATCATCATGTACTGCTATATAAAGCTAGAGCGCATACAATTGCACCATAAAATCCTATAATTCATAGTTACTTAGTTTGTAAAGCTGTAAAAAGACAGATATCCAGTTATATTATTACATCTAGAAATGTACCCAGCCTTTTCCCAAATCCGGTACTATAACCTTTATATTATCATCTAAAATTTTCCCCAGGCCCCCTTTCTCCAGAATCGGGCCCACTATAAGGGTTTTAACACGGGGTTTTTGGCCCTTTTTTACATCCGTTTTTCACTAAAAGCGCCCCCCGGGGGAAACGGTCCAAACGGCCCATTGGAACTTTAGGAATTTTTTCAATTTTTTTCACCCGGGGGTTTCATTCTTTTATTTTTTCCACAGGGGGGGAAAAAATAAAACTATCTCTCTCTCTCTCTCTCTCCTCTCTCTCTCTCTCTCTCCTGCGCTGCCGCCGCCGACCCTCACCTGCGTTGCCGCCGCCGACCCTCACCTGCGCTGCCGCCGTAAAACGGATCATAAAAACGCCGTGTGAACAAGTCCTAACTTGTTATATTATTACATCTAGAAATGCATCCAGACCCTTTTTGAGCTCTGTTAGTGAATTCACCATGACAAGTTCCTCTGGCAGAGAGTGCCCCTTTTAATGCACCCCATGATCCTATTTGCTTTGGCTGCTGCTGCCTGACACTGGCTGCTACAATTAAGTTTACTGTCCACCAGGATTCCCAAGTCCTTCTCCATGTCACTTTTTCCCAGCGTTTTTCCATTTAACTTGTAGTCATGTAATGGATTTTTCCTCCCCATGTCCATAACTTTGCATTTATCAGTGTTAAACCTCATCTGCCATTTCCCTGCCCAGGCCTCCAACCTATCCAGATCCCTTTGTAATAACACATTATCCTCTATTGTGTTGATTACTTTACAGAGCTTAGTATCATCTGCAAAGATCGATATTCTACTGTGTAATCCCTGTGTAAGATCATTTATGAAAATATTAAAGAGGATAGGGCCCAATACTGAGCCCTATAGCACCCCACTATTAACAGGGACTCATCCAATATAGACCGCTGTGGTACTCCACTAGTAACAGCGACCCCTCTAACACTGACCCCTGTGTTACCCCACTAGTAACAGTGACCCCTCCAATGCTTACCCCTTTGGTACTCCACTAGTAACAGTTACCCCTCTAACATTGACCCCTTGTGGTACCCCACTAGTAACAGTGACCCCTCTAACACTGACCCCTATGGTACCCAACTAGTAACAGTGACCCCTCCAATACTGACCCATGGGGAAACCCCCCTAGTAAAGTGCCCCCTCCAAATACGCCCCATGTAGTACCCCGTAGTAAAGTAACCCACCAACACGACCCCCGTTGGTACCCAAACGGTCAGGGGCCCAAACCCCAAATAAAAACCCCCGGGGTTCCCCCACAGTAACAGGCCCCCTGCAACACGACCCTGTGGGTTTCCCCACTAGTAACATGACCCCTCCAAAATGACCCTTGTGATCCCCCACTATTACAGTGACCCCCCAATACGACCCCGGGTAACCCCACTAGAACAGGACCCCGCAAATGACCACGGGTTACCCTATATAACAGGACCCCCCCAAATCAACCCCCTTTTTAACCCCCACAATTTACAGTGACCCCTCAAATACGGCCCCGGGGACCCCCTATAACAGTGACCCCCATACGACCCCTGTGGGCCCCACAGTTCCCGTGACCTCTCCAATACTGACCCTGTAAAACACCACAGTAACATAATGCTCCAATATGATTTTCTTGTGAACCCCCTAGTTACAGTGACCTCTCCAATACTGCCCGCTGTGGCCCCCCCCACAGAAAGTGACCCCCCCCAAAAAACCCCCTCTCTACCCCCCGTAAAGGACCTCCCAAAACTGCCCGCTGTGGTACCCCCGTAAGAGTGACCCCCAATACGACCGCTGGGGGTTCCCCCCCAAAAAACATGCCCCCTCCAATATTGCCCCCCGGGTCCCCCACATAAACATTTTACCCTCCAAATACCCGTGATACCCACTAGTCGGGACCTCCCAATACTAACCCTTTGTATACCCCCCACAAAAACATGGAGCCAATTCTTTTCCCAAAATAAGTCCATCTAACTAGCACTACGTATTGTCTGCCCGGGTTCCCATGCCCAAGACCCCCTAGAAAAAAACCCTAAGGCATCCCCATTTACCACCTCAAAAAACTAGTCTGCTGATTTTGTCTTGGTTTTGCCCTCCAAGGTTCAAAACAATTTGTAAACTCTGTTTCCTATCATAGGACCATCTCAATAAACCAAACTTTTTGGGGAAAAAGAAAATGGGCGTCTTTTAAAGAAACCGGACAGCCCGCCCACCCTCAGGCGCTAAATTTCAAGCCCAAAATATAACTTTGTGCAAAAACAAAACACAGTATACAAAAATTAACATAACGGATAAGATAAACACAACGAAAATTTGTCAAAAATTTTAATGGCCCCAAAAAAAACTGTATTTCAGGCTGGCTCTTTCAGTTGTGGAAAATGCTCAACTACTCCGGGGTTACATTATAAGCAGGGTGCAACCCTCCTGCCAGACTGTTTCAAGGCAATGCTGCCCCAAAAGGGGTTTATCTTCAACTTGCTATTAAGATGAGTTTAAAACGAAAATACAAAAAAACACAGGTGACTGAATACCCATGTCTTTTTCCAAATTTTTAAAACAGCCCCGGGGAGGGCGGCCGTGCTTCTTTCTCCTTTTGCTTTTACAGCACCACCCTTGGGTTATATGAAAGAGGAGAGAAGCTGAGCTCTGTGATTAAGGGGTTAATGATAGGGGGAAAGAAGCTACCGGGAAATTAATGGGGTTATATGAAAGAAAAAGGGAAGCGAGCCTGTGATAATGGGTATATGAAGGGAGGGAAAGCTGAGTTTGTGAATATGGGGTTATATATGGGAGAGAAGCTGAGCCTGTGATATATGGGGTTATGATAGAGGAGGGAACTAGCTCTGTGATATATGGGTTAATGATAGGGGAAGAGCTGAGCTTTTTAAAATTATGGGGTTATATGATAGGGGAGGGAAGTGAGCTCGTGATAATAGGATATGATAGGGGACTGAGCTTGTGAATAAAAAGGGTTAATGATAAGGAGAAAGCAGCTCTGTGAATAAGGGTGTATGATGAGAATGAGCTCTGTTAAAAAGGGGGTTTTTTAAATAGAGAGGGGAGCGAGCTCTGTGATAAAGGGGTTATAGATGAGGGAAAAAGCTGAGCTCTGTGAAAATGGGGGTTTAATGATAGAGAAGAGCTAGCTCTGTGTTTTAATATAGGGTTTGAAAATGGGGAAGTTTGAGCTCTTAATAATGGGGTTTTTGATGAGGAGAAAGCTGACCGTTAAAGGGGGTTATATATAGAGGAAAAAGGGGCTCGTGAATAGGGGGGTGTATGTAGAGGAGGGGATGAGCCTTTGAATATGGGTTTATAATAGGGAAAAGAAGCGGGTTCTGTTTATATAGGGTTATATGTAGGGAGAGAAGCAAAACCATTAATATAAAATTAAAAGATAGAAAAAAGAAGCTAAAAAAACTCAAGCTCACTCCTCTCCACAATCAAATAACCCTAAAATTTTTTCCCCAGAGCTCAGCTTCTCTCCTCTACAAAACCCTATAATCACGAGCTCAGTTCTCCCCCTCTTTTTAAACCCTAAATATCACGACCGCTTCCTCTCCAATCATAACCCCTAAAATATTTAACACAAGCCACTCCTCTCCCTATCAAAAACTCTAAAAATATCACGAGCCAGCTTCTCTCCCTCCCCTTTTTTTAAAAAATCTAACCCAATAACCGAGCCAACTTCCTCCTACCCCATAAATAACCCTATTACACAGATCTCAATTTCTATCAAAATTCCCTAAATCAAGAGCTCAGCTTCTCCCTCTATCCCAAAAAAACCCAATACAACACAAAAAGCTCAGCTCCTCTCCTCTACATATAACCCTAAAAAACACAGAGCTCACTCCTCCCCCTTTAAAACATATAACCCATATATCACGAGCCAGCTTCCCAACATAAAACCCCTAAAATTTGGGGAGAAAGAAAAGAAGGTCCTGGAGGGGGGAGATTGCGTGAGGGGAGTTTCCCAAAAATTTAGGGCAAGATGTGGGGGGGAAAAGGTATGGGACCCTTTGGGGTCAGGGTTAGAAAACTTAAATAATTCGGGGGCAATTTGGTAGCCAGTAAAGGGGATTGCAAAAAGGGGGGGGAGAGGGGAATGAAGGCAGCAGAGTTAGAAGGGTTTGAAGGAGAGAGGAGTCTAGGGGGGAAGGCCAAGAAAAGGGATTTGCAGTAGCAAGCGGAGATGACGGGGCAGGAAGCATTTTTGTGGGTCGAAGTTGAGGAACAACGATCAGAGATTTTTTCAGGGGGAGGCGGCAGGCAGAGGGGGGGTTTGGGATGTTGGTTTGAAGGGACAGAGCGGGTCGAGATTACCCCCAAGGGCAGCGGACTTTGGGGAACGGGGGAGAGGGAAGCCTTTGACAGGATAGAAGATCGGTGGGGGGATGGGGGGGGGACGGGAAAGGATGTTCGTTTTCTCCACTTTGTTTTGGGAGAGGGAGGAAAAAAGGGGGAAAGGGACGATAGACAGTCGGGGACCCGGGAGAGAAGGGGTGACTCGGGCCGGAGATGTAGAGTTGGGTTCGTCAGCATACAGGGAAAATTGAAACCCCATGAGAACATGAGTTACCCAGCCCAAGAGTTGATAAAAAGATAAAGGACCCGGGAAAGACCCCGGGGACGCCAACGAGAGGGGCCGGGGGGGAGGAGGTGGAAAGAAGAGACCTAAATGTCTAATCAAGAGGAAAGAGGGATCCAAGAAAGAGCCAAACCGTGATGCCAGGGAGGGGAGGATGTGTAGCGGAGGAATGGGGAAGGTCAAAGAAGGAAAAGTCTAGAAGGAGAAGGGCAGATAATGGGCGTGGCTTTGCGTTCAGGGGCATTGGGACCTTGGTTAGGGCGGTTTTGGGAGAGTGGGTTGGGGCGGAAACCAGATTGTAGTGGGGCAAAAAGGAAATTTGGGGGAGAGGTGGAGGGCATTTAAGGTAACGGTGCTCAAGGAGTTTGGAGACAAAAGGGGGCAGTGAAGGGGCGTAGTTGGACAGAGAGAGGCAAGGGATGTTTTTAAGGGGGATACGTAGCAGTTTAAAAAAGTAAAGGGAAAATGCCGGAGGTGAGCGATAAGTGAAAGGGTGGTGAGGGCGGGATGAAAGCGCACTAGATCTGGGATAAAGGGGTTTTATGGCAGTGGGGGCAAGATTAAAAGGGTGATTTTTATTTGGGGCATAAAAGGGAAAATTTCTGTTAAAGTGGAAAACAAATTTAAGGGGGGAAAGGGATTTTGCAGATATAGAGGAGGGCGCTGGGGATGGGGCTGAAGCTTTTTCGATAAAGTTGACTTGTTGGGAAATGAAGGGGAAAATCGTCTGCTGAAAGGGGAGGGGGGAGGGGGTGCTTTGGGGGGAGGAGAGAGTTAAAAGTGTGAATAGTTTTTTCCCCGGGGTTGTGAGACGAAGGATATGAGTTGGAGAAAATAATCCTGTTTGGGTAGGGTGAGTGAGATTTAAATGTATGTAGGAATTTTTTGCATAGGGGAAAGTCACGGTGGAGCGGGTTTTTTTCCAGGGCGTTCTGCAATTCTGGAATCGCCTCGCTTTTAGGGAGTGTGTGCCGGGGTTTTCGTTTATTTGCGGGGTTTTGTTGTGTGGGGGGGACGAGATCAAGGATGGTGGGATTTGTGGGTTTTAGAAAGTGATGCTGCCGGGTCATTAAAGGGAAAAGGGAGAAAAAAGGGGGTAAGAAATCAGAGAGAGTGTGGGGTTTAGGTTTTGTAAGTTCCTGCGGGGGTGCATAAGTGGGGCAGGAGAGCCGTGGGGGGGAGATGGGGGGAAGGGAAGCAGTTGGGTCCGATATGGGGTGGGAGGGTTAACAAATGAAGGGGCAGAGGGGGGTGAAGAGAGTCCCGTGTGTTCCATCTTTTTTGAGGGCTCCAAGGTCCCACTGGAGAGGGCAAAAGGGAAAAAAAGAGTGAAAAGGGGTTTTTTGGAAAACGAGTGGGGTGGGTTGGGAATTTAAATCTCCCATGATAATAGTAGGGAGTCGGTGGAAAGAAAAAAAAGGACAAGCCAGGAACAAATTTCAAGGGAACTGACAGGGGCCCGGGGGGTAACAAAAAGCCACTTGATGGAAGGGGCAGATGCGGCAGAGGCACTCAAAGGAGAAGTGGAGGGAAGGGAGAGTGAAGAGGGGGCAAAAGGGAAAAAGTGTCAACGGGGGAGGCCAACACCTCCCCCTGGCCTTTTCCAGGGCGAGGTGTGGGTAAGTTTTTGGCCCGCCAAAGGAAGAGCAGCAGGGGAGGGTGTGCAGAGGGGGTCAGCCTGTTTCAGTCAACCAAAGGGAAAAGTAAATTTTTTTGAGATAAATAAGTATGTATGTAGGGGGAAATTTTATTTCAACAACCGTCATTCCCGAGAGCCCAAGGGGAAGGGGTAGGGGGGGCAGGGGTCAGGGATGTGCTTCATTGATGGGGGTTTAAAAGAATTTATGGTGCACCCTGAAGAGGGGGAAAAATGGTGGGAAAGGTGGGGGGCCCTGGTTTGGGAAAAAGTCCCCAGCAGCCAGGAGTAGTAAAGAGCGGGACAGGTGGGTAGGAAAGACAATAGTTTGGCAGGTTTGTTTGGGGCGGAGGGCATTTAACAGTGGGGAAAGGTTGGTGGGACAGACAGTGGAAAGGGGAGAATGCGGGGGAAGATGTAAGCCATTCCCCCGAGGGTTTTTTGGGGTAGGCCCGTTAGTGCAAGGGAAGGGAGATTGAATAGGGGGGAAGGAAAACAAGTTAAAAAAAGTTTAGAAAGCTGGAATTTAAAAGATTAAATTGCGTTACCTCCAATCCTTGTTCAATCCCCGGTTTTAAATTTTGGATTAATTACACTTAGAGGGCCCCCTTTTCCAAAGGGACAAAGTACTGCAGTGCTTACTATATATAACACCATTTAAGCAGCACAAAAGTGAACAAAAAAAAGGGGGGGGTCGAGCCTGTTTAATACAAGTGGGGGGGGAATAGAAACAAATTACAAAAGGGGAATTGGCCCCATCACACAGAAGGGAATTTTGGGGGAAGAAAATGCAATTTGAAAGCAAAGTTTTGACTTTCTACAGATACACATCAAAGAAGCAACCAAATCAGGGTGGGCAGAGGGATCAGAATTAGAAGCTTTCTCAAATGCAGGATGGGAGCATAGGGATCAGAATTAGAAGCATACCTGTGAGAGAAAAAAAAAAGGGTTTTTTCAGATTGAAAGGAATTCCATGGAGCTTACATAACTGTGAATTCTGGATTAATTCACACTTTGAGCAGGGCCACACGTGACGGGATGCTTACATAACGGCTCGTCCTCCCTCACAAAAACTCGTAATCACAAAGCTCAAATTTTCCCCTTATCATATAAACCTATAAAACAGAGCTAGCTTCCTCCTCATCATTAACCCTATATTCACGAGCTCCCCCCCTCCCTCTATCAATAACACAATATATTCCCACCCGAGCCAGCTCCCTCCCTCTATCATATAACCCTAAATATCACGGAGCCAGCTCCTCTCCCTCTATCACATAACCCAAATATTCACAGAGCTCAGCTTCCCCTCCTCTATCATATTACCCTTTTATATCACAGAGCTCAGCTCCTCTCCTCTATCATATAACCCTAAAAATCACAGAGCTCAGCTTCTCTCCTCTATCAATAACCCTATATATCACAGAGCTCAGCTTCTCTCCCTCTATCATAAAACCCCTATATATCACAAGCCCCACTTCTCTCCTCTATCATAAAAACCCATATATAAACAGAGCTCAACTCCTCTATCATATAAACACTGTAATGTCACAGAGCTCAGCTTCTCTCCTCTATCATATAACCCTATATATCACAAGCTCAGCTTCTCTCCCTAACCATATAACCCTATATATCACAGAGCTCAGCTTCTCTCCTCTATCATATACACTATATATCACAGAGCTCAGCCCTCATCATATAACCCTAATATCACAGAGCTCAGCTTCTCTCCTCTATCATAAAAACCCTACATATCACAGAGCTCAGCTTCTCTCCTATCAAATAACCCTATATATCACAGAGCTCAGCTTCTCTCCTCAACCAAAACCCTATATATAAACAGAGTCATCTTTTCTCAACTATCATAAAACCCTATATATCACAGAGCTCAGCTTCTCTCCTCTATCATATAACCCTATATATCACAGAGCTCAGCTCCTCTCCTCTATCATATAACCCTATATATCACAGAGCTCAGCTTCTCTCCTCTATCATATAACCCTATATATAAGAGCTCAGCTCCTCTCCTCTATCATATATCTATATATCACAGAACTCAGCTCCTCTCCTCTTTCATATAACCCTATATATCATAGAGCTCAGCCTCTCTCCCTCGACCATATAACGCTATATATCACAGAGCTCAGCTCCTCTCCCTCTATCATATAACCCTATATATCCATAGTTGGCAACTTTTGAAAATTAAAAAGCATGAGAGTCTAGTGGGCGGCGCGCGTAGACAAAATAATTGCATAGACACGCCCATCTTGTCGGTATGTCACACCCCTTCAAGAAGCCACACCCACTACAACTAACTGCATAACGGCTTTGAAAGAAAGCCAGGTAGATGCCCTTATAGCCAGGTAGTAACCCCCCATAACCAGGTAGTGCCCCTTACAGGCAGGGAGATGCCCGCCTTTGTTAGCCAGGGAGATGCCCCCCTTGTTGCCAGGTAGGTGCCCCCTTTGTTAGCCAGGTAGTGCCCCCTTTGTTTGCCAGGTAGTGCCCCCTCTGTTGCCAGGTAGTGCCCCTCTGTTGCCAGGTTTTGCCCCCCATTGTTCTCCCGGTAGATGCCCCCATTGTTTGCCAGGTAGTGCCCCCAAATTTAGCCAGGTAGTGCCCCCTCTGTTTCCAGGTAGTGCCCCCATTGTTGCCAGGTAGTGCCCCTCTGTTGCCAGGTTGTGCCCCCATTTTTGCCAGGTAGTGCCCCCTCTGTTGCCAGGTAGTGCCCCCATTGTTTGCCAGGTAGTGCCCCCCTGTTGCCAAAGGGAGTGCCCCTCTGTTGCCAGGTAGTGCCCCCCTTGTTGCCAGGTAGTGACCCCTCTGTTGCCAGGTAGTGCCCCCATTGTTTGCCAGGTAAATTCCCTCTCTGTTGCCAGGGAAATGCCCCCTCGTTGCGGTAGTGCCCCCATTGTTGCCAGGGAGTGCCCCCTCTGTTGCCAGGGAGTGCCACCTTGGTGCCAGGGAGTGCCCCCATTGGTTGCCAGGTAGTGACCCCTCTGTTTGCCAGGTAGTGCCCCCATTGTAGCCAGGTAGTGCCCCCTTGTTGCCAGGTAGTGCCCCCATTGTTGCCAGTAGTTTCCCCCTCTGTTGCCAGGTATGCACCCTCTGTTGCCAGGAAAATGCCCTCATTGTTTGCCAGTAGTGCCCCATTAAATTCCAGGTAGTGCCCCCTCTGTTCCAGGTATGCCTCCATTGTTGCCAGGTAGTGCCCCCTCTGTTGCTAGGTAGACTTCCCCACCCCCCATTGTAGCCAGGTAGTGCCCCCTCTGTTGCTAGGTAGACCCCCCACCCCCCTTTGTAGCCAGGTTTGTGCCCCCCCTGTTGCTAGGGAACCCCCCCACCCCCCATTGTACCAGGTATGTCCCCTCTGTTGCTAGGTAGTCCACCCCCACCCCCCATTGTAGCCAGGTGTTGCCCCCTTTGTTGCTAGGTTGACCCCCCCCCCCTCCATTGTAGCCAGGTAGTGCCCCCTCTGTTGCTAGGTAGAACCCCCACCCCCAATTGTAGCCAGGTAGAGCCCCCCTAAAGCCAATAAAAATAAAATAATAAAATCCACTCACCTGACCAGGCTCTGCACTCCCGGGCACCTCCGACTCTCCTCAGCGCGCAGGGGGACTGAGTGCAGCCGCCGCGTCACTTCCCCTGCGCCGCTGACCTGCGCGCCTACATACAGGGGGAGGAGGGAGCGATCCCTCCTGCCTCCTCCCTGCACAGTGAGACTCCGGGCGGGTGAAGCGGGCGCAGCGGCCGCTTCACCCGCTTGTGAGAACGGACTGGCGGCGCCAGAGTAGCGCAACAGCGCTACTCCGGCGCCGCGGGCATTTAAAGAGCCCCCGCTGCCTGCTGGCGGCGGGAGAAATGCCAGCTCTCCCGGGAGGGCGGGGGGACCCCAAATAGCGGGACCCCCCCGCCAAAAACGGGAGAGTTGGCATGTATGTATATATCATAGAGCTCAGCTTCTCTCATCTATCATATAACCCTATATAACACAGAGCCCAGCTCCTCTCCCTCTATCATATAACCCTATAAAATCACAAGCTCAGTTTTCTCATCTATCATATAACCCTATATAACACAGAGCTCAGCTTCTCTCATTCTATCATAAAACCCCTATAAAAACACAGAGCCCACTCCTCTCCCCTATCATATAACCCTATATATCACAGAGCTCAGCTTTTCTCATCTATCATATAACCCTATATAACACAGAGCTCAGCTTCTCTCCTCTATCATATAACCCTATATGCAGGAAAAAGGAAAAAGAGAGGAGGGGGCGCACAATAGCGTTATACTGTAACTGGTGGATGTCAGATCATAGAAGAAAATCTTCTCACCTTTTGGTGTTGCGCTCTTATTTTAGAGGCACAACACTCAAAGCCTTGCAGGGTTTGTTTATACCCCTAAGCCCTTACTACGGCAGCCGGTGGTCTCTGTTGCTCGCTGGGAATGACCGGTTAGGAGAAAATGCCAAAAAATGGAAAAAGAAAAAGGGACCCGGCGCACGTGGGGGTTGGGGTAAAACCAGCCTAGGCTAAAGGCTTATCATTTAAAGTTTTTATTCTTAAAAATGCGGGGCATACCGAGCAAATTAAAAACATAGGAACTTAAAATAAACTTTACGCGTTTCGGGGCGTGTACCCGCCTTCATCAGAAGTCTTCTGATGAAGGCGGGTACACGCCGAAACGCGTAAAGTTTATTTTAAGTTCCTATGTTTTTAATTTGTCTCGGTAATGCCGCGGTCATTTTTAAGAATAAAAACTTTTAAATGATAAGCCATTAGCCTAGGCTGGTTTTACTCACACCTCCACGTGCGCCGGGGCCCCTTTTTCTTTTTTCCATTTTTATAAACCCCCATATATCACAGAGCTCAGCTACTCTACTCTATCATATAACCCTAAAAATCACAGAGCTTAGCTCCTCTATCATATAACCCTATATATCACAGGGCTCAGCTCCTCTCCCTCTATCATATAACCCTATATATCACAGAGCTTAGCTCCTCTATCATATAACCCTATATTTCACAGAGCTCAGCTCCTCTACCATATAACCCTATATATCACAGAGCTTAGCTCCTCTATCATATAACCCTATATATCACAGAGCTCAGCTCCTCTATCATATAACCCATAAAATCACAGACTCAGCTTCTCTCCTCTATCATATAACCCTATACATCACAGAGCTCAGCTTCTCTCCTCTATCATATAACCCTATGCATCACAGAGCTCAGCTTCTCTCATTTATCATATAACCCTATATAACACAGAGCTTAGCTCCTCTCCTCTATCATATAACCCTATATAACACAGAGCTCAGCTCCTCTCCTCTATCATATAACCCTATAAAATCACAGACTCAGCTTTCTCTCCCTATCATATAACCTTATGTATCAAAAGAGCTCAGCTTTCTCCTCTATCATATAACTCTATATATCACAGAGCTCAGCTTCTCTACCTCTATCATATAACCCTATATATCACAGAGCTTAGCTCCTCTATCATATAACCCTATATATCACAGAGCTTAGCTCCTCTCCCTCTATCATATAACCCTATATATCACAGAGCTCAGCTCCTCTCCTCTATCATATAGCCCTACATATCACAGAGCTCACTCCTCCCCCTCTATCATATAACCCTATATATCACAGAGCTCAACTCCTCTATCATATAACACTGTATGTCACAGAGCTCAGCTTCTCTCCTCTATCATATAACCCTATATATCACAGAGCTCAGCTTCTCTCCTCTATCATATAACCCTATATATCACAGATCTCACTTTTCTTCTCTGTCATATAACCCCTATATCTCAGATCTCAGCGTCTCTCCTCTATCATATAACCCTATATATCACAGAGCTCAGCTCCTCTCCTCTATCATATAACCCTATATATCAGAGCTCAGCTTCTCTCCTCTATCATATAACCCTATATATCACAGAGCTCAGCTCCTCTCCTCTATCATATAACCCTATATATCACAGAGCTCAGCTCCTCTCCTCTATCATTTAACCCTATGTATCACAGAGCTCAGGTCCTCTCCTCTATCATATAACCCTATATATCACAGAGCTCAGCTCCTCTCCTCTATCACATCCTGCTTTCATATAGAGCAACATAAACTACCAGACAGGTTCCCTTTAAATAGCAAAAAAAGAATAATGTATGAAGGAAAGGCTGAAAAGAAAATCAAGCCAAAATCTAATAAATTGTTAACCTTTTACTATTAGAAAATCGAATCCAAAAGCGAGTGCACATGTAACCAGTATTCCTGTGTGTTGTACTGATCTTTCCTCCGCCTCCTCTCATCTCCTCATCACTTTATTCTCCTTATTCAGCTATTCATTTTTTGGCAATGCAAACCCTGTTACTCCTCGAACAGATTCAGTCACTACCACCTAACCCAGTGCAATGTGGCCAAACAAAGTTCTCCCCTATGGAAACGCAGAACCTGGAGCTCTGACCGGGCTCTACAGGGGGTCTGTAAGGTCTGTGACTCAGTATAATGGGAGCACAGTTTCTGGTGTATATTGTAGTTAGACAGCCAGACGCTTGTATGGGCTGTGATAATAACACGTGTCGGATGCAGCGCGTGTTCTGTGTACATGGATCTCACCACAGGACGTCTATATGGAAAAAGTGCTCTGCAACAATGACTGAGAGAAGATCCCCGAGAGGTTGCTGCAGCCGACAGAACCTCGGCTGGAAGACGGAGGAAGGAGTCTCCCGAGAAATGCAGTTACTGCGGCCAAATGATGAATCAACACAAATGGTTTTAGTGGAATTCATTTTAGATAAGTTTTCTGGATACGTGGACCGGAACCAGGTTGGGTCGAAGGGCAAATAGAATAAAAGTCATTAGTCTGTGGTGAGACGTGAGGCGGAGGATGAGTCTGCTCTGAAATATGAGGATTTTCTTTCCAACCTTACAAAGAACAAAAATAAATGGTCTCTTCAGGGTGATGTCTTCTGCTGCTTCCATGGCGGAGATGGTATACCGAATACGTTCTTATCAAGAACTTGGTTAAGATGAGACTAGACACCACTTCCTTCTTAGTCTCAGAGGTCAAACATTTCCTCTTACAAGACATATCTATTTTTATCCCCTTAAAGGGGTTGTCTCACTACAAGGATTGCTGCTATTAATGTTAAAGATCTTGCAAAAACAAGTCACTTTGCAATATGTGCCCATTAACAGTGTCCTACATATTTCTGGATATCCCCTCTTGTATCAGCTGCATCAGCTCCTCAGGTCCCTATAGCTACAGACCTGTTCTATCTCTCCTGATAGGCTGCCAGTGCTGGTCGCTATAGCTACAGACCTGATCGATCTCTCCTAATAGCTGCAATCACTCCTCAGGTTGCTAAAGCTACAGATGTTAAAATCTCTCATGAAGCTGCCACGCTTGTCGCTATTGCTTACAGGCCTGTTTCGATCTCTCCTGATAGCTGCCAGCACTGGTCGCTATAGCTACAGACCTGTTAAATCTCTCATGATAGGCTGCCAGCGCTGGTCGCTATTGCTACAGGCCTGTTCGATCTCCCCTGATAGGCTGCCAGCACTGGTCGCTATAGCTACAGACCTGTTCAATCTCTCATGATAGGCTGCCATCACTGGTAGCTATAGCTACAGACCTGTTCAATCTCTCCTGATAGGCTGCCAGTGCTGGTCGCTATAGCTACAGACCTGTTCAATGCCTCCTTATAGGCTTTCAGTAATGGTCGCTATTGCTACAGACCTGTTCGATCTCTCCTGATAGGCTGCCAGCACTGGTCGCTATAGCTACAGACCTGTTCAATCTCTCCTGATAGGCTGCCATCACTGGGCGCTATAGCTACAGAGCTGTTTCAATCTCTCCTGATAGGCTGCCAGTGCTGGTCGCTATAGCTACAGACCTGTTCAATGCCTCCTAATAGGCTATCAGTAATGGTCGCTATTGCTACAGACCTGTTCGATCTCTCCTGATCGGCTGCCAGCACTGGTCGCTATAGCTACAGACCTTTTCAATCTCTCCTGATAGGCTGCCATCACTGGTCGCTATAGCTACAGACCTGTTCAATCTCTCCTGATAGGCTGCCAATGCTGGTCGCTATAGCTACAGACCTGTTCAATGCCTCCTAATAGGCTATGAGTAATGGTCGCTATTGCTACAGACCTGTTCGATCTCTCTTAATAGGCTGTCAGTAATGGTCGCTATAGCTACAGACCTATTCGATCTCTCCTAATAGGCAGCCAGTAATGGTCTTTATAGCTACAGACCTGTTCTATGTCTCTTGATAGGCTGCCAGCACTGGTCAATATAGCTACAGACATATTCAATGTCTCCTGATAGGCTGCCCCATTCGCTATATTTTTAATGAGGTGCACTCCAATATCAGATGCATTACAGAGCGTCCGCAACATTTTGTAATGCACCTGAGATCGGGAGCGTGTTGGAGATGGGGCACACTAGAACTGTACAAAGCTACACATTTATATCTTCAGTACAGCAAACCCAGACACATTACTGATGGAACAGGTAGAGCACTTTAAAATTGGTTTACCTGAGGCAGAAGTGTCACTTTGTAGCTAGAAAGCGCTAAATCTATGACCCGCAGTAGAACAGGTTCATAGATTCCGACGCATTCTACACTACTAATGCACATCTGGGTGCCAAAAATAATACATGTTGCCTCTGGTGTCCTAAGCAGCTCATCACTGCAGACCAGTAGTAGCCAGTAAAGCCAGTAAACACTGAATTCAAAAACGAAACTGAGGAAACAGGACTAAGGTAAGAGGAATCAATGAAGTAAGACAACCCCTTGAACCACTTAAGCCGAACGCTTGAAAAGTAGTTAATGACAGCACATTTTTTTAGTTTTTGCCTCCTTGCGTTTCAACAGTTTTTTAAATTTTTTTTTTTTTCAATGACGCAGTTGTAGGAGGCAAGTTGTACTTTTTGGAGGAATAGTTTAAGTTCACTTATAAATAATTGCAGAATTTTTTTTTTTTTTTTTTTTACACCATTCACATTTCACACTTAATAACTTGTTAGATTAATTCACAATTTTAGAGTCAGTGGGTACCTAAATGTTTAGGGTTTTTTTTTGGGAAGTAGGCACAATTAATTTTTTTTTAAATATTTTTTTTTTATTTTATTTATTAAATTTTTTTATGCTTTTTTTTGGGTTTTTTTTTTTTCTTTTTTTTTTAAATCCCCTAAGCGAAACTGTTTTACATTTTTATAAACTTTGTAATGCATTCGCATATTCATATATGCTAATGCATTATAATCTGTGCCAGTTAGACACAGGCAGCAGTCAGGGCAGCTCACAATGTGCGCTGCCCTGCGAAAATAAACAAATAAAAAAAAAGAATTTAATGAATTTAATTTTTATTTCTTTATTTTTTTACACCCAATTATTGTTTTTTTTAATACCATCGGGACAACTTCGTGATCTTATCATTTTATTTTGGCCTACATTTTTAATTATAATTGCATTAAAAACCCATAAACGTCGCCGCTCTCCCATTGGCCAAATAACCCCCCCTTTTTAAACTTGGCCAATCAAAACAGAGCCCTCTGATTTCTTTTCCCCAAGAACCTATAGAAGGTAGCTCAGCCGCTTAAGGGGCTAAGCAGGACGGGGCCCCTTTTCCCCCCAACCAATCACAGTCCAAATTTTTCCCCATACACATAAAAACTTTTAGGGCGCCCTTCTATCGCGCCCTTTTCTCCACTAAAAATAGACGCACTACATATGATGTGGTTTCAATCTGCCCCTGGCCCAAACCCAAACACTTTTTTTCTGCCTTTTTTTCTGTTTTTTGAACGTCCCCCCCTTTTTCATTTTTGGGTAAAAATTCCCCATAGGTTTAATGGGTCCCTTCCTCTATTCGATGGCGGGGTTTTTTTGCCGACCAATGAGAAACTTACAGAATTTAATTACTGTATTTCCCCGCAATTCCATACCCCAACCCCCGATGTGCGCCGTTTTTAGCCCTTTTTGGAAAGGGATTTTTTTAATTTTTTTTAGAAGGTTTACTCTTTTTCGAAAATTTTTACACCTAATAAAAACGATTTTTTTAATATCCAGCCCAGGGCCCTAGGCAAATTTTTTTTTTTCCCCCATCTTCCATAGAACAATGGGAAAAAAAGTACTCGCCCTCCAGTTGGCCAATACCAAAGCCCCCGCAGCTCAACCAATCCGCCTTTTTGGGCAATTTAAAAGAAATTTTAACCCCGCCTTTGAAGGGCCCTTTAGTAGGCGCAGCCGAAAGTGGCGAGGTTGCGCCTAACATGCATCCCCGCGTCCGACAGGGGATTTGGGTCGGTGGCCGCATTTTTTTGCCAGAAAAAAGGGGCAACTTCCGATCAAACATTGCCCCCTGAGTCTGCAATGACGTCAAAAGACATCGCTGCAGACGAACGACCTGAAATGCCCGCCGCCAAAAGTCGGCGGGCGGTCGTTAATGGGTTAAGGACCACAATACATCATTTGTTGGGGGGAAACAAAAATGGCTGGCATCAGTGACAGCTGGAGAAGCAGGGGCCAGGGGCTATGACAGCCCGAACTCTGCTACAGTGGACAGATGCCACATTGAATAGTGACCATTGCATCTAAGTGATTTAGAGAGCATTGGTTCCCTGTCTCACCCTTTTAGCACTCGCTGTGATATGTTCCCAGGGAGCTGAGGTTTTTTCATGGGGATGGGGCCTAAGACGGCCCCCAATTTTTTTTTTTAGATCTCGCAGAAATACCCACAGGGTGCCTGCTGTGTTACACAGACAGAATATATAATGTCTACAGATAAAGCAGTGAATTATAAATATAAATTAATATTATATTTTTTTTTTTATCGTAATTAATGTTTAGGTTCCGATGAAACCCCCAAATTCGGGGGGAAACGCGTAACTTTTTATAGCTTTTTTTTTCTGAGATGTTTTTTTATAAGTTAACACTTTTTTGGTTTCCCTTTTTTTTTTGTCCCTGTATTTCTGTATTTTATATTATTTTTGTTTTTGATCTTTTGGGTAATTTTTTGGGGTTTGGCAGTTTGTTCCGGATTGGGGGCGCCCTTATCGGGGGCGATTTCCCCATTTTTTAATAGTTTAGTTTTTTTTTAGGGATATTTTTAGGGGATCAATTTTGAAGATTTATTAAATGGTTATAATAAAATTTCTATTTTATCTTTACCCTAGGCTTATACATTCTAGTAGTTTTGTTGGTGAATTATATCAGAAATGAAATGATTCCATGTTTAGGACCCACAGTGGGACTAAAAATTAAAAAAAAAAGAGTTAAGAAAGACATAAATTGAAAAAATATTAATACTGTGATTAATTCCATTGCGCTGTACAAGTGTGAACAGCATATATAATGCCAAAATTTTTTTCATTTTTTTTTTTTGCAGAGGGCCCTGCCCCGAGGGGTTACAATCCCCAGGGGAGGGGCAGCCCTTTTTTTTTGGGTGGAGGATGCCCCACGGTTAATTTGTTAACCCCTGAAAGGGAGGTTTCATTACGTTTTTAAACCGGGGAGAGAGGGGGAGAGTCTGAGGGTTGGGGCAGTGATTCCAAAGTGTGGGGGAAGCACGAAGAAGTCTTGGAGACGGTTGTGTGAGGGGGTTATAAGAGGAGAGCAGAGGGGGAGCCCGTTAGGGGCGGAGGTTTCGTAGGGGGGGTATTTAGAGTTTAAAGGAATATTATGGGGGAGAGGGTTTTGTAAGCTTGAGGTCAAAGTTGCTACTTGAACTGGATTCGCTGGGCAATGGGAAGCCAGTGAAGGATCGGCAGAGGGGAGAGGCAGGGAGTAGCGAGGAGAGAGGTGGATGAGACGGGCAGCAGAGTTAAGGATGGTTTGGAGGGGAGCGAGGGAGCTAGCTGGGAGGCCACAGAGAAGAATGTAGCAGTAGTCGAGGCGGTAGATGACGAGGGCATGGACGAGCATTTTTGTGCTTTCAGAGTTAAGAAATGAGCGGAATCGGGAAATATTTTTTAGGTGGAGGTGACAGGCAGAGGTGATGGTTTTGATGTGCGGTTTGAAGGACAGATTGGAGTCAAAGATTATCCCAAGGCAGCGGACATGTGGTGCTGGTGAGAGAGTGTAGCCATTAACAGTGATAGAGAGATCGGGTGGAGAGATAGAGTGGGATGGTGGAAGGATGATGAATTCAGTTTTCTCTATGTTTAGTTTTAGGAGACGGGAGGAAAAGAAGGAGGAAATGGAGGACAGACAGTCAGGGATCCGGGAGAGAAGAGAGGCGACATCTGGGCCGGAGATGTAGAGTTAGGTGTTGTCCACATACAGGTGGTATTGAAAGCCGTGTGAAGGTATGAGCTGACCCAGACCAAGAGTGTAGATAGAAAAGAGTAGTGGGCCCAGGACTGACCCCTGGGGTCCACCAACAGAGAGAGGCCGGGGGGAAGAGGTGGAGTGAGAGTGAGAGACGCTGAACGTCCGATCAGTGTGGTATGAGGATATCCAGGAAAGAGCCAAGTCCGTGATGCCGAGGGAGGAGAGGATGTGTAGGAGAAGTGAATGGTCGACAGTGTCAAAGGCAGAGGACAGGTCTAGCAGGAGGAGCACAGAGTAGTGGCGAGAGGCAAATAATAAAACTAATAAAGTGCCCATACACATAAGAGCAAGTTGGCCGAACCCGATAATTTCAGAAAAAACAGCCGACTATCGTATGTGTTTGGTGGCATGCCGATTGTTGGATTTGAATTTCTTACCAACATTTGGTGCACCTAAATGCATAAAGTGGTTAAGGGAGTATGGAGTGGGCTCATTTGCCAAGTCCGCTCCATACATGGCAGGACCTTCCGCTACCAGCTGGAATCATAGACAGCCCCAGTTTAACCCTTTAGATAGTGGGGGGATTGCACCAGCGGCATCTAAATGAATGGCTGATTGCCCATGCCCCACAACAAGATCTTGGGGTGCAGAGCAGTTTCCATGACAGCTGGAGGCCTAATGACGGCCTCCGTAGCTGTCATGTCACCCCTCCTATTACATCCTGTTATAGGCAGGATGTAGTGGGAGAGCCATATTAGTACACTGTTCTGCAATAGTATTGTATTGCAGAACAATTTACAAGCGATCATACCCCCTAGTGATCAAGTTATCTCAGGGACTATACAAGTGAAGAAAAAAAAGTTTTAATAATTAAAAAATATTCAAAGTTCAGAACACCCCCCTTTTTAAAAAATTACACATAATTGGTATTGCCACATTCATAAAGTTCCGATGTATTAAAATATAACATCATTCATCCAATACATTAAACACCACCAAAGATCAAAAATTACCAATGCCACAATTGTGGTTCTTTTGGTCATTTCATGCATTCCACTAAGTTCAAATCCATAAAATCCAAGGGATACATTTTAACGTATCATTTTTATTGATTAAAAGGTAAGCCATAAGTAGATAAAACAAATTTTAAAACAACGCGTTTCACACACACACAAAACATGGTCTACATCTTCAGGTTTGAAACCAGGATTGAAAAACAAAAAAAAAAGTTTTCGGTCACAGAAAATGGCGCTGCAGCGCAAGGTTAGAAAATAGAGTGAGTTTTATTTTGTCAAAGTTACTAAAATATAATGAAGACTCTACAAATCTGGTCGTACCAACCTGCAGAAAACAGATAATCTGTTACTGTATGTATATGAACATAAAAACTAAACCCCAGTAAAAAAGGCGCAATACTTTTATTTTTTTACTTTTCACCTCACATGGAATACTTTTTTGTCTTCCAGTTCATTATATGGTACGGTCTGTAAAAAGTACATTTTTATGGCCCTTGAAGGCATGGAGGAAGAAACGAACACAACAAAAATAAATAGGCTGTGGCAGGAAGGGGGGTTAAAGCACAACTTTTTTTTGATGTAAGGCCTCGTTCACACGGCTTATTCTGGGATGGATTGGAGCCGTACTGCGCTCCGTATTTGCGCTTCAGTACGGCTCCAATCCGTCCCAGTCATTACAGTAATCCACAGTTCTCATAGAGAACTATGGATTCCGTCGCTCCTCCCCGCTCGGAGAATCTGCCGCGGGGGGGAGAAAGTGACATGCACATTATTTACGGCGTGTACACGCCATAAATAATGCATTGTCTATGAAGCTGGCAGGCAGCTCCCCCGCCGCGCTCCCGCCCCCGGCCCCGCCCCTTATTCAAGCTGTATTGCGGGCGGGATCCGTCCCGCAAATACGGCTTGAATAAGCCGTGTGAACCTTGCCTAAAGGAAGATAAGCTGCCACCTGCCTGTTTTGTCTCCTCATTGCCAACACATGCACGCTCAGCCAAATTGAGTATGCATTTGTATGGGTCGATATCAAGGATAGTTGTCGGTTGAACTAGTTTAACCATCATCTATTGAAGGTGTATGGCAACTTTTAGGCCAACAGTTGACATACAAAAATAGTTGACCAAAGGATATTTTGGATGACAATGCTCACTTTGGCATACATGTTATTAGGAGTAGATCAAGACATAACTCTTTTTGTATAAATTATGGTGTAATTTTACTCCTTCTTTATTGAAATCTTGAAATGTATACTAAAAGGATGAGAGACTTTAGAATGGAAGCACAACTTGAGGCTCCCGGGACTCTATGCAAAATATGTAAAAGAGCTTCCGTGTACCAATTTTAATACTTGTGTCTTCGTATTTGACCTTATAAACATATAGAAAGACTCTGAGACCAATGCTGGTTGTATGGGATGGTAAACATGGCCATCACCTTTCCCATGAGTTGGACCCCCAGCATGTAACCTTTCATTGCCCTGGTCCACCAGAGATATACCCATAAGTCAATTTGTGTATTTTTCAGACCATAAGATACACCTGTTTTCATGTGGAAGATAAATAATTTATAGAGGCACAAAAACAGTTTAAATAGGTTTTTTTTTATTATTTGTACTATGGCAAAAGGGGATGTTTTGAACTTTTTATACTAATTAATTTTTCGTTTTTATACTTGTTCTTTTAGTCCCCTTAGGTAATTTGACAATTAGGGGCATGATTGCTTGTACATTATTCTGAAATAGTAATATATTGCAGAACAGTTTACAATAACAGCTCTTCTATTATACCTCACATCAGGCAGGGTGCAATAGAACTAGTAAAATTTTAGTCATGGAGGCCATCATTTGGCCTTCGCCAGCTGCAATAACCAAGAGGGCGTTCAGGCATCGGAACAGTGTGCAGCACTTGTAGGTCATGGTTAGTAACTTAAACTGAATTTGTTGGGCAATAGATAGCCACTGAAAGGATTGCCAGAGAGGTAAGGCAGAGGATGAAAAAGGAGAGAGGTGACTAAAATGAACATGGGAACATAGAAAGGATTGGAGGGGAGCAAGAGTACTAGATGGGAGACTGCAGAGAAGGATGTTGCAGTAATCCAGGTGGGAGATGATGAGGGCAGCACAAGCATTTTCACAGAGTCAAAGACAACAAATGAATGAATTCGGGAAATGTTTTTCAGGTGGAGGTGGCAGGAGGTGGTAAGGGTCCAGTTGTGCCAGTTGAAATACAGGAAAGAATCAAGGGATATTTCAAGGCAGTGGCAGTACATGAATTTATATGCATATGAATCATGGTAAAATAAGTCACTTCATTTTAGATTTAGAGAATAGAAACTGTTCTGGGAACACGAGGACCCACAGAAGAAAGAATACCGATTAAGAGGAACAATAACTGAAATTTCGAGATGATGTCTAATTTATTGAGAATCCATCTCTCAATGGGTAAACATGATTCACAACGGGAAGTTTAGTTTTATTTGTGTTCTTGGAGAGAATGAAGAAGCCTGGGAATATGACCCGGCGTCCTTGCAGTTCACAACACAAATCCCTTAGGAGTACACACTCAACACAGGAAGCCGTGCCGCTCTACAGTGATGCTGAGTATGTCCATAATTAGAACCTTAAAAAGTGTTGACATGGTCATGTGATGAAAGTAAGCATGCCGACACAAGGTTACTTTATCGTTTCTAAAGGTCGTGTCTTTAGTTTCGACAAGCAAATGAGTTGTGGGGTAATGAAAGCGGGTCTCATCAACTAATGCATGTTACCCAAGAATCTTAGTCTACACTGCCGCTCTTCTGATCGAACTTTACCTCTAGCCCACAGAGAAACAATGGATAGGCAACACTCCCATCCTCCTTACCTATCCTATTTAGACATTCTGATGGCATGGCATACCATCTGAGAGCAATATCTAGTAGAGAATGTCCTCCTAACTTTAGTGATGTCTGGATCGCCCTTGCTCCACACGTAGAGCCCCTTCCTTTATTGCATGTATATACAGACAATCCCCAACTTACAACGTTCCAACTTACATGTGTCCCCTAGTTACAAACGGAGACTTATGGGGCATGCTGGCACTTTTAGTTCCATGTTCCACAGCAGATAGAGCTGTGGAATGACAAGTTCCAGCATGCCACAGCAGCACATGAGGTGAAAATGAGGTGAAATCTTCTTAACAGGGGCACAGATAGCAAAACAATGTAAAAACCCTTCCCTGCACTACCCAAAACGGAAAAAAAACCTTATGTGCTGGAGTTACATTTCATAAATATACCTGTTCCAACTTGCATACAAATTCAACTTAAGAACAAACCCACAGTCCCTATCCAGTTTATAACCCGGTGACTGCCTGTACTCCATGTCTACTTAGAGTTCCATTATACCCCAGCAGGTATGTTGGGATGTAGATAATGGGCAGAGGCATAACTTAAAGCTTCTAGGTCCTAATGCAAAAAGTGAAATGGGGGCTCCCAACTACAACATGTGATCTACAAAACTGGTGTCTCCTTATGTGGCTGAAGGGATTTGGGGCTCCCTCATGCCGTAGGGCCCAGTAGCGACTACTACCGTTGCACTCCCTATAACTCTGCCCCTTATAATGGGTGATGCTAGATTTGCTCCCTTCCCACCAAGAAGAGGTGGTGGTGGTGTAGCGCTGGCATAGAGTTCTTAAGAACTTATTACTCTATTTTCTTAGAATATTTTTAACTTATTATTGTTACAGTGTGTTTAACCAATAACCAGGATGTTCTCTCTGGGTATGCGGATAATTAATGGTTAGTCTCCATGATGATAAGACTGTGTACTACAAATGTCCGACCTGGAAACTTGAGAGTGTCCATGATTTAAGATGTTTCGAATTACTTGGAAATGTAATTATGTTGGGAACATTAATAGACAGTTTAATGGCACGGTGCACCCAAGTGTTATAGTTCTGTTATTCAGCCGGAGGCCACAGACAGGAGGGAAGAGTTATGTAACAGTCTGCCCATCCCATCACGGGTGACTTAAGACATAACCCTGATATTGTCCTATATGGCTGTTGTTGCACTGATGGAGAGGTGGTGGCAACGTGATGTGTCTCTGGTCCTTCCTAATTCATAGATGATCTTGTCACGGACGCCCCTGCGACCACTGTCCCGGGTCGCAGGCGCGTCCGTGCCCCTGCTCCCAGCGGAGCCCCGTCCCGCACGTCGGGTTCGGGGTCCGCTCGTGTCTCGGCCCCCTCCGGCGCTCACTTACCCGGCCGCGCTCCTGCTCAGTCTGTGTCCGTCTCCCGGCACGTGGCTCCGCCCCTAGGGGCGGGCGCGCGCCGGCAGTTTGAATTTAAAGGGGCAGTGCGCCGGTAATTGGTTCATTGCCGGGCACTGCTCCTATTTAGTCCGGCCCCTTCCTGCCGGCCCTCGCCGGATCCTTAGTGTATGTTTCCTAGGAGAAAGCTGTCCAGAGAGTTCCTGTTTGCCTTACCGTGTACCGACCTTCTGCTTGTCTACCGTCTACGAACCCGAGCCGCCTGTCCTGACCACCTGCCTGTCCCCGACTACGAGCCTGATTGCCGATCCTGTACCTCGTACTCTTGGCCGCCACCGCAGGTAAGCCCCGCCAGTGGTAGTGACCTGGTGGAATCCCGCCGCAGCAAGACCATCCCGCTTTGCGGCGGGCTCTGGTGAATACCGGGACCCACTTAGATTCCACTCCCTGGTGTGGGCTTACGTCATCGCCTGCGGTGGTCCAGTGGATCCACCTCCAGACCGTTACAGATCTCTTCTGAGGCCACAGAGTTTGCCCGTCCGGGAGGTCAGAGCAGGTGGCAAGCAAGGCGTAATCAAGATCTGTTGCAGAAGGTCAAACACCAGGAAAACACAACACAGGAACTGAGACAAACTCTAGCACAAGTACACCAACAATCTGGCAAAGGTTGCAGAGGGAGGAGTCCTAATAAAGGGGCAGGTAGCCAGGCATTGGAGGTCAGGTGTGTACTGGCCCTTTAATTCGTGCCCTAGGAAATGAGTAAGCGCGCACTGGCACGAGCAGGAGAGGTGAGCAGACGCCGTCAGGGACTAGAGCAGGAACACCGACACGAACACGTCCACAGTCCGGAGCGGGGACCGCAACACACATACTGACGCTCCTTAACTCCCTGACATTGTTCTATATGGTTGTACTTCCACTGGGGAAGA
Organism: Phyllomedusa bahiana; assembly: GCA_025379985.1. Classification (NCBI taxonomy): domain Eukaryota; kingdom Metazoa; phylum Chordata; class Amphibia; order Anura; family Hylidae; genus Phyllomedusa; species Phyllomedusa bahiana. Next base: position 223,575 of record JAODAL010000227.1, on the reverse strand, counting down.
GGTGGAGGCAACATAATGTATGTCTGGTCCTCATTAATTCCCAGAGGATCTCTTCTAAGGTCATAGAGTCTGCTCATCCCATCTTTGGGTAACCCAAGTAAGACATAGCCTAGACATTGTCCTATATGACTGTTCTTCGACTGGAGAAGAGGTGGAGGCAACATAATGTATGTCTGGTCCTCATTAATTCCCAGGAGGTGCGGGGGGGGGGGTAGGTAGGATCTCTTCTAAGGTCACAGAGTCTGCTCGCCCAGCTTTGGGTAATCCAAATAAGACATAACCTAGACATTGTCCAATATGACTGTTCTTCGACTGGAGAAGAGGTGGAGGCAACGTGATGTATGTCTGGTCGTTTCTAGTTCCCAGAGGTTCTCTTCTAAGGTCACAGAGTCTGGTCGTCCCACCTTAGGGTAACCCAAATTAGATATAACCCAGACATTGTCCAATATGGCTGTTCTTTCACTGGAGAAAAAGTGGAGACAACGTGATATATGTCTGGTCCTCCCTAATTCCCAGGGGTTCTCTTCTAAGTTCAAAGAGTCTGCTCGTCCCCTCTTTGGGTAACCCAAATAAGCCATAACTCAGACATTGTCCAATATGGGTGTTCGTGCACTGAGGAAGAGAGATATCAAAGATGCAGTACTGCAGAGGTTTGTAAATTCATAAAAGTCCAAATTTATTGTAGCAATATTAAAAAATCCAAATGCAAAAAAAGCAGCACCACAAAAAAGGAAGGTTTAATCACCTAAGTCAGTAAAAGTCAGTACATGCTACATTTCAGCTCCTCCATGGAGCCATTTTCAAGCACTTATGTATTGTCTTGGGTGATTAAACCCTCCTTTTTTGATGGTGCTGGTTTTTTTTTTTGCTTTTGTACTATGAAGGGTTGAGGTCTTTATTTCTAAGCTTACATACCTTGATTATTTTGTTTAGATTTTAGCGGTGCTGTATCCTTAAAAGAATTTGTTTGGGGGTTTGAATACTAAAAATCCAGTACATACATATTCAGAGCAGCTGACACTTCTGCTGCTCTGAATATGTATTGGATCTTTGATATCTCACTTTACAACCGTATCTGGCTCCAGATGGATTTTCCCTGGCACCTCAGCAGGTGTGGGATAAGGTATTCTAGTGCCCTAGGCAAATAAGGTATGTAGCGCCCCACACTATGGAAAATGCAGCCCACTTCATACCTCATTGTGCCCCCTTTTCTGCACTTCAGAGAGGCATATAACTTGTAGTTACACCAGGTGGAGCAAGCTACACCTGTTGTTGGATTTATGATGCACTGAGGAAAAGGTAGAGGCCACGTAACCTGTGTCTGGTCCTCCCTAATTCCCAGAGGTTCTCTTCTAAGGTCACAGAGTTAGCCTGTCCCACCATAAGGTAGCTAATAACATACATAGCCTTGACATTGTCATATATGGCTGTTCCTGCAATAAGGAAGAGGTGGAGGCAACATGATGTGTGTCTGGTCCTCCCTAATTCCCAGAGGTTCTCTTCTAAGGTCACAGAGTCTGCCTGTCCCACCTTAGGGTAGCTAATAAGACACTTAGCCCTGACATTGTCGTATATGGCTGTTCCTGCAATAAGGAAGAGGTGGAGGCAGCTGTGATGTGTGTCTAGTCCTCCCTAATTCCCAAAGGATCTCATCTGAGGTCAGAGGAGATAGCATACTACAACACAGATGCGGGTCATTTCAAGGCTATTATGGAGTCTAAGAAAAAATGCAGCCCTCAAGGAATTGTTGGCAAAAATTAGGTCTCGTCATATGCTCCATACGTGCATGGTTAGCTAATAAGGTCCTTCCTACTAATGGCACATCTGTTGGTACTAGAGGACTTTAGAGCATGTGCGCATCAAAAACACATACTATGCAGCTTCTATAAGAGAGTGGTCCCACTGATGGTCCCATCATCTTTGCCAGAACCTGCGCATAACTTACAATCACAGAGAAAGTGCACTGTGAGCAAGCAAAGGGGATATGAAATTGGCCCACTGGTTATGGAGGGAGAAGCAAACACCAGCCCAACCGGTCAGGATGGCAAAGGAGCCCCCTCTATGTGAAGCACTGGATTTCACAAGGCATTATGGGAAAGGAGCTGGGAAGCTCATGCGCCCTCTGTTGGATGTAACAAATCCTCAATTTGCTTCTGATTCACCACATTTTTAAAAGCAAAAGCAATATTAGCCAAGCCAGTATCACTCATCTACATGCATCTGTTTCGGGGTATTTGCCCATCATCAGTGTAGAGCAGAGTGATACTGGCTTGGCTGAGTGGGAGGCATTGAGTGGCTGAGAAAGGGAAACATCTCTCCTTGAGGAGAGCACCAGTTAAGGTGTGTAGAGTTGAGATTGCCTTTTTGCCCTCTAGTAAGCATCTGCATATCACAAGGCATTATGCTTCTTAAATATTCGGTGAATCAGAAGCAAATTGAGGATTTGTTACATCCAACAGAGGGCGCATGAACTTCACAGCTCCTTTCCCATAATGCCTTGTGATATGCAGATGCTTAGTAGAGAGCAAAAAGGCAATCAAAATACTACACAACTTAACTGGTGCTCTCCTCAAGGAGAGATGTCTCCCTTTCTTAGCACCGGATTAGAAAACATGGCTGCCATGGGTTGTGTCTGGTATTGAAGTATCTGTGGCTGACCTGTAATACCACACACAACCTTTTTTGAAGGAAACCTCAAACTATCCCCAAAAAAAAAGCCCCAGCTGGAACTAACTTTGGAAACAATCACTTGCTACTTGGGTATGCTTCCTTCTACATGAAACAGTGGTCCTCACAATTATTTCCACTTCTGGGTCTAAGGAACCCCAGTAGGAATATCCTTATTTCTATGGGCAACTTTAAAAAGTCAGGAGAAGTTCTGGACAGAACCGGCTCGCTGTGGAGTTACATGTCCACTTGTGAGTGATTGTTAAGACTGATTACACATTACGGCTAAAGCTCCATATAAAGTCTTGTCTGATGGGTCAAGAAAGACTGAAGAAGGGGGGTGAGGTCTGTTCTGTCTCACAGTCTTGTCATAGCAGAACACTGGCTCTTAGTATCCAGGGTGGTGCTTCCCCTCGGGGGACTTTCAGTAATAAGTCAGCTCAGCAGTGATAAACACACTTCAGCGTGTAATAATGATGGACAGCATGATAATGGCTGCACTGGTTTGTGTGGGGTCTCCAGGGTGTCCTCTAAGAAGTGTGAAGTATCGGCACACAGTTTAGAGAAGGACGATCTGTTCAGGTTCACAATTTCATGGGACACAGACACATAGATTATGGGATAAATGAAGCGGATTAGACTTGTGTGGGCCGATCTTCAGCCTGTGCTATTACTTAACTATATGAACACGGGTCACGGTGGTTAAAAGCAGAGGGATATGGACCTGAAAGAGATCCAGCAGAAGTGCTACATTGACAGTGATTGATTGTTTATGACTAGGTTAACCGTCCAGAACTGTGAGTGCCTGACAGGTTCGGACTGGTCCACAGGGAAGCAGGAGAAATCCCAATGGGACCTCTGGGCATGGTAGGTGCACTGGTGGACCCCATGAATCAACTCCACTGGTGGACCCCATGAATCAACTCCACTGGTGGACCCCATGAATCAACTCCACTGGTGGGACCCAAGAATCAACTCCATTGGTGGGCCCCAAAAATCAACTCCACTGGTGGTTCCCAAGAATCAACTCCATTGGTGAGACCCGAGAAACAACTCCACTGGTGGATCCCAAAAATCAACTCCACCTGTGGACCCCAAAAATCAACTCCACTGGTGGACCCCAAGAATCAACTCCACTGGTGGACCCCAAGAATCAACTCCACTGGTGGGCCCCAAGAATCAACTCCATTAGTGAGGCCGGAGAAACAACTCCACTGGTGGACCCCAAAAATCAACTCCACTGGTGGACCCCAAAAATCAACTCCACTGATGGACCCCAAGAATCAACTTCACTGGTGGGCCCAAAGAAATCAACTCCAGTGGTGGACCCCAATAATCATCTCCACTGGTGGTCAGCAAGAATCATCTCCACTGGTGGGCCCCAAAAATCAACTCCACTGGTGGGCCCAAAGAATCAATGCCATTGGTGAGGCCCAAGAAACAATTCCACTGGTGGATCCCAAAAATCAACTCCACTGGTGGACTCCAAGAATCAACTCTACTGGTGGGCCCCAAGAATCAATTTCACTGATGGACCCCAAAAATCAACTCCACTGGTGGACCCCAAGAATTAACTCCACTGGTCGGCCCCAATGATCAACTCCACTGGTGGCCCCAAGAATCCACTCCACTGGTGGGCCCCAAAAATAAACTTCACTGCTGGGCCCCAAGAATCAACTCCACTGGGCGACCCCAAGAATTAACTCCACTGGTGGGCCCAAAGAATCAACTCCACTGGTGGACCCAAAAAATCATCTCCACATGGGGACCCAAAGAATGAACTTCACTGGTGAACCCCCAGAAACAACTCAAATTGTTAGTCCCAAGAATCAATTCCACTGGTGGGCCCCAAGAATTATCTCCACTGGTTGACCCAAAGAATCAACTCCTCTGGTGGGCTCAAATAATCAGCTCCACTGGTGGGCCCCAAGAATTATCTCCACTTGTGGGCCCCAAGAACCAACTTCACCGGTGGAGCTCCAAGAACCAACTTCACCGGTGGAGCCCCAAGAATCAATTTCACTGGTGAGCTCCAAGAACCAACTTCACCGGTGGAGCCCCAAGAATCAATTTCACTGGTGGGCCCCAAGAATTATCTTCACTTGTGAGCCCCAAGAACCAACTTCACCAGTGGAGCCCCAAGAATCAACTTCACTGGTGGGGCCCAAGCACTCCAGTCTGACATTGGAGACTGGTCTGCTTGGCAATTGCTACCAGGAGGCCGGTATTCTGATCTATTTTATCCTAGACCCCAGATATGGTTAACCGCCTCACGACACTAGATCACCAAGGAAACTGACATATATTTTAGAGGAAAGTCAGCCAAACCTGCCCATTATAGCAGGACCTCCCAATTATCTAATGTGTTCAGGGGTCTTCTGACTCTCCTTTGACGGCGGATGTTGGGGATGAAGAGAATCGGGCATGATGGATTTTAGCACGTCTGTTCCTTTGTTCCCGTGGGAGATAAACTGCTGCAAGAGGAGTCTGGCAGTGGCTCGTTCTCTTCTCCCCACAGAAGTAAACATGCATGAGAGGGAATCAGAATTGGAAGGAAATTCTCATTCAGTGGACAGCTAAAAATTGTATGGGTACGTTAACTCCTTACTGCCCTAGGCCAAGAGGGATGCTGACATTATTCTGTTACTGCCCTAGACCACCAGGGACACGGGCGTCATACCATTATTGTCCTAGTCTACAAGGAATGCTGACATTAACCATCTACTATCCTGGACCACCAGGTATAGTGATATTTAGCCATTTCTGCCATAGACCAAGAGGTCTTAAAAACAAAATGACACTGTTCAAGCACAATGTCTGGCTATAAATGTGAGATAACAGAGCTGTATTTGTCATGAGATGAAGCTGCCAAGAGAAGCAAAGTTATTCTTCTACAATCACATTTATCTATGTATTTACATACAAAGATAACAGTGACATTCTGCGGCGCTGACAGCATAAAGCTCCCGATCTCTCTCTCTCTGGTTAGTAACTCTAAAACAGAGGTATCAAACTCATTTCCACCAAAGGCAACATTTGCATTATGGTTGCCCAAAATGGAATATTGGAGGGCCTTGGGAGATGGCTATGGTGTCTGGACAGGACTATCAGTGCTGTGTCACCACCTGTGAGTTACTGAACAAAGCATTGTAGAGGTGCACACCCAACTTTGGAATCCAAGATGGTCCCCGCTTCTTGTGCTGGCGTCGATGCCTCGGCCAAGTGCTGGCTGCATCCTTTGAAAGTGGAGAGTCGGTCATTCTGTGTCCTTCCCTCGTCCATCCCTGCTTGCTATGTCTTAGCTCTCATTGACAAAAATCAAATACAGAGAAACAAGCTCCTGTGATGCTGATAAGACACAGCAGGGAGTGATGTCACCAGCCCAACCATTTCTAGAGCAGAGAAAGATAGTCGGTAACCTAGGAAAAATTCTGCAAGCAAGCAGGAGAGAAAAAACTATTCAATCTTTAAAATGAAGCAAAATCAGAACAGCAATGTATTTGGTAATAGTCTTTATTTACCTTGGCCTACATGTTTAAGTCTAACCAATGACATTTTAGTGACCAGATATGTTGTAAAATCCATTAGTTACTTTACCGTCTAGTCCAGCTCAGCTCTTTACAGCTCTTTCTACCCTGCTGTGTCACTCCAGATATATGGACTATACATAGCTTCCTGAATGCCCACATGTGTCTGTTTACTGTACATGTCATAGTGATGAAGAAAAGACCTCAGCTTTGTGCCAGGGTGGGTGTGGTGCCCTGTGATGAATGTATATATAGAGTCTGTGTACTTTAGCACAGATGTGGGAGATAATCCATCCTTTTGATAGAGCTGCATATAACTTAGTTGTTTACTACTCAGGAACGTCTGCAGGAAAACAGACCGGCGCTTGCAAGATGGAAATATCTCCCATGATTAACTATTTATACCCCACGGAAGTGGAATAATAAACATAAAAACAGCAGAAGTAAAAGCATAACCTGCACAGAGAGATAAATCAGGTTCCCACTGGTGTAAAATGAATATAATCTGAGAACGACAGTGAAGACTGACACAGATATCCGGCAAGAGTAGCCATGAAAGTTTTATGGCATAGTGTGCATACAACGCCAAGCAAAAGGGTAACAATGTTTAGAACTTTTGACTTTCAGGCTCCATATCTCACTGTCTACTACAGCTTTGAATTCTACATTACCAACAATTTATAGACAATCATCTTGGCTATCTCATTGACTTGTAACTATTTAGCATATGCTTAGTTCTGCAGATTCTGGTCATGCTGCATTGTTACTGTTTTGCAATTGGTGGTGGAACAATCTTTTCCTTCTTGTTACTACAAATTACAACCTGTTCTCACATTCACTAATAGCTGAGTGTGTTATTAGGCTGATTCCAAAGTGAAAGGTCACTGGTTCGAATCAAGGAGCAGCCATGAAGAAGGAAAACTGCATCATCCAGCTCATCGATAGCGTCTCTGGGCCAAAAAAATTGCCAAACTGCATCATGTGAGGCCCTGACAGCTGCAAGAATATGAAATGAAATCCGTCCATTCAGAAGCCAAGAGGTGACGTCCAGGAGGAAATATCAGAGTCAACAAGTCGGCTCATCAAAAGGTCGATCAGTTCTAACACAGCAGCGGAGGCACCTCGTAGGCTTCGTAAAAGTGAGGTCCCAGATGTCCATGCAAGCACCGGGCAGCACGCATTACACAGGTCTGGAATGATGGCCCGAAAAAATGAGAAGCCGCAACTTCAATCTCATCATAAGAAGCATTGGCAAAGAGTTTACAAAAAAAGTAAAAAAAATGGACAATTGGAAACAGGTGATTTGGAGCGATGAGATGTAAGTCAATAGACCGGGTGCTGATGGGGGCAAATGGGCTTGGAAGAATTAAGGGAAAAGGAGGCCAACGGATCGAGACATTGAAGGAACTGTCAGGTTCAGTGGAGGAAGCCTGAGGATATGGGGATGATCCACAGCCAAAGATGTTGGATACTTGACCAGGACCGATGTTGATATCAATGCGGAGCTCTATGTGAGTTTCATACAAGATGAGTTGCTTCATACACTCCAGTACTATCATACATGCCAATCTCCGTTTTTGGCGGGGGGGTCCCGCTATTTGGGGTCCCCACCCGCCCTCCCGGGGGAGTTGGCATTCCTCCCTCCCCCCCCGGTATGTACGGCGAAGGTGTGTGCGCCGCACATACAGGACAGCGGCGCAGGGGGAAGTGACGCGCGGCTGCTCTCACTTCCCCCTGCGCCGCTGAGGAGATCGGGCAGGAGCTGGCCGCGCTGCGGAGCCTGGTAAGGTAAGTGGATTTATTATTTTATTTTTATTAGCTTTAGGGGGCTCTACCGGGCTAACAGAGAGGGCAATACCTTAAAACAAAGGGGGACTACCGGCAAAGGGGGGAAAATACCGGAAAACAAAGGGGGCACTATGGCAACAGAGGGGGCATCCCTGGCAAAAAAGGGGGGAACTCCCTGGAAAACAGGGGGGCACTCCCCTGGCTAAAAAAGGGGGCCATACCTGGCAAACAGATGGGAGCACTCTGGTAAAGATGGGAGCACTCCCTGGCAACAGAGGGGGCATACCGGAACAGGGGGAAACTACCGGAAAACAAGGGGGAATCCCCTGGCAACAAAGGGGGCACTACCTGGCTAACAGATGGGGGCCAATCCCTGCAAACAGATGGGGGCCCAAAAAAAAACCGGGGCAACAGAGGGGGCCCCCTACCTGGAAAAAGAGGGGACATCACCTTTGGCAACAGAGGGGGCACTACCTGGCAACAAAGGGGGCACTACCGGGGCTAAACAGAGGGGGGAAATCCCTGGCTAACAGAGGGGGCACACCTGGCAAAGAGGGGGAAACTCCCTGGCAACAGAGGGGAAATTATGGCAAAGGGGGGGACTTTACCTTGCAACAGAGGGGAAAATCTACCGGGAAAAACAGATGGGGCATCTCCCTGGCAAAATGGGGGACATCTACCGGGAAACAGGGGGGGGCAACCTGGCAACAGAGGGACACTCCCTGGCAAAGGGGGACTTCCCTGAAACAGAGGGGGACATCACCTGGCAAACCCAATGGGGGCACTACCTGGCAAACAAGGGGGGCAGCTCCCTGGGAACAAGGGGGCACTATGGAAAACCAAGGGGCACTCCCTGGCAAAAAGGGGGGGCACTACATGGCAAAAAGAGGGGGGCCTCCCCTGGCAACAAGGGGGCACTACCGGGCTAAAAATGGGGGCACTACCGGCTAACAAGGGGGGGCCTACGGGCTAACTTTTGGGGCCCTCCTGGCTAACAAAGGGGGGGATCTACCTGGCTAAAAATTTTGGGCTTCCCTGGCTACAGGGGGGGCATTACTTGGCACAAGGGGGCACTACCGGGCCCCTGTGGGGGCCTACCTGGTTTAGGGGGGGGCTATCCTGGTTAAGGGCATTTCCCTGGCTTTCTTCCAAAAGCCGTTATGCGTTAGGGGGAGTGGGTGTGGTTTTTTGAAGGGGCGTGGCATACCGACAAAGGGCGTTTCCATAAAGTCTAAAGTCTCCTGCTTTTTCATTTCAAAGTTGGCAACTATGGTTTTTGGGAGAAAGGACGAATAGTGTCCAGACGACAAAGCCCTGAAGCAACGTCGGTGGAGAAGGAAAAGGGTTCAATGAAAATGAATAGATTGCTGGATTGGCCCATAGTCCCGAACCTCAACCCAACCAAACATTTGTGGGAAAAAGGTGAAGCCCAAAGCTGTATTCGTGCCAAGTCCAGTCTGCCCCCAACATTGGGAAGTGTAAAGAGCCCCGGGGATGATTTTTGTAGACATGCAGAATCTGTGAGAGCCCAGAAGGATTCGCACTGTTTTGACCCAAAAAGGGTTTGCAGATCATGCTTTCCCCATGAAATGAGGGACCAGAGGGGTTGGTACTGGAGCTCTGGAACGGTGGTGATGGGAGTATGGGGTTTATTTTCTATTTTAGCACAGTGAGAGGTGGTGAGGACGTTTTTAAAAGTCTTGTAAAGTCCATTTCAATGTTTATGGCATATCCACAGGGCAGACAGGTCCCAGAGGACTGAGTGACAAGGGTCAATGATAGAAAATTTAATAGAAGCCAAATACAACCAAGCAAGTGTTCTGGGCTTAAAGGGGTTGTCCACACAAAGGGTTTCTGCTTTTTTTGTTTAAAAACTTGAAAAAAAAAGTCACTTTGCAAAATTGTCCATTACCCGTGTCCTACCATTCCCAGATCTCCCTCTTGTATGGGCTGCAAATCCTCAGGTCGCATCTACAGATGTTTGATCCCTGATAGGGTGTACACTGGTTGCTTAAAACTACAACCTGGCTTCATAAGCCCAGTGAAACCCGTAAAAAAGCGCACCCTGAGTTCAAAATGAAACCAAGAAAAAAGGACTGAGGTGAGATGAATCAATGTAGTGAGACAAACCCCTTAATGTAAAACTCTTACAGAAGAATGGAGAGGGCTATGCATGCCTTGGCAGCTCTCAGTTTGCCATGGCTATGGCACCAGGTAGGACAGGTGAGACCCACATCTGTTAGACCAGAGGTGTCAAACTCATTTACACAGAAGGCCATATTAGCATTATGGTTGCTCTCAAATGACCCTCGGAGGGTGGCTAGGGTGCCTGGGTAGGGCTGTCAGAGCTCTGCTAGTGCCTGTGAGTTGCTGTACAGAGCGGTGGAGGTACGTGCTGAACTCCCATTGCTGGTGCGGTCACTTTTGCTAAATGTGGACTTCATCCTCTGGGAAAAGCATAGAGCTGGTCCTTCTGTCTCTGGACCTTATCCATCCCTGCTCGATGTGTCTAAGCTCTCGCAGGCCACATAAAAAGACAAGGCGGGCCCTATGTCTGACACGTGTTAAACATTTGTTATATACCCAGGGGCGATTGGGTACAGCAGGAGAAGTCCTCATTGGGTAATACTGATTAATTTTGACATTATGCTTTCCAGTGACTATAGAAGAGATAGCTGAATATGAAATGTTACATGTTGAAATGTATTGGAACAAGCTGTTAGGATGGATACTTGACTTTCTGTACTAATGCACTATGGTCTTTTATTGGGATTCTTCCTTAATTTTTCTTTTGTATTGTATTCAATTTTCGGTCATTACTCCAATTTTTTTTAGTATATATGCCCTGTGGATATGCCATAAATGTCTGACAACTCCCTTAAAGGGAACCTGTCCTGTTTAACACACACAAATTGATCACATATGTGATCTATCCCTATCATGTTATAGAGCTGGGGGAGCTGAGATTGATGTATTGTTCTGTGGGGAAAGATTCATAAGAACTTGTATTTTATTTACTTAAATCCCTGTTTATTTTGAGTTAAGGAGTCCAGTAGGCGGGATTATCAGTGATTGATGACAGCCATGCTTGTATGAGTGTACATAGAGGGATGGATAAGGAGTCCAGTAGGCGGGGTTATCAGTGATTGATAACCGACATTCTTGTATGAGTGTGCATAGAGGAATAGATAAGGAGTCCAGTAGGCAGGGTTGTCGTGATTGATAACAGTCATTCTTGTATGAGTGCATAGAGGGATGTCTAAGGAGTCCAGTAGGTGGGGTTATCAGTGATTGATAACAGGCATTCTTGTATGGGTGTGCACAGAGGGATGGATAAGGAGTCCAGTAGGCAGGATTATCAGTGATTGATGAAAGCCATTCTTGTATGAGTGTGCATAGAGGAATAGATAAGGAGTCCAGTAGGTGGGGTTATCAGTGATTGATAACAGCCATTATTGTATGGGTGTGCATAGAGGGATGAATTAGGAGTCCAGTAGGCAGGTTTATCAGTGATTGACAGCCATTCTTGTATGAGTGTGCATAGAGGGATGGATAAGGAGTCCAGTAGGTGGGGTTATCAGTGATTGATAACAGACATTTTTGTATGAGTGTTCATAGTGGAATAGATAAGGAGTCCAGTAGGTGGGGTTATCAGTGATTGATAACAGTCATTCTTGTATGAGTGTGCAAAGAGGGATGGTTAAGGAGTCCAGTGGTGGGGTATCATTTGATTGAAAAACAGTCATTCTTGTATGAGTGTGCAAAGAGGGATGGATAAGGAGTCCAGTAGGTGGGGTTATCAGTGGTTGATAACAGCCATTCTTGTATGAGTGTGCAAAGAGGGATGGATAAGGAGTCCAGTAGGTGGGGTTATCAGTGGTTGATAACAGCCATTCTTGTATGAGTGTGCATAGAGGGATGGATAAGGAGTCCAGTAGGTGGGGTTATCAATGATTGATAACAGCGATTCTTGTATGGGTGTGCAAAGAGGGATGGATAAGGAGTTCAGTAGGCAGGGTTATCAGTGATTGATAACAGTCATTCTTGTATGGGTGTGCATCTAGAAATGGCTATCAGTCACTTATAACCCCACCTACTGGACTCCTTAACCCAGAAGCAGCAGGGATGTAAGCATAGGTGTAACTTTAGGGGGGTACGGAGGGGACTGGTCCCCCTCACTTTTTACAGGGTGGGGGACGGTCCCCCCCAATTTTTAGCCACCTCAATAAAAAATAATCCATATGAAAGCATGAGAATACAGCAAGCAGGGGGCAGGCACAGAGGGGAAAGAATTAACCCTTTTCCTTTTGGGCATTTTGGGGGGGGAAGGTAGGAGCGCCTAATGCCATCGAGTGGGAAGCATGCTGATTGGGAAAGGGAGGAGTCAGCCAGCTCTTCCCAATGAGAACGCTGCTCAAACTCGATCTGGGGCGTATCTTTTCCTCTCCTCGTATAATATTTTCCCCTAGCCAGCCCATCAGAAAGAAGAGAAGCCTTTTCCAAAAGCCCACTGAACCGACACGGGAAAAGGTAAGGGGGAACAAGGGGGCCAGGCCTGTTTGAATGTGAGAAGGGGAAAGTACGTATAAGAGATGTGTATATACTGTATAGCCATGTGTCTAGCCATGTCACTGCTTCCCTCCACTTACGTGCCGGGGAAGATGAAAGTGAATGGGGCCGGCCCCACAGCATTTTAGAAGTGTGGACTGGACAGCGCATACTTCTAAAACACCCGGCATATGGCACAGCGCACAGTACGCTATACACCGTGTGAACATAACTTAAGGGTACATTCATGCAGAAGATATGAATGCTGATTCCAGAGAGGATTCAGTGCTGGATCTGCCTCAGAACCGGCGTCCAATCCAACAGGAAACTGATTTACATTATACCCTACTGTATGTAAAATCAGTGTCGTTGTTTAGATGACACTGATTTTACTTGAGTATTTTCGGCGTGTATTGTCAGCACCTACACAGAATTCTTCGAGCTGTTTTATGCACTAACAGCACTAAACTATAGAAGGAAGAAATCTGCCTCAGGCAGTCTGGGTCGTTTGCTCGTCAGAATTCTGCATTTGCAAGCGCCGAATTTCCAACGAACAAACGACACTGTCAGTGCCAAAAAAAGTCATGTGAACCCACCCTAAGTGTGTAGTGTGTCTGTGTTCAATATATGTATATAAGCACACACAATTTCTGGGGTACCCTGTCTAGTGTAGTCTCTGGGGTATAGTGTAATGTAATCTCTGTTGTACATTGTGTATTGTAATCTCTGGGGTACTGTGAATAATGCAGTAATATCTGGGGTACGGTGTGTAAACTAATCTCTGGGGTACAGTGGGTAATGTAATATTTGGTGTACGGTGTGTAATGTAATCTCTGGGGTACAATGTGTAATGTAATCTCTGGGGTATGGTGTGATGTAATTTCTGAAGTACAGTGAGTAATGTCATTCATTTCTCGGGTTCAGTGTGTAATACAGGGGTGTCAAACTGCGGCCCTCCAGCTGTTGGGAAACTACAATTCCCATCATGCCCACTGTTATAGATTATACAAATGCATGATGGGAGTTGTAGTTTCCCAACAGCTGGAGGGCTGCAGTTTGACACCTGTGGTGTAATATAATAAATTTTGGGGGTACAGTGAATTATGTTATTTTTTACAATGTGCAATTCATTTCTAAGGTGTAGTTAGTAATGTAATGTCTTCCAGGTGTAATATAATTAATTTCTGGGGAGCAATGAGTGATGTCTTTTCTGGTGTATGGTATGCAATAAAATTAATTTTGGGGTACAGTGAGATTGGTTCTTTTATTTTCCTCATTCTGTTGTGTGTATAACAAATTTAATGGAGCAGTGATGGGGGATGGGAGGGGTTAAGCAAAATTTGCTGCATTGCGCAACGTTTTTTATTTCCATGTAGAGGGATAATATTATAAGCGGGCTGGTTCGGCTTCATTGCCAGGGCTACTTTTTAGTCCCAGTCCGGCTCCAAACTTCAGTAATTAGAAAGCCACTCATAACCTTATGGATTGCACCAAAAGTGTTTGCCATAAGGACTCCGCCCAGACCTGCTGGGGGAGCTCGCAGCGCTCCCCCGGACCTCCTAGCTGGATTAGAGGGGGATGCTTCACTACAGGGAGAGGAGGGGAGAGAAGGGAAGGGAGGGACGCGAAAGGGCAGGCGAGTGAAGGAGGGAGGGAGGTATAGGAAGATAGGGGATGAGCGGGAAAATTGGGCCCCCCCCCACTTTTTGAACCAAAGTTACGCCCCTGGATGTAAGTGAATAAAATACAAGTTCTACTGAATCTTTCCCTACAGAACTGTACATCAATCTGTTCAGCTCTTCCTGCTCTATAACCTGCTGCCCACAGATCAGATCACATGTACAATGTGACACGTTCACTTTAACTTTCAATCTGTACTTATTTCCCCTATTTTACAGTTCTACATCAAGGAAATAAGGCATGCAGACTTTTTTATGCTATTATAGATCTGTAAAAAGGCAGGTGACAACCTCTTTAGGTGCTATAATGACTGCTGTTACTGTTCAGACACCCAGCACCTGTGACATAGGGGACATCTCATTGATTTATTTCTGAAAATTGTTTGGTAGAAATCCTTCTAAACGGAGAGAAAGAGCAGGATCTATTACTGTTCATACAGAGCTTCCTGGTTCATAAACAAAATGTAAACTCTCAATGACAACGGAGACATCCCACACCAATTAATCTGGGTTCAGTACATATTTATGATCTAAGTTTAGCATGTACACTCCTGACCTATAGATTAAACATGTCCATATGAGTAAATGGTCTGATAGCGGCCAATAGTGCTTCTTTTCGGCCTCCAATTGGCCAGTATATGTCTGTATAACCCCAAGAAAAGTATAGAATAGAGAAGAAGCCTACACAATTCTAACCAAAAAACAACCAATAATTGACTTAAAGGGGTTGCTTCACTACATTGATTCCTCTTACCTCAGTCTTGTTTTCTTGATTTCACTTTGAATTCAGGGGCGTGTTTACTGGCTTCCACTAGACTGCAGTAGAAGCCAGGTCTGTAGCTATAGCAACCAGTGCTTGCAGCCTATCAGGAGAAATCAAACAGGTCTGTAGCTATAGCAACCAGTGCTGGCAGCCTATCAGGAGAGATCAAGCAGGTCTGTAGCTATGGTGACCTGAGGAGGTAATGCAGCCCATACAAGAGGAGATATATAGGAATAGGTAGGACACTGTTAATGGACATATATTGCAAAGTGACTTGTTTTGGCAAGATCTTTAACATAAAAAGCAATCCTTGTAGTGAGACAACCCTTTTAAATTTGGAACACAGGTGAATTTGGGTCAAATAAAAACTAACAAAAACCCCACATATGTGGTATTGCCGAAATCGTATCAGCCTGCAGAATAAAGGTAACACATAATTTATACCAAAAAGTGAACGCCGTAAAAACAAAACCCCCACAAACATTTTTTACACATCTTGACCCACTTAGAATTTTTTTCCCAGTATATTCTATGGTAAAGTCAAGGAAGCCATTAGAAAGTATATCTTGTTCCGCAAAATAAAAGCCCTCATATGTCTACCTGGATAAAAAGTTATGGCTCTTGTTTTTTTTTTTTCTCTCCGCCTTCAAAGAGCCATAACTTTTTACATTTTTCATCTACTCTTGTGAGCGGCTCTCAGGAAGGGGTTAATTCTATCGATTACAGGGAGATAAGCAGCTGCCTGTAACCCAATGGCGCCGCTTATCAAGGCCGGGGCCGGACATGTTGGCGCAGCCCTAATGTGAGGCCCCACACGACCCGTTACGCCGGCTCCTGCGTAAGGTTAAGGAGCGGGGCAGGACGTAAGCCGCGCGGGGCGGGGACGGCATATAAAGCCAGACGCGCACTAGGCAGAAGTTCAGACCGACCCTCCCTCCCCTTTAGGTTGGCATCGGTACCAGGTGTTGGGTTGTTTGTTCGGATGGTGCTTTTGGTTGTGGTTGCGCTTGTCACAGTGGCTGGTGCGAGTTGGGGTTCTTGGAGTCGGTGTAAAGTAATGGGGGCATCAGGTTCTGCTTGGCTCCCAGTTTTGGATGGACTGGTCTGGCGAAGGTGGGGGCTCCACAGGGCATAGTCCTTGGGAGCTGGTAAGGAGTGGGCAGTCACCTGAGGTGGCTTTTGGTGCTCTTGAAGCCGGGGGGGGTGACGGCTGAGGGTAATCTACGGAGAGAAGGAGTTTGAAGTCCTTCGCCAGACCCTGTTTGGATTATCATAGCTCCAAGGACCTTAGCCCCAATTGGTTCTCTTCGTGGATGTTCCGGAAGGTGCCGGAAGGTTTTTGGGTGGCAGTAGGTATCGGGGGAACTGATACTCATTTGTACTTGGTTATTTATTTGTATTCATTTGTTTGTTAATAAAATGGCTGCTGTGGCCAATTCATCCAATCTATGTCTCGGTGTCTTTATTGGGTAAGGAAATGAGGGAGTTGGAACATTGGTCGGAGGTCAGCAGAGAATATAGGTCATGAATAAACCACAGAATCAAATATGGAAAAGTCAATGTCAGTTTTATTTGTGACGGCAATGATCAGGCAGAGCTGTAGATGTTAGATCACGGCCGGATCATGTGGAAGTCGGTGCAATAGCCAGTATGTCGGTAACCCGGGAGCAGAGGGTGCTCTGTGCATGGCCGGGTGCTGGCGGCGCAGTGGTTAACGCGTTCTCTTTATGCTCCTCTGATTTCTGTCTGACTCTTTTTGTGGAGTTTGAGACCTTTCAGTGTTGGGGAATGTCAGGGGGAGGGGGGAGACCCATGTCAGATAAAGGCGGGTGACTCACTACAAATCTGAGAGGGGGAGGTTTCCATAGTTTCTTTAGAAAGTCTTTCATGACCAGGTTTACATATGAATGGCGCCTCTCCTCTGTGCTGTGCTCATCCCTCCCGCTCCTGCCCTGTACTGTCCACATTCTCCCACACACAATCTCTGAAATCTCCCTGTGTTCTGCTCTCCTTCATACACAAGTCTATCAGTGTGGGAAGGAGGAAAGGAGCCAAGTTCTCAGGAGTTCCCAGGTCTGAGACATGAAACCAGAACACAATCCGCAACGCCGCACCTCCTGGCTATGTCTGGCAGGTGGATAGGAGGGAAGGCAGCAGGTGTTGGGGAAGGGCTCTATCACTGCACCTGTAAAGTAAGAGATATCACTTCAATGGGTGCAAATTTGATGGATAAAGTTGGTCAAACCCATCAATCTTGACAGGACTGACTAACCATCTAATGTATATGGTAACCTATAAACTGAAGGGGGATAAGGACAGGCCAACCATCTAATATATATGGTAACCACCCAACTGAAGGGGGAAAAGGACAAACCAACCATCTAATGTGTATGGTAACCACCTAACTGAAGGGGGAAAAGGACAGGCCAACCATCTAATGTGTATGGTAACCACCCAACTGAAGGGGGAAAAGGACAGGCCAACCATCTAATGTTTATGGTAACCACCAAACTTAAGGGGAATAAAGGCCGGCAAACCATCTAATGTGTATGGTAACCACCAAACTAAAGTGGATAAGGACCAGCCAAGCATCTAATATATATGGTAACCTCCCAACTGAAGGGGGAAAAGAACATGCCAATCATCTAATGTGTGTGGTAACCACCAAACTAAAGGGGAATAAAGGGCCAGCCAAGCATCTAATATATATGGTGACCTCCCAACTGAAGGGGGAAAAGGACAGGCCAATGACCACCAAACTAAAGGGGGATAAGAAGCATCCAACTGTCTAATGTGTATGGTAACCACCAAACTAAAGAGGGAGAAGGACCGGTCAACCATCTAATGTGTATGGTAATCTCCTGCCTGCAAGGGGATTAGGATCGGCCAACCATCTAATGTGTATAGCAACCTCCAGACTGAAAGGGGATAAGGACCTGCCAACTATCTAATGATAGGAGTGAAGGCAGCAGTTGTTGGGTAAGGGCTTCATCACTGCACCTGTAAAGTAAGAGATATCACTCCAATGGGTGCAAATTTGATGGATTAAGTTGGTCAAACCCATCAATCTTGGCAGGACTGACTAACCATCTAATGTATATGGTGACATATAAACTGAAGGGGGATAAGGACCAGCCAATCATCTAAAATATATGGTAACCTCCTAACTGAAGGGGGAAAAGGACAGGCCAAACATCTAATGTGTATGGTAACCACCAAACTAAAGAGGGATAAGAAACAGCCAACCGGCTAATGTGTTTGGTAACCTCCCAAATGAAGGGGGGAAAAAGACAGGCCAACCATCTACTGTTTATGGTAACCACCAAACTAAAGGGGGATAAGGAACGGCCAACCTTCTAATGTGTATGGTAACCTCACAACTGAAGGGGTAAAAGGACAGGCCAACTATCAAATGTGTATGGTAACCACCAAACTAAAGGGGAATAAGGTCCGGCCAACCATCTAATGTGTATGATAATCTCCAGTCTGGAAGGGGATTAGGATCGGCCAACCATCTAATGTGTATAGTAACCTCCAGACTGGAAGGGTATAAGGATTTGCCAACTATCTAATATATATGGTTACCTCCAGACTGCAGGGGAATAAGGACCGGTCAACTATGTAATGTGTATGGTAACCACCTAACTAAAGGGGGATTAGGATCAGCCAACCATCTATTGTGTATAGTAACCTCCAGACTGGAAAGGGTTAAGGACCGACCAACCATTTAATGTGTATAGTAACCTTCAGACTGGAAGGGTATAGGAACCTTCCCACCATCTAATGTGTATGGTAACCACCTAACTAAAGGGGCTAAGGACCAACCAACCATCTAATGTATATGATAATCTCCCGACTGAAGGGAGATAAGTACTGGCCAACCATCTAATGTATATAATAACCTCCAGCCTGCGGGATGATAAGGACTGGCCAACCATCTAATGTTTATTGTAACCACCTAATTAAAGGGGATTAGGACTGGCCAACCATCTAATGTGTATGGTAACCACCAAACTAAAGAGAGATTAGGACCGGCCAACCATCAATTGTGTATGGCAACCCCCCAACTACAGGGGGATAAGGAGCGGCCAAACTTGTAATGTGTATGGTAACCACCAAACAAGAAGGGAATAAGGACCGACCATCTAATGTATATGGATACTGCCCAACTGCAGGGGGATAAGAACCACACAACCATCTTATGTGTATAGTAACCTCCAGACTGCAAGGGGATAAGAACCGGCCAACCAAGTAATCCATATGGTAACCTCCCGACTGAACCGGGATAAGGAGCGGCAAACCATCTAATGTATATGGCAACCTCCTGACTGCAAGGGGATAAGGAACAGCCAACCATCTAATGTATATAATAACCTCCAGACTGCAGGGGGATAAGGACTGGCCAACCATCTAATACATAATGGTAACTTTTCGACTGAAGGGGGATAAGAAACAGTCAACCATCTAAGTTATAGTAAACTCCAGCTGGAAGGCGATAAGGACGGGCCCCACCCACTAATGTGTAGGGAAACCCTTTCAGATGGAAGCGAAAAGGAGGCCAACTTTTTAATGTGTGCAGTAACCTCCGGACAAGAAGGGAATAAGGACCCGCAAACTATCTAATATGTACGGTAACCTCCCGATATGGGGGGATAAGGACAGGAGCTCACTGTGGAGGAGAAATTCTTATCTCTATGAAGCAAAGTTGTAAAATTACTGTGACTCGTGAAACAATGCTGGAAAACCCCTTTAAAGAGAAATAAAAATTTGACTTACCCGCACACATCAGTATTGCCTCTCCCTGACGTGGGAAAAATTGTCAATCATTGCATGTGGGTTAGGTAAACATGACTTTTACTTTCTCTTTTAAGAATCCTGTCAGGATTTGCTCTGCTTTTTACTCAGAAATCCTATTTTTAAGTCTTTAAAAAACCTATATAAAACAGAGTCAGTTCCCTTTCTGCTTAAAAGGGGGGTAGTTTTCCCACCTGACAGCTTTTTTTTTAAAAGGGGTTTTGCCAAAAGAATCAGTTCCTTACCTGTTTTGATCAGGAACAAAATTTAAAAACTCGCAGGGGGGACGGGGAAGGGTGTCTGAGCGAGACGCATGCCAGGGAGCGTTAAAATGTTTACAAAATAATTACTTTTAAACCCCTGGATTCCTTTACAAAAGAAGGAATTCTCCACAGTCCCTTGCAAGCTCCTTCATTTTTCCCTGTCATCAATAAAAGTGAAAGACAGCGCAAGTGCTAATGAAAAATGTCAGGTAACAAGGGCATGGAAAAAAAGGGTGTAGATTCACAGGTTTCCCTTTTTTGTAATCACTTATTTTTAAAAAGTGTTTAAATCCCCCTTTTGGAGGATCCCACGTCAACATTACATCGTGGCAAAACCCCTTTAAAAGAGTATTCTAAGGTAAAAAAAAAATTTAAAAAATTAAATTAAATTAATTAAAGAGGAGGAAATGTGATAAAATGTCAGACAACTCTTTACTCCTCATAAATCCTCCAGTGACCCTCCTTAGACCTTGTCAACCCACATGTCCAATGCAGGCAATTATTGACGTCAGCAGTGTCCAGTGCAAGTCCTTATTGCCCGCAGCGGTGGTCTAGGTATACAGGAACGTTATCGGACAGTCCGGAATTTATTAGATGAATAATGTTGTTTTGTTACTTCATCACATTTCCTTCCGTTTGTTTTTTTGTTTTGTTTTTTAACTTTGGAAAACCCCTAAAAGAATCGTACTTCTACTACCTCTGCTTACTGTCACTGAATAGCAACTCTCTTATTTACATCCAAAGGCTAAAATCCTGTACAGACCTAAGGAGTGAGACGCATGATGCAGTTGTATTGCGGTTGGTCGAGTTTCTAAATCTTGTTAAAAGCAGAACAACAAAGTCCTGTTAACGCTGCATTTAGCATTTACTGTTCATGTACTTGCGCGACCTTTCAAATTTTTCTGTTCATTTGTGTGTGGATCTTGAACGCACTGTTACTGGGTTTGCTGAACTGTGTTCTGTAGATCCTTATTGCTGTGGAAGTAGTATATTTAAAGGGAACCTGGCTGGTGGTTTATATTGCCCTATCTGAGAGCAGAATGAGATAGAAGGAGAGAAGCACAGTTCTGGGATATATAGGGTTATATGATACAGAAGAAAAGCTGAGCTCTGTGATATTAGGGTTTTAAAAGGGGGGAAAAGAAAGCTGAGCTTTTGATATATGGTTAATAAGGAAGCTGAGCCTGTGATATTTGGGTTTATAATAGAGGGAGAGGAGATGAGCTCTGTGTATATAGGGTTATATGATAAGGGAGAGGAGGATGAGCTCTGGGTATATAGGGTTTATAATAGAGGAAGAGAACTGAGTTTTGTGAATATAGGGTTACATGATAGAAAGTGAGTCTGTGATAATAGGGTTATATGATAAGAGGGGAGCTGAGCTCTGTGATATTGGGTTATTTGTAGGGGGAAAAAAGTGAGCTCTGTGTATATGGGGTTTTATTGTAGAGGAAGAAAAAATGAGTCTGGGTTATAGGGTTTTTTAGAGGAAGGACGAGTTTGGATATATAGGGTTATAGATAGGGGAGAGGAGCTGATTTTGGGGATACATAGGGTTATATGATAAGGAGAGGAGCTGAGCTCTATGTTTTATGGGTTATTGTAGAGGAGAGGATGAGTCGGGGGATATATGGGTTATATTGAGGAGAGGAGAGGAGTGGGCTTGGGGGATATTGGGGTTATAGTAAGGAGAGGAGCTGGTTTGGGATAATAGGGTTATATGAAAAGGGGAAGGAGCTGAGCTCTATGTTTTAAATAGGGAAAATGATAGGGGGGGAGCTGGCTCTGGGATATATGGGTTATATGATAGGGGGAAGGACTGGCCCCTGTGTTATAGGTTTTTTATAAGGAGAGGAGCTAGCTCTATGATTTATAGGGTTATCTGTTAGGTGAGGAGCTGAGCTCTGGGATATATAGGTTATATGATAGAGGACTGAAGCTGAGCTCCGTGTATATATAGGTTATATGATATAGGATGAACTGAGCTCTGGATATATAAGTTATATGATAGAGATCAAGAGCATGAGAGTCTGGATATATCAGAGTGTATATGATGAGAGGAGAGAGCTCTGGCTCTGTGTTATGGGTTATATGTGTGTGAGAAGCTGATGCTCTGTGATATGATAGGTGTATATGATAGATGGAGAGAACTGTAGCTCTTGATTATATAGTCAGGGTTGTGAAGGTAGCTGCAGCTCTGTGATTATAGGGTTATATGATAGAGGGTAGAAAGTCAGCTCTGGTTGTTAAGGTTTTTGTGTGGAGATGTGGAGCTGAGCTCTGTGATATATAGGGTGATATGATAGGAGAGAGAAGCTGAGCTCTGTGATATTAGGGTTATAGATAGAGGAGCATGAAGCGAGCTCTGTGATATATAGGGTTATAGATTTGAGAGAGACCTGAGCCCTGTGATACTTAGGGTTAATGATAGAGAAGATGCGAGCTCTGTGATATATAGGGTTATATGATAGAGGACTGAGAAGAGGAGTCTGTGATATAGGGTTATATGATAGAGGAGAGAAGCAGAGCTCTCTAATATATGACAGAATGGCCCCTAATGGAACCTGAAGCAGATATGAATCAAGCCTTAACTGTTAGCTATCTTAGATGTAGAGGGGTTTTCAGCCTGGATGTAAGGCAGTGTTCACATCTGCATTGCACGTATCATCAGGAGCCTTTATTTTTGGATTCTGTCATAATACATGGAAAAAAATAGCGCAGCATGCAGCTCTACTTTGGTGAATTTAAGGAAACCCGTCACACCCCATTATAATTGATTGGGTAACTTTGGCATCTGTCTTGCAAAGAATCCAGCACTATGGGCCACATGTATGAAACGGTTTTGGTCTAAAACTCACTTTTTTGCCCAAAAGTTTTTTATGGGGAAAAAAGTGAGTTTTAGACCAAAACCCTTTCATACATGTGGCCCTATATTTTTTTGGTCGGGGGGATTCTGTTTCAAAAACAGAATAGACCAGAAATAACAATATGGTCCCATAACAGCAACCACAGTTCTTGACAATGGTTAGGAAGAGTCGTACTACAAACTGATACATTTTGCCTGCAATTATAGCATTGAACCGCAAATATCTTGACAAAAGAGAGATTATGCCACTGATGCGTTAGGCTCAAAGAGAATAATCTAGACTGTACACAACTGTGGCAAACTATTAGCTCAGATCAGAATGGAATTTTAGCCTGGGCAAATATAAGTAGGTCCTGGTGAGCTGACAGCAAGCAGAGACCTTAAGGGCTTGTTCACACGACGTTTTTGTGATCCGTTGTACGGATCCGCAAAACGGATTGAACAATTGTCAGTGTGATTAACATTGCGTTCAATGGCAAAAGCGCATCGCTGTTCACACGAGTGATCGCCGATGCGCTTTTCGGATCCGTTTTAAGAATTGACATGTCAATTCTTCTTGCGTTTTACGCAAGAGAAATCTCCATAGGAAATAATGGAGTGCGCTTTTGGCATCCCGAAAGCGGATCCAAAAGCGCAGCATACATTTGGGTGCGTTTTGGATCCGTTTTCGATGCCAAAAACGCATCCGTAAAACGTATTGGATTTAAATTAAATATAAAATTTGAATATTATGTTTGGGTTATATTTAGTTTATAAATATATATAAATATATATTTATATAAATGTATATAATAGTATATATATATATATATATATACTTTTGTATAGTATGTATATAATATTATAAATGTATATAATAGTATATAAATGTATAGGTGTATACTAAATCTATATTTAGTTTATAAATTGTTTAGTTTATAAATGATTGTTATTAATTCATTTACATGAGGTGGGTTTGAAAACTATTGGTTGATTTAAAAAAAAAATAGGAGGGGGGCGAGTTCTAAAATCATAGGTGTATGTACAGTTGATTGACACTAGGTAAAAAAAGGGTTTTTTCTTGGTCATTGATAGGTTATATTATATTTAAATTGTAGTTTGATAGGTTGATTTAAATAAAGCATTGAAAAAACGGATCCGTAAATCGGATCCGAAAATCGCATGCAAAACGCATCCAATGCGCATCCAAAAAAAAGGATCAGCTGTTGCGTTTTCTGGATCCGCTTTTTGGATGCAGTTTGCATCCAGTTTTCACAGGTTAAAAATGGATCCGTAAAACGGATCCAAATCGTCGTGTGAACAAGCCCTAACAATGGTTAGGGGAATTCTCATCAGATCTGCCAAACCAAACAGACAGCTATCTGCAACATTAGTATCCTGTCATCGTATAGACGCACTGGTCAGCACTGGAGCTGTGTACACAAACTGATTTAATCATGACAATTTCGAAAGTTTCTTCTTTTTTTAAATTTATATGCGTTGGATTCACACAAAAAATGGTTGCAAAAATATAATAAAAATCATTTACACCCAGCAGACAGTTTTTTCCCGAATTTTGCAGGTCCTTGGTTGGCCGCTTGATGCGCCCCCTCTTTTCTCCGGGCGAGCGGTAGATATTTTCAGCTCGACTTCTTTCATCACAGCCTCCTCTATTTACCCTCATCCAACTGGTTTCCCTCCTCTCCTTACGCTTTACCCAATTCTGGACTATTCCCCCTCCTTTCACACCTTCCCTCACACTACATTGAATGTCCTCTGCAAAGAATTCTGGGTAGAATGAAGGTCAATCAGAGTTGATTCCACCATTGTTGGTCAAATTCTTAGGGATTAACCCTTCTTTCCGTTTCCCTCGGGGCATCTAGTTGTGCTACGAGTATCCAGGATTCTACATCTGCAGAATAAATCTCTGAGTTTATACATATGGTATATAGTATTGTATGTAGATCTGTATCACTTTAATAGGGGGAGGGGGATTTTCAGGTCTGTGACACTGTACTGGACTGCCCCCTTAAAGGGGTCGTCTCACTACAAAGAATGCTTTTTATTTTAAAGATCTTGCAAAAGCAAGTCACTTTGCAATATGTGTCCATTAACAGTGTCCTACCTACTCCTAGATATTCCCTCTTGTATGGGCTGCATCAGCTCCTCAGGTCACTATAGCTACAGACCTGTTGGATCTCTCCTAATAGGCTGCCAGCACTGGTTGCTATAACTACAGACCTGGTGTCCTCAGCAGCTCATCACTGCAGACCAGTAAAGCTTGTAAACACGCCCGTAATTAAAAAAATGAAACTTAGAAAACAGGACTGAGCTAAGATGACTCGATGTAGTAAGACAACCTCTTTAAGTAATGTACACTGCAATTTTTGCTGGGAGTAAGGGTATGTTCACACAGCGTATAACAGAGCATATTTTGTGCTCTGCTATATGTAGTGTATTTTAAAAGTAAATGCTGGCCAGCACGTACTTCTAAAGTGCTGCGGGGCCAGCCTCCATGACATTCTTTCTCCCGGCGCGCAGTATACGTTGGGGAAAATAACCATAGATGCGGTCTGTACTTTGGGGCGTCTTTTACACCCCAAAGTACGGATTGCAAAGACACCATGTGCTGCCAGTGCTGGTCGCTGTAGCTACAGACCTGTTCAATCTCTCCTGATAGGCTGCCAGTACTGTTTGCTATAGCTACAGACCTGCCTTCTACTGCAGCCTAGTGGAAGCCAGTAAACACACCCCTGAATTCAAATGAAACTGAGAAAACAGGACTGAGGTGAGATGAATCGATGTAGTGAGACAACCCCTTTAAACAGAGAAGAATTGCTTGTGGATCCAAGTTTTTGCTTTACTCTTGTTTGTGTGAAGTCTGGTTCACATCTGTGTCAGAGGTTAGGCTGGGAGTCTCCATGGCAGAGATTAAACAGACCCGGTTTACAATGGACACCAATGGCACCCGAAGGACCCTACTGGATACAGTGGATCCATTAGGTTTCCACCATCATTCGTGATGGAACTTCCAATGGAGATTCCAAACAGAACTTTCAGCGCTGATGTGACCCAGGCCCAGGAATGGGACAAGGTTTTCTGGTGCCCTAGGCAAATACGGCATATACTGTAGAACCCTCCCCAATGGGAAAATTCACCCCACGCCATACCTCCTTGCGCCCTTTTCTGCCTGAGATGAAGTGGCGCCCTAGGCTGTGGTCTACCTTTGCCTACCCGTCGTCCCGGCCCTGCCTAGACCTCCTATCTTTGTCCAGGAAAGCTGAGTAACAACCAAAATGGGGAATATTTCCAATGCTTAATAATAATAATAACAATAATAATAATAATAATAATCTTTATTTATATAGCACCAACATATTCCACAGCACTTTACAAATTCGAAGGTAAACGTACAGACATTACACATTAAAAGTACTTACAGATGAGACACAAGGTGTGAGGGCCCTACTCATGAGAGCTTACAATGTATTAAGGTGTATGGGTGAAAAAAACGGTGATAAGTGCCAAGTTTACAATGGTCCAGCCATGTTTCATAAATAGGGGGTGGTTTACATGAAAAATGGATGAACCTGCCATCCAGACATTAAAGGGGTATTACCATGATGTAAAATCACCATGGCTGGGCGCTTGCAGCAAACTGGCTGTAACGGGTTGCGCCGCGGTCCGTGGTTCGGACCGCGGTTGCACCCGCGTTCCCCGCGGCGGGTCCCGGCGGAGACGGGGGCCCCGCGGTCCGCACTGCCGCTCGTGGCGCCACCCGTCCCATCCACTCACCTGGCCTCGCCCCCGTCGGTCCCTCGTCCCCTGCCGGCCGGAAATTTGGCGCTCGCGCGCGTTCACGTACTTTTAAAAAAGGGACAGTGCTCCGGTAATGGGTAATTGCCGGGCGCTTCCCCTATATAAGTTTTGCACCCACGAGTCACTTCCCTGCTGGATCTATGTTCCTCGTGCCTTAGCTAAAAGCGTTCCCTAGTGTGTTCTCCCCCTCCCGTGTACCAGACCTCTTGCTACGTTTTCCCGACCTCCGAACCTCTGCCGCCTGCCCCCCCTTTCCCTGCCTGTCCACGACCACGAACCATTGCCGCCTGCCCTGACCTTCTGCCTGCCCACGACTACGATTCCCGGACTACGCTTCTGTACCTCGCTGCACCTCGGCCGCCACCGCAAGCAAGTCACGTCGGGGGGGGACGACCTGGTAGCTTCACGCCGCAGCAAGTCCATCCCGCTTTGCGGCGGGCTCTGGTGAAAACCGGGTGCTACTTAGATTCCGTTCCCTGGCGTGGCTTAGCTACCATCGCTTGCGGTGGTCCGGCGGATCCACTACCCAGCCGTCACACTGGCCATGCATGTGAATGAGGAGGGTGGTGCATGCGGCCGTCCACCTCATTCACTTCTATGGGAGCTTCTGAATATCGACGATTGTGTGCACTCGGCTATGTTCGGAAGTTCCTATAAAAGTGAATGGAAAGGACGGAGAACAGCGCTGGCGTAAAACCCCTCGAAGGTGTTGTCACTCAGCTTCCAGAGCCCAAAGGAATATAGGAGCAACAAATGGGTCACTATACAAAGTCAGATTTTATCCCTCAGAATTTTGGGAAACATAGATGGCACCCCCAGTGAGAGATGTAATAGAGGCCATAAAGATTGTTACACATCTCTCCCACAGCAGATATTGCCTGATGAAAATACTTGGCAGAAAAAGACAACTTTGGACAATTCCTATATATTATAAAGGTTCTTTGACAGAAAGGGGCAAAAGGGGGAGGGGGGAGAAAAGAGGCAGGTCCCAAGTGTTGAGCACACAGCTACACCTGGCTTGCAGAGGTATGTGGATGTCAGGCCTACCAGTGTGGGATTGCTTGGAGGTGTAGTGCACTGGCCCAGAATGAACCATAGAGACTCTCAGCTGGGATTTGCGGGGTTTTAGGGAAAATTTACATGGCGTCTTTGCAATCTGTACTTTGGGGTGTAAAAGACGCCCCAAAGTATGGACCACATCTATGGTTATGCATAGCTCTCATTGAGAGCTATGAATAAGTAAATTTTCCCCCAACACGTACTGCGTGCTGGGAGGAAGAATGTCATGGAGGCTGGCCCCGCAGCGCTTTAGAATACGTTGGGGGCTGCATTTATTTTAAAAACAACGTCAGCATGCGCAATTACGCCTTGTATTTGTGTGAAAAACCCCTTACCCCAGCAAAAATAGCAGTGTAATTATTTAAAGGGGGTTTGTTTACACATCGATTCATGTTAGTTCATCCTTTTTTTTTCAATTTTTTTTTTTTTTTAAATTTTGGGGGCGTTTTACAGGTTTTTACTGGTCTGCAGTGATGAGCTGCTGAGGACTCAAGGTCTGTAGCTATAGCAACCAGTGCTGGAAGCCTATCAGAAGAGATCAAACAGGTCTGCAGCTGTAGGAACCTGAGGAAACTGAGTAGTCCTACAAGGGGAAAACCTCAGAATAGGTAGGACACTGTTAAGGGAACATATTGCAAAGTGATTGTTTTGAAAGATCTTTAACAGAAAAAGCAGCGATCCTTGTAGTGAGACAACTCCTTTAATTCTTTGTTCACTTCACAGGTAGACAATGTACCTGGGGATCATCATACTTCTCATTCTTATTACAATTGCTCCTCTGGCAATTCCTTTGAACTTAGTCTCTCAGGCTTTTTCTCTGTCTCTGCACACAGCCTACAGGGTAGCGATCATACCTTGGTACACCCATAGGCAGGGGGGTAGCTACAGGGGGTGCAGCAGTACCAGTCGCTACCGGGCCCTGCAGCCTGAGGGGGCCCAAAATCCCTTTGTGAAAGAAACACCCAAATTTTAAATGGCACATGGTAACTGGGGGGCCCTATTTTACTTTTTGCACTAGGCCCCAAGAGCTTGAAGTTACGCCTCTGCCCATAGGCTATCTCTTCAGGCCTCCTCTTTATCTCTCTCTACCTCTTTCCCAGGACAATTCCTCGATCTGTTCCTCGGTTTTCTTCTTTCTCTCGTCTACCTTTTCCTGCGTGCTTGCTCTCCAACTCTCTCTACAGTGAGCTTCCTAGGCTGATGGTCCGCCTGCTAGGCTGTTCTACCTCACCGCCGGCTGGTGAATGGATGATCCCTGATGCTGGAACTTGAACAAACAGAATCCTTTAGGGTAAGTTCACACGGCTTATTTTGGGGCACATTTCGCCACATATTGAGAGCGTACTGTGCTCTAATACAAGCGAAATGCGCCCCAATCATTACAGTAACCCACAGTTCTCATAGAGAGCAATGGATTACGCCTCCACTCCCCGCTCGTACAATGCGATCGTATTGTATGCACGGGGAGATAATTGACATGTCATTTATTTGCGGCGCTTTAGCTGCCGGCCCCTCCACGTCGTGGGAGTACGCGCCGATCAGCGCGACTCCCGAACAACCAGCTTAATTGTGGGGCATACTGTACGCCCCGCAATTAAGCCGTGTGAACATACCCTTACTCTTAACTAATCTAGAACTAGTCAACAGAACTCCCTAGCTCATGGCAGACTCCCTCATGAAAGGACCTGTAGCCCTTCCCTTCCTCTCTACACTGTTTGTGCACAGGCCTTTCCAACTCTGTGGTGCTTAAAGAACCCCTGACCTTATTAAGGTGCTTACTAATCCTTAACCCCTTCTATTCCATTACATCAGGGGTGTCAAACTCATTTTCACTTAGGGCCACATCAGCATTATGGTTGCCCTCAAAGTGCCAAATGTTGCTGTAGGACTGTATAAAACATAACTACTTTAGCTTCTTTTGCTGTGCCTTGGCGAGCCTTGTGTTTGATACCCATGCATTGCATATATATAATCAAAAAAGAGAAAAAAGGGGGGGACAAAGGGGGCGCACAATAGTGAAGTATGCAAAAAAGGAGGTTGTTGAAAATAGGTATATGTGCTTACCTTCTGAGGTTGCGCTCGTATTATAGAGGCACAACTCTCATATGCGCTTGCGGGGCTTTTGGATGCCGTAGCCCGTATCACGGCTGCCACTGGTCCAATGGATTCCGGCGTTCAGAGGAACGCCGGATGGAAACTGTTATAAAAAGTAAAAATGGCGGACCCGGCGCACGTGGAATGTAAAATAACTAGAGCCGTGGTGATGGCTTAGTTGAAAAAGTGTCTTTATTCTTAAAAATGTAGGGGTATATAATACATATATGCATACATTTTTTATGCATCCATTTTTTATATTATATATAGCATGTTTTTATTGCCAGTTACATATCTCGTCAGATGTGTATACTTCATAAAAAATGTATGCATAAAATATATGTAAAACAGCATCTCTTCAGCCGCAGCGAGTTCTCCACGGAGGTCTCCCGGCTGTGGAAACTAATACCCAAAATGTTGATTGATGTACCGCTGCTCCAATCATATACCGACACGACTATCTCTTGACTATCGAAAGCCTGTCAATGATTACCCTGATTGACGGCTCATCTAATCATTCGGCTCCCTTGATACGCTGATTGACGTTCCAGTCAACCTATACAAAAAATAACATCCATTTAAATACCACAGTAGTCTCTCTTACAGTATTACCCTTGAGAAAGTGCCGGTATACGGCAGGAAACGCGTTGGGTTTTAGCGTCCTCTGTTTTTAATAGTGTGAGGGTTATATACCCCTACATTTTTAAGAATAAAGACACTTTTTCAACTAAGCCATTACCACGGCTCTAGTTATTGTACATTCCACGTGCGCCGGGTCCGCCATTTTTACTTTTTATAACATTGCATATATATAGATATACACACATGCACACATTATCACCAAAATTTGTAAGGGAAAGCTCACCCCATTCAGACATTAAAGCTGCGGAAAATGGTGGCGCTATGTAAAGATTATTATTTATTGTTATTAAAGGGGTTGTCAAAAATGAGAAAAACATGGCTGATTTCTTTCAGAAATAGCAGCACCTCTATCACAAGATGTATGGTATTGCACCGGTCAGTTGGGTGTTATCCCATTCCAGTTTTCATGGGGGAGTGTCCCTGCCCACCCTGACTCAAAGCACTGATTGGATAATGTAAGACTGTACATGAACACACCACCACTTGGTCACACCCAGCTGACAGATTCAGTAATACATTTCTTGTAGGAATAACAGAGTAACAGCACAACACAGAGTTATAAGAGAAAATGGGTTCTATAAAATAGACAAAGGACCTATAACTGCTGGGGAGTTTATTTTGTTATTTCGGAGGGAACTACATTTTTCTGAAATGGATTGTCTGCTCCAGAAACCTATGTTCAAATACTCTGGAAGTAATTCTGAGTTAAAAAAGGGGACGTTCTCCATTCCCGATTTTTTAAAACAGGTTTTTCTTTCTGGAACCCCAAAAATTTATCCTTATTGAAAGTTCAAAAAAAAGTAAAAAAAAGCCCGTTCCGATAAAAAGCTAAACTTTTATTGCAAAATATGTATGAAAAAGTATGAAAAAAAATAGTGTAAAAAGACAACTGTTTACATGTTTTAGCATCCTGCAATATCACATGAAAAGCGTAATCAGCTGTCTCTTTTTTGCACTCTTTTTTTTTCGGGGGTGCTTATGGAAAGCTGCCTTTTTTCCACCTAGGATTGACCCTCTATTTTTTTAATTTCCTGCTTCTTTGGAATGAAAGGATGTGAAATTTTATTTTTTCATTACATGGTAATTGCAATGGAACTGTCAGGGCTAGGCTGTGTCAGGCACTGGGTCGCGCTGCGCATGATGCACAATCCCACCCTATAATTTGGCCTGAAAAACTTTGAGTGACGGGGGCCCAGCCCACCCGATAGGGGGCGAGTGCACCGCCAAATGGAACCCCGGAGGGCCCGTCAAAAAAGTGCAGGGGGGTATCCAGGAACCCCATTTAAACTCCCTAAAGGCTGAGTGCTGCCCCTGTGTATTCCTGGCTCCCTCGGTTTTTGTTTTTTATTGTTTTTTTTCTACTGTGTACCTGACCTCGGCTTGTTCTCCTGCCCCCGGGCTTGTCTCCTGATTTTGTGCTTCGCTTCCTTTGGTTTTGAGCTCAGTTGTTTACGTTTTTCCCTCGGTTCGTTTTGTGGCTTTGGCTTTCCCTTTTTCATATTGCCCCGGACTGTTGACTATTCTTCCTCCTGGGCCCCGCAATTTAGCAGCGGGGGGACTGCCCCCAGTTGCCGTCTCCCGCCTGGGCAGACGTCAATACCCGGGAAGTGGGCTGGGTTTCCCGTTAGGGCTCACGCCCTCCCTTGACGTGACATTATCACAGGCCGAAACCGTATGTCTACCATCACTGGGGAAAACCCCCAGACAGCTCGGTAGAGCAATGCAGGGGTTCCCCCAGTAGTCCGGATCGGGCGCTAAAAGGTGAACAACGGAGGTCCCCCAAGTCAGAGGGTCCCTGCACTCCTTCCCCTCCGGGGAACCCCCTATCATTGCCTACAGGTTTGCGGTAATGGGGAGGCCTTTGTGGTTTAGAGAGGGTTGTCCCCTGTATTTTAGGTCCGCCCACTTACCTCGGGAATGAGGAACAAAGGGTGGGAATTGTTTGCCCTTTCTCAGGGGTCCCCCCCCAAGGGGGCTTTTTCGTTCCCGGAGACTCACCTAAAATGCTTCTGGGACAGGTTTTCTTTGCCGCTTTGGGGGTACTCTTTAAAGACCCGATGGGGGAAGCTGGGGCCCGAGGCTAGCTGACCACCTTGAGAGGGTGGGAAGACTGTGGAGGGTTTTGCCCCGAATTTCGTCGGGGGTGCGTTCCGTCGGGGTGGAACAGCAGCTCTCGAGCCATTTTTTTTGATTAGGGTTAGCTGCCCGTAAAGGGAAAATTTAGGGGTGGTTTACCCTACCCCGGTACTTTAATGAGGATGGCACGGCCGTTCGTCTGGACAGATTTTAGGGAGAGGGGCAGGAAAAGGTTCCCCCCCCCCCCGGTGGTTCACACCATGGTCCCCCCTAAACCCGTTTTTTTCCGAAAAAAACCCCAGAGGAGCCCATGCAAGTGGGGTCTTTTTCTGTCATTGAGTAGGACTTAGACTATCGTCGCTCCAGGGGTTGTGCTTATTGTGGAGAAGATGGACAAGAATTGGGGAAATGCTAAAAGGGAAAGACCGGTCGGAAAAACCCAACCCCTAGGTGGTCCGGGAAGATCACCTGGCGAGCAGGTATTTCCTTTGTATTAATAAGTTGCTGCTCCCATTTAAAGATTTCATACTTGTCGCTGTCCGGGTTCGGGAGTGCGTTTGGGGATTCTGGATAGTTTAATTTTGTTTGATGGTCTTTCGCCAAACGTCGGGCCTACCTTGTAGCCCGCTTCTGACTCGCTGCGGGCTGTGGATTGGATCACTCCCAGTCGGGGCGTAATCCAAATTGTCCCCCTGACTGGAATGGGGTGGATCCATAATTTTGAAAAGTTTTATTCTTTTTCCAGGGAGGGGCTGCCCCTGTGGGTTTTTGGGCTGCCCTGGCTTAAAACAAAAATCCAGTGTTTGACTAAAAATTCAGGAAATTAGTGGGTGGGACAGGGGTTGTAACAGATGTCCCCTTACCCATGGGGGCAATCCCGATGTGCAGGCTGATGCTCATCTGGAGCGGCTGTGCCAGCTTTGACCCATGCAGCTCTTGTAAAGTATGCTGGGCTAAGGTTCCCAGAACCTGTCCCCCGGGGAACTTGCCCTACCCTTACCTAAAATGTCCATTGGGGTTCGGAGTTGGCTAACCCGGTGGTTATCAGCTGAAATTCCCCCTTTCTCTCTGTATACATAAGGTCCCGGCGTGCCTTCGTAAGCGATTATTCAGCCTGTGACTCCCCCCTTGGGCCCTCCTTTCTCCGTTTGCATAGGGGGGAGTTAGAAAAAAATCACCCTAGTTTAGATTTGCGAAAGGCCCAAATATGCAGTACCTGGTCCATTGGAAGGGGTATGGTCCTGAGGGAGATCTGGGTTCCCGGCGAAACCTTCCATGTGATGAAGGGAAAGGGGGAATTTCCCATATCTCCCCCAGACAAACTCAGACCAGGGGGGGGCCCGTGGCCCCTCCAAAAAGGGGGGGGTACTGTCGGGCTGGGTTGGCCAGGTCAGGGATCTGCAGGCCGCAGCAGCTGTTTAAATCCCACCCCGATACAAGCTGTGAAACTCTGTGATGAAGGGGGCCCCGCCAACCTGACAGAGGGCGAGTGCACCAGCCAATGGGAGGACCCGGGGGCCCGCTCCCTAACTGCAGGGGCGGTTTTTCCCGGGGTCCCCTTTAAACTCCCTGAAGGTGAGTGCTGCGCCGGAATTCCTGACTACCCCCTGTATTGTTCGGTTTATTGTGTTTTGCTTATCTGTGTAGGAAAATCGGCTTGTTTTCCCGAACCCCGGTTGTTCCTGATTTTGTGCTTTTGCTTTCCCTTTTTGGGTTTTGAGCTGGTTGTTTATTTTTTTCCTCGGTTTATTTGTGGGTTTTTGGGGTTCTATTTGATTTGACCCGGGTGTCTGACTATTCTTCCTCCCGACGGCCCGCACTTTAGCAGGCAGGGGAAATGTCGCCAGTTGCCGTCTGCCGCCTAGGGCAGCACGTCCA
The DNA here is from genome assembly GCA_025379985.1 of Phyllomedusa bahiana. NCBI lineage: Eukaryota > Metazoa > Chordata > Amphibia > Anura > Hylidae > Phyllomedusa > Phyllomedusa bahiana. The sequence continues at coordinate 189,133 of JAODAL010000227.1, read as the reverse complement.
GTAGGCAGGGCATGGGCTGGGTTCCAGTTGGGTCAATGCACCCCCTTGACGTGACAGGGACCTTGTGTAATGCTTATTTTTCCTGTGGAGGCACTGCAGGAAAATTGAACAGTTACGCTCTTTATTTTCTTCTACAGATTACAATTTATTGCTGGGTGTCTGAGCAGCAATCAGTGATACCCGTTTCTTCGCGAGTTGTGGCTTTGTATAACCATTGATCATTATGTTGTATTTACATTGTTTTTTTGGCAGGGAAGTAGAAGTGAAACAAAATCCGAGCCTTCGAACCTTAAGTGGCCTTGTTATATAGTGGGAGGTCAGCCAAGAAGACTAATGAAAATTCATAGTTTGGGAGAGATGGGCAGAGCTCCTACATGTATATAATTATGTGCAGAACCAGGGAGGTCTATTCTATATATATAATAGCTGTGGGCGCGAGGCTAGGAATTGTTATGCATGACTGCTCTTAGACACTTGTAGTTGCATACTAACCATGGTTAGCAAAACTCAAGGGTCCTATTACAGGGAATGTCCAACACTGTGCAAATAAAACTTATTGGTACTCATTTATCAAAACTGTCTAACAGTAAGGCTATGTTCACACAATGTACTGCAGCGCCGGCCCCATAGACATTTATTACTCGCGGCGAGTAATTGACATGTCACTTATCTCCCCCCACGTACAATACGAGAGGAGGTGTAATCCATAGTTCTCTACGTAATATCAGCGCCCCCATCTCACCCCCGTTTTTAAAAGAGCAAATACGCGGCGAAATGCGCGCCGAAATTACCCCGTGTGAACATACCCTAAGACTGTCTGTGTTACCCAAGTCAACCAATCAGAGCTCAGTTTAAAGGGGTTTTATCATTTCAGTAAATGGTCTTCAGAATAAGGGGACAGTGAAAACAAGCAACTTTGCAATTGGATGTCATTAGCAAAGCTGCTTGTTTTCACGTCTCCCTTTCTCATTTCTGTAAAACACTGTTCCCCAGTGCCGGTCGGATTCCACCTCCTTTCATTTCAATGGCTAACGGCTCTAATAATTTACATTCTGTCTGGCCCCCCCGTGTGCATTCCTGCCTCTCACTCAGAATAAGGGGCCGGCAACATTTCACTTTGCATAGCCAGCAGCTGCACAGTAACCCTGCAGCTGCTTCTATGATCAGAAAACAGCAGAATTGTGCCGGTGCCTAATGCTGCTGCGTGTAAACATAGAAAGAGACAGATCTGTGCTGCTCTGGATGAGTTCATAGAAGACTGGATTTAATGGTAACAAACCTCCAGCCTCTGAGAGGAGAAGAGATCAGTGCTCTGAGTTCATAGAAGACTGTCTAGACTAAATGCAGATATGTGGTATTTAAACAGCTCTTACAAAATAAGACTGCATAGGGAGAGGAATGACCACAGTGACATGTGGACTCAGACAGAGAGGGGGGGGGAAGTGCAGGGATGTGCTATCCCCTCCCACTGATCTCAAACAAACACACTGACTCGGGAGCGAGCATGAACAGTGAAGGAGGGGGATGATGTCATCCCCCTTCAGTTAAGAAACACCCAGCTGGGAGGGGAAGAAACGCCCCTGGATTTTAGGAACTGAGAAATTGAAAGTACAATGAAACAGATGAACTGGTGAAGCGATAAATCCCCCCTGTCGCAAGTCGCAGGACTGTGGCATATTCCACCGGATTTGTAATGCGGCTGGTAAAAACCTGTGCTGTATAGACTACAGCACAGGTTTTTCATTGCTCTCTATGCAATACAGTGTACCATCGGATTCTCGGCCGTTTCAAAATACTGAATTCCTGTGCTGTGAATACATAACCTTAGTGTGCCAGGGTGTACTGGTACATCCTGGCAGTGCTGATACAGTATGAAGTGAACTCTCTTGCTGAGCCCATTCCATGCATGAAGGTAATAAAAACTAGTGTAAAAAAAGTTTCTAAAAATATTTCAAAAATGTAAATAATTAACATAGTTGGTATCTCAGCGTCCATAAAAATCTATAACAATATCATGTTCTTTATCGTGCAGAATGAATGCCATTAAAAAAAAAATTGTTTTTTTTTGTCACTTCGCACCCTCCCAAAAAAATTAAAAGTGGTACTAATAAAAACTAGACCTTGCTCTGCAAAGAAAATGAATCATGACACAGCTCAAAGCCAGAGGAGGAATCCAAAAAAGTTATTAGTCTCAGAAAACGTCAATGCAAAAGATATTTTTTTCTCTTAAGATTTTAATTTTGTAAACATAGAAAAACATAACAAAACATGACAAAACCTGTATAAATTTGGTATCAAGGAAATTATACCGACCCGCAGGATATAGATAACTTGTCATTTATTTTGCTCAATGAGAACACTCCCCCCTCTAAGAAAATAAACATTTAAAAAAAAATGTACAACTGTGGGGGTTTTTTCCAGTTTCACCTTACAAAAAAATGTCTTTGATTCCCCAATATATTATATGGTACATTAAATGAAGGCAAAGGGAAACCATGTAACTTTTTTACTTATTGATTACATTGGATGCCTATTTTTTAGATTTTCAATAAATAAATAAAATGATGTGTGGTCCCCCACATCTTTCATAGCTAACCAAGATATAAACAGCTGCAGCCTAATACTATCAGAATGGGAAGGTCCATGGATATCGGGCCCTTCCCGCTCTAAAAAATATCAGCCCACAGCCACCCTAGAAACAGACCATCACATTAGAGGGCCTGCTTCTGATGGTAACTCAACTCTCCTCAGTGCCCCTGGTGTGTTGGGTACTAGGGTAATAGTGAGAAGGTGTCACAATCAGCTGACACCACAGCCCAGCACTAGTAATGGAGAGGCATCTGTCAGATACCTCCATTGCTAACACTGAAATTAAAAGGTAAAAAAAGACACTGAAACAAAACACTTTATTTAAATAAACACACCCCAACTTCAACCCTCTTTAACCATTTTAGTAAAGAAATAGATCCCACCAGCCCAAAAGGAAAACCTGTAAATATACAGAAAAATTATGTTAGCACACACCTATTGCACCCAGCTGTCCTATCACCCCGCTTTCCTGGACACTGGAAAGGCTACCTAGGAAATCTGTAGGACGCCCATCCCTCAAAGATGGTACCCAGCTTTTCATGACAGGAAAAAAATGTGTGCCATTGTGGGGAACAAGATGTCAGGAAAGCTGGGTGATAGGAAAACTGGGTCACACAGCATCAGCAAGGCAGAAAGGGAGTGGAGCAGTCTACCCACCTCTTCTGTCTGAGGAGCGGGAAGGTGCATTGCTGCTCCTCCCACCTTCCCAGCAGCGCACTGCGTACCGTCTCTCCTATCTGTTAGCATCTGAAGGCCAATATCTGTAGCATCAGTGGCACCAGGAAAGCACTGCATGATGCAGTCCTGAAGCCACTTCCAATTTACAGAGCCTCTGGCAGCAGGAGGTTCACCAGCTCTCCAGGGGGTTTGGGAGATCTCCTCTATGTGCGGGAGACTCTCAGGCAATCCTGGAGAGTTGGTAAGTATGCAAAAACTTGATGGAAGAGCTTTGACAACCTCGAAGTTCAAATCTGAGAGGTTTTGGGTCCTGTTCTATAGATAAATGCAGGTCGCATAAGTGGTAAATGCAAAAAAAAAACTTTAGTAATTACAGTTTGCATGTCATTGGGAATTTTATTCTATTGTAACAAGCGAACTCTAATTAAACCGAAATCATCCAAGCTCATTGAGCCCAAGGGCCCCCATTGGTATGGCACTCAATACAATTCAATAGAACAGTATACAGTACAGAAGAGACTTTTGGTGAGGAGTACGGCGAGTTCACACAGGCATTTGGGGCAATGCCAGGTGAATGCTGGACACAGCACAAACAGAGAGAATACTCCATGTTGTGTCTATAACCCATCAAGAATTTCCTTTGTGTTCCCTTGAGGAACTATGTACATGGCCTTTGCAATCCTCAAACAAATCAGCTACTCCTTAACTACTGATGTGAATGCATTCCGCTTGCTCAGTGCTCCTTGCATGCAACAGAATAGAGTAAGGAAGAAAGCAGAGGTCAAAGGAGTATACGTCAGCTAGGATGGATGTAGGGGGTGGCAAACTGGGCAATTGCCCAAGGCCTCTGTTTTGTATGGGGCTTCTGAATACATGAACCCCAAGGAGAGAACTAGAACACCCATTACTATTAGTGGTGCATTATTTACGAACTAAATTATAGTATTATGTGGACTTTTTGGGGGCATTATTTGAATACTGCATAGTTTGGGCACTATATGGTGGTATTTAAAAAGGACCCGGGACCACTGAACAGTCTCCAGTGTAAACATAATTATAGTTTTGACGTTTCAGTAAAATCAGACCGTGGCCCATAGATGCATTGGGAGCATTTTTGTAATTTTGCATGGAAAAAGCCTATTGAGTGCAGTCAATTTTTCTATACTAGAGTTGGAGGACCTGTTCCTACCTTTGACCTGCACCTATTTCACTATATCCTATCAGGTGTGCCTTCCTGGTCTATACTTTTGGACAAGTAGGCGCCAGGGAAAACTAAGGTGACAGGAGGCCAGGCAGTAGTGCTTTTGAAACTATGCACTGGCCAGCATGTGCTTTCAATACACCGTGTGAACATACTCCTATGAATAGCAGCAATTCTCCTGCCATTTCGACCTCTCCTGCTTATTAGGTCAGCAAGAGTCTGTGTTATGTCTGTCTTATGTCTGTGTTTGTTTGGTGCTTCTGCATGGCAACTGTTCTGGATCCTTGCTTGTTGGCTGACCTGGGTTGTGCACCTGAGCTTGTTAGAAGTCTATAAAACTCAGCTGAACGGGGCACTGTGTGCAGAGTATAGGTTTGGATCCTGTCTAGTGCTGCTTTGATTGTTATGTGCAGTATCGGTCAGTTGTGTTAGGGCTTGTCCCCACGGCAAGGGTTTTCAGACAGGTTTTGCAGATGGTTTTCGGTTTTGAAAACCATCTGTGAACCAGTTGACAAACTTTTAAATGGTGGGCCAATCTCTATTAAATTCTTAAAAACTTACAATAGCTTTATTACAAACTTCTTATATCTATAACTTGTAAAATATTTGTTTCTATAAATAAGCAAAAAAGGGGTTTTGCCATGATGTGATGTTGACGTGGGATCCTCCAAAATGGGTATTAATCGCTTTTCTAAATATATGTGATTACAAAAAGTGAAGCTCTGCGAGCATCAGCATTGCCTCAGTCCCCCTTAGTTTCTGAAAAGTTTATAATAGACACGACCAGGGACACTGACAGGATGCTGATCTGGCCGTAGCTTGCGGTGTTTGCACTTCTTATCTGATGACACGGAAACATGAAAGAGTTGCAAAGGGCGTGGGGAGAAAGTGCAGTGTATGAGGCTGTCTGCTGTATAGAGAATCCACTGATTGTAATGTAATTATTTGTGAGTAAAACATTGCAGACACTCCCTTCTTCCTCAACTCTTGCTCACTCCCTCCCTTTCACCCTGCAGCCATTCATGACTCAGCATGCTTTGTTTATATTCTCTCCTGAGCAGATAAGAGGTAAAACCTCCTGAGCAGATATGTGGCAAAACCCCTTTAAGTTCACTTGTTGTGGTTAGCACCATTCGGTAGGGATCCCAGCGTCCAGATCTCGCCCCCAGACCAGGGCTTCTCGGAAATTGCCACACCTGAGAATCTTTATCCACTCAGATTGTGCAATAAGCACCCTTCAATGATGAACCCAATGTCCGAATCTTACGCCCAATCAAGGGCTTGTGAGGAGTCACCGGGAGACCGGGCAGTCCGTGTCTGTCTACTCAAGCATCCCTCCCCTTTCTCAAGCATCTCTGATTCCCTCTTTTTTGCTCATTTGAAGAAACAAATGTTTTACAAGTTATATTTATAAGAAATGTGTAATAAAGCTATTGTAAGTTTTTAAGAATTTAATAGAGAATGGCCCATCACTTCGTTGGACATAGCTTCTACAGGGTTGGAGACCTGTGTATGATGCCTATTGAGGGTTACGTTGAAGTTAGTATGTTAGTATATTTTTATAATTAAACTTTTAAATGGACCTCTATGGAAAACTCGTGCAGTGGTCCCCTCTGCACGGATTCTCCGTCAGACGGTTTTTGAGACCTCTGGCAGTCCAAAAAACATTGAGCATGTTCATTCTTCCGCCCGTTTTTCGGGTGGAATATGAACATCTCAATGCGAGGGGGGATGGCTTTTCTCCGTGTGCACGGCCACAAAAACAGAGCAAATACCGGTCGGATTATCTTGTTTCTTGTCTCAGTCTTGTTGGTCTAGTTTTAAACTTTGTACCTTTTTGGTAGCTAGTTTCTGTTGGGGGCTGCCAAAGTCTTACTGGGTCCTAACCCACTTGCTGTATTAGTATAAGTTGATAGCTTAGGGACATGTATGAGTGAAAGGTGTTAGGGCGACGTCAGGAATAGAGGGTCTGATGTTAGGGGTAATCATAGGGAGAGTTTTTGTTTTTTTTTAGATAGCAAAGGGACATTTATCTTTATCACTCTTCTGCTCTTGAAGGGTACACGTATTTGAATCTCCACCAAACCGTGCACCTGCTATCCAAGGCTGAATCATCTAGCGGTGAGTTGTTTTACTGAAATGCTTCATATTACCTCTTCATGGTGAGCTTATTGTGTTGCAGGTTGCTGTTTGGAGTTCACCAGTATTGTTTTACATGTACTACTGTTTGGTAATGAACTTCTAAGAGGAATAACAAGGGAACTATTCAAGAGGAACACTAGTATTTACTTAAACAGACATGTTTGGAGTGGCCACGGGTCCTCTTTAAGTGTGGTGTATATAGCAGTATTATTTTGGCATTATAGGTCAGTATTATATGGGTTGAAAAGAAATGAATTTAATATACACTCTCTCTTCTAGAGAGTAAAGTATAGGGATATAGACATATGTTACGGTGTGTTGTGCTACTGGAACGCTACCAGGTGAGCGACCATTTCACCACTTACATTTCTGTTTGTATTATTTCAGACATTCTGCACTGGGGATGCGCTTATGCGCATTTTTTTCCCCACAGCACGCTATAAGAAGCAATGGGTAGAAAACATTTATCATGGTAATTTTACCAGAATTATATCTCAATTTGCACCAAAATACTGGCAAGCACGCTTTACACAACGTTTATTATGTGTTTTAGAAAGTATCTAGACATTTCTACACCTCGCCCAACAAAAGGGTATAACCTTGGTAAAATGGGCATGACTTTGTGGAAAGAGACGTGGCTGATGCCATGCACCACAATTTGGGTGAAATTAGTGGTATGAAGTAAGCCATCTAATAGGAGGTGTAAAGTTAGACTAGGCAGTCTAAACATGCACCAGATTTAGACTATCTAGTCTAAGTTTATCTTGTCTAAGTAAAGGAGTGCTCTCACCGTGCTGTTTTACAGAGTCATAGGTAGCTTCAGGCTCCCACTTCTTCAGGTTCTGGGTGGTTCCACAGCAATGACTGACATTTTAGCTCTGCTATTCCTAGCTGATACTCTTAGAGGAACATTAGTGATGGAAGTTACTTAGCAGCAGAACACAAGACTACATTGCTTTAAAGGGTTAAAGCTTATCAGTAAGTAATGTAAACAAGCTCTGTCTTTCAGAGAAGAAACAAAGCAGGGAGTGACGTCATCATTCCACCCACTGCTAGAGCAGAGAGAGATGGTTGGTAACCTAGGGAAGCTTGTGTACAAAAGCAGAAGAAAAGATCTGCTCCTAACTCTGAAGGGAAGCAAAATCAGAACAACAATGTATTTAGTAATAGTCCTTATTTACCTTCACCTACATGCAGGGAAGACTAAGAGAAGTCTGGGCCCCATAGCAAATTTCTGGATGCCTTCACCGTACCCCCTCCCCCGCCTCTCCGACCACGAACATTTACCGGGACCTCTTAAGTCATACAGTTACTAGATAATACAGAGAGTGATTACCTCACCATAGACACCATCATACTGTTACACATCCCACTATACCCAGACCAACATTACCAATAGCACTACTACATATGGACCTGATTATACCACCAGAATACGACCACAAATCACCACAAATAATGACTGAATAATACCCCTATACTAGTACTGAATAAAGATCAATATTACCGACATATAGTGGTGGGTACCAGTGTACACAGGTGCCCTACAGACTATATATTATCACCATACAGTGACCATATAGTGGAAGATAGCCGTGTACACGGACTCTGCAGACATATGAGTGATTACAGTGCAGTAACATCTTGTGACTCACAGGTTACGTTTCTCTGACGAGTCATTGACGTTCCCTTTTGTTCTGCATACAGTCCAGGCCACCACTCATCCCTACATTTTTGGCTACAAATATCTTAGAATCCTCCCTTTTTCAGCACCTCACTCCCTGCCCCCCACCTCTGTACAAACATCCCAGGATTGGGTGAGTGGGTACAGGCCATAACTTATAGGCCCAGTCTCCTACAAGGGAGGGGATGAACAGAGGATTCACCCTCCAGAGATTTTGTTACAGCTATGGCCTGTAACCTTTAGAAACAATTACCCGGTAACCCCCATTTAGATATTTTTTTGGCTCCAGGGAGTTTGTTTTTGGCATTTCATAAGCGCCACTAGGGAGGGGATTTGGGCCCAGGTTTAATAGGCATTTTTTTAGGGAGGGCTCAATTAGGTAGGGAGGCTAAGGGATTATTGGCCCTAGATAGGCAGTAGTTAGGTCCCAGGGAGGGGAGGGAGCTCCAAACAGGTAGGGGAGCCCCCCGGGGGAGTACCTGTAGGAGGCCCCAGAAAACTAAGAAGGAAATAGGTGGGCCACAGGTAAGCTGTAGGTGGGCCCCAGGTAGGCAGGCAGTACATAGGCCTCAGGTAGGTTGGCGCCATGTAAGTAGATCCTAGGTAGGTAGGCAGTAGTAAGGCCACAGGTAGTAGGACCCCCCGGTAGCTAATAGGCTGTTGCTAGGCCCAAGGGAATTTTGGTTTGGGGAGGTGGACCAGAGGTAGCTGTATGGGGCCCCGGGTAGCTAAGTAGAAAGGTATTGGGGGGCCCGCAAGGTAGATAGGAAAAAGGGATGGGGGGCCCCAAATAGACGCGGGTTTAGGTAGGCAAAGGGGGCCAATAGGAGGCAGACGGGGTGGGGTTTAGTAGGGTAAAAGGGGCCAAAAAAGTAGGCATTTTTGGTAGAGTATGGGGGAAAAGGTAAGCAGGAGGGTTTTTGGGGGCCCCAGTAGATGGGCGGGGTTTTTAGGTAGGGGGCCCCATATAGGTAGACAGGCAGGGTTTTAGGTAGCTATATGGGCCATATAGGTAGGCAGGCTTTTAGGTAGCTATAGGGGCCACATATAGATAGGCAGGGTTTAGGTAGCGTTAGGGGCCCCATGTAAGTAGGCAGACAGGGTTTTAGGTAGCTATAGGGACCTATATAGGTAGGCAAGATTTAGGGGCACGTATAGGTGGGTAGGCAGGGTTTAGGTGTTTTATAGGGGCCCACGTAGGTAGGGAGGGTTTTAGGTAGCTTTATGGGCCCAGATAGATAGAAATATCTCACTTACCTCTCGTCACGCTCCCCTGATGCGACTCAATCCAGTCTCTGTGCTCGGCGCAGGCAGCACGATGATGTGACGTCATTACGCCGCCCACATCAGCACTGTGGCCCGGCGCCTAATAGGCTTAAGGCCTTAGGTCTATCAGGAAGATTAGCAGAGTGGAGTACCGGCGGCGCTTCGCTCTGCTAATGACGGGCAGTCCTGCCTTTGAACACGTGGGAAAGAGGGCCTGGGCGTTTAGAGGGAGGATACACCCGGCCATGCAGCTACGCCCGCCAGCAGTGAACTTTTATGTTCTCTGCTGGCGAGCGAAAGAGCAGGACTACCGGGTTAGCAGACGTGGTATCAGCTGCCCTAGGGTAAGGGCCCGTAGCAGCTGCTATGTCTGCTACCCTGGTAGTTATGCCCCTGCCTACTTGTTTAAAGCTAATCAATGAAATGGGAATACCCCTTTAAGGAACCTCAGGGATCCATGGAACCCTAGTTGGGACACATCTGACAATCAGTTTCCATGGGTTTATTTTATACTGATACAATATAATAGGGGCCACAACTACCTAAAGAACATTTCAAATCTAGAACAACTAGAAAGTTTCCTAACAATATATATGTACTAATCATCTGATTGCTTCTCTTTGGGTCTGGGGTACATCACGACTCAGCTGCAATTACTGGTCAATGACCAGATCCTATAAAGACCTCAAACAGTGCACCAAAGAGCCACAATGAACCCTGGGTGAGTCGTGGATACAAGTAATTGAGCATGCTGCCTGCTGATTTACCATTCGTGTGTTGTTATAGGATTCAATGAACCCTACAAATTGCCAGTTCAGCTGCCTTCACCTAGTGCTGAGAGCAAATAGGACACGACTTACGAGAAGAGCATGAGAAGCAGCCGTGTGGGCGAGCTTATTTCCAGAATAAAACACTCTGGAACATTAACAATTGAGTCAGGGGAAGTTCAGGGAGCATTAGTAAGCTATGCTTACAGAATACAGTGAAAAAAGCTTCCAACGTACACACATGGGTATCCATAGAGAGCCATAAGCCCAATGGAGGCCAATACAGTATCCATTGGCTTGGGGCTGTTACAAGTAGAGAGCAAAATCCCAATACCGCGAATGTGGGCAGCTCGGGGAGTTTTAAAAAGGAGTAATCAAAATAGTCAGGTAAGTAATGTTGTCACATGACTGCACCAGAGAATAGTGAGTGTAGCTCTGGAGTATAATACGGGAGTCCCGTATATATCGATAAAGCCGCCCGATTTAAACAGGCCCCCTACTTTTGCCCAAAAAGGGAAAAAATTTTGACTCGGTTAACCTGGGTAAAAATTGCACTTTTAACGGTAAATTTTAAAAAAATAAAATGGATACCAATAAAAAATTACATAGGCAGTTTAATGTCCCCCTAGGGAATTATAGCAATATATGGCCCCCATGCAGGTATAGGCGGTAAGTCCCAAAAGGGACGTATTGGGGCCCCCCAGGGATGTAATAGGCGTTATATGTCCCCCATACGCAGGGAATAGGCCCGGTAATTTTGCCCTAAAAGCAGGGAATAGGCAGGTATAGGCCCCATACGAGGTAATAGGGAGGTTATGGCCCCTACCAGGTATAGGGGGGCTGTAGGCAGGTATTGGCAGGTAAGGGAGCTGTAGGGGGTATAGGTCCTCTGGTAGGGAGGTTTTAAACGCTGTCAGGTATAGGCAGTGTAGGGGGTATAGGGAGCTGTAGGGGTATAGGCGCATGGCAGGTTTTAGCAGCGTAGGCAGGTATGGGCCCCGGGGTTTTGGGAGGTATAGGCAGCTGTAGGCGGTTAGGCGTTTAAAAAAAAAAAAAATCAATCACTTACCTGGCACCCCGTGCGCCCTCTCCCTCGCCGCCCGCCTTCGCTGTCCCCCCTCCCCCTGCTGTCCCCGGGGTTTTCGGCACGGGGGGTGACGTCATCAGGCCCGCACCGAGCGTGGGGTGACACACGCGCCCGTGCCCCGGGGGCTCGAGGGGGAGTTGCGGCCGCCCGGAGGCCCTGCGGACACGGAGCGCTCCTCTGTGCCCGCAGGGTATCCCTTCCCCCTATATGCGCTCCGGAGGGGCTATAGCTGAAGGGACGCGGACAGTGCCCGGGCCCGCGCAGTGCCGGACACTGTGCACTGTACTCGGCATTAGTTTTGGTCCCCGAGGAGCCAATATTGCTGAAGCGTCCCGTCGATTAGGCCTTTGCACGCCTGAGCGCCCAAAAGTGGCTCGAGTAAAGCCGAGGGGGGATTTTTCGCACTTTTTTGTGCGAAAAAAATCGAGGGTTTTAACCGAGTATATACGGTAAATCAGGAATAGTACAGGATAAGTAATGTATGTACACAGTGACTGCCCCAGCAGAATAGTGAGTGCAGCTCTGGAATATAATACCGGATGTAATTCAGGATCAGTACAGGATAAGTAATGTATGTACACAGTGACTGCCTCAGCAGAATAGTGAGTGCAGCCCTGGAGGATAATACAGGATGTAACTCAGGATCAGTACAGGATAAGTAATGTATGTACACAGTGACTGCACCAGCAGAATAGTGAGTGCAGCTCTGGAGGATAATACAGGATATAACTCAGGATCAGTACAGGATAAGTAATGTATGTACACAGTGACTGCACCAGCAGACTAGTGAGTGAAGCTCTGGAGGATAATACAGGATGTAACTCAGGATCAGTACAGGATAAGTAATGTATGTACACAGTGACTGCACCAGCAGACTAGTGAGTGAAGCTCTGGAGGATAATACAGGATGTAACTCAGGATCAGTACAGGATAAGTAATGTATGTACACAGTGACTGCACCAGCAGAATAGTGAGCGCAGCTTTGGAGGATAATACAGGATATAACTCAGGATCAGTACAGGATAAGTAATGTATGTACACAGTGACTGCACCAGCAGACTAGTGAGTGAAGCTCTGGAGGATAATACAGGTTTGTAACTCAGGATCAGTACAGGATAAGTAATGTATGTACACAGTGACTGCACCAGCAGAATAGTGAGCGCAGCTCTGGAGCATAATACAGGATGTAACTTAAGATCAGAACAAGAAAAGTAATGAATTCATTATAGGCACACAGGTCATAAGCCTGAAATATGTGTCATCCAAGTTATTTACCCCTGTATCCTCTTGATCTGATAAAGTACATAGTACTGCAATAATGAACAGGTTACATACTGTTAACAATTTATTGTATATTTTGTGTAATTTCCAGAACCGTTTAATTTCCTTTTGTGCCCACATTTCTGGCACACCTATGGCAGTGTGTAATGTAACTGGGTGGATTTCACAAGTGCAAAATATTTTCAAGATAAACTATATGTTCCTGTAGAGTTCTCTTCCACTTAAATTGAAAAGAAAAGCAGAGCACAGGGAGCTGACCACATCTTGTGTCCTAATGGGGGCTAGTTGTAAAATCAGTTACCCCTCTCCCCCCAAGCCCAGTACCTGGAAGAGACCAAGGGTGCTAGGGGAGTCAAGCGGATGATAGATGGAAAGGGGCCCACCTTGACTTCTAAGGGCCACATTTACCTATACCTGTCCCCGATTTTGAGAACTCCTACACTGCTTCTTCTTCTACTCTCAGAAGGCTACAGACCAAGAATTCTGTTGCATCTTGTTGTCCATAAGGGACAACACACTCCCATGTAAGCAGAAAAAAATTAATTATTATGGCTCTTAGGAGGAGGGCACGAACACACTGTAAACAAAAATCGTTATGGTGGCAAAGGGTTAAAAGGCTCTGAGATGCAATACCAGGCACAACCTATGGTCAAGGTTAGCACTGTTTCTCGGAACCGACTATTTCATAGTTATAGAGAACCCCCTTTAAGCTCTAAGCCTTAGTGTTTGTCTCTCAGTCCAAAAACAACCCCCTGTATCACTCAAATAATATAAAATTTATATTGTAGGCATGCAAATGTATAGTCCAACAAATGATATGCTATAATGTTTGTAATACTGATTTTTGTTGTGTAATATTTAGCAATGTGGAAAATTTTTTCGAAATGTACAATGATATTGTGATGAAACTCGTTGTGAAATTGGCCATGATGCATTTTATATGTGTGTGGACAGCTTCCTATACGTGTTAGCACCTGTAAGGTAAGGAAAGTCATATTTTCTCTGGTTCCGTATGATCATGTTTGAAGCTAAATAAATAGCATTTTTGGAGTGCTGGGTACTATAGGGTTGTAAGACCATATCCTGCATGAAAATATTCAATGTAGTGGGGTCTAAAGTCATACTTGCCAACCGAAAGATTTAAACCCTACATCATTTGCATTTTGGTTCATGGGCGCCTCCCTAGTACACGGGAGTCTTGGCAAGTATGGTTCAGGTGCACTAGTAGATACAGCACAATAGATCTATAAATTGGCCCAATATAGGGTCTTGCTGCTAAATCTGCAACAAGGACACTCACCTATCATGTGCAATGTACAGACTGGTGTCTTCTCACGTGCCCCCCTCCCCGTCAGATATGACGTTTTAAATTGTGATTTCTCACCTCTGTCTACAAGCGCCATCGGCTGCAGACGGTGTCACAAGGGGGCCTTATTTGTTCTGTGTCCATTGGATTAGGGACGATTGCCCAAGTAGGAGGCTTGGGATCCCTCACTGGAGCTAGTAATTTGCTGTATATATAAGGCCTTCCTGTTAATAGGTGGTGCTCCACCAGACTTGATAATGGAAAAGGAGCTATTCCTTCTTTCAGAATTAGAAAGGGTTAAATGGTGAGGTTAGAAATCAGGTTTTTAAATAGTGTGTATAGAGGTTAAGTACATAATAAAAGTTACGTTTTAGTGTTTTATAGATAGAGAACTGATAGAGTTTAAATTTGCCTATGGCAAAATAGTAAATATAGTGATGAAAAGTCACTCTCTGTTCTCTTGCGAGATTCCAAGAGAGTGCAGCCCATTATATATAATACATATACAAACATATCAGGATATGTCACAGGTCCTCTTTAACCAACTCGCAACCTTGTTGGGGAGCTGCAATGGGGGCAGCATCAACCACAAACCCCTACAGTAACCTGGTAGATGTGTCGATTTGACTGTGTGGTTGTCCTGTCTGTCCTCAGGTGGCTTCACGATTCTGGAGACCGTGCAGTTATAAAATTCCTCTAGACATAGAAGACAAGTAAACGTGCTCGAGCCATCTCATTTATCACTTTCAATGGACGCCAGGCACCTTACAAAAACATCAATTATGCATGAAGGCCTGGGAATGATGGCAGCTCAACAATAGACATAATGTCCCAATTGTCCGTCGATTGAGGTCGCAGTAACCAGTCCGTCAGCAGCAGGTGGATTCCTAAATTTTCTGCATCTCGGGTAAAAACTGAGGACAGACCACTAAAGTTGGTTGTATATGACTTGAGGTAGGGTGTAAAGAGCTGACTCATCTATGTCCGATGTCTTGTCAAGTGATGGAGCAGAAAAGGTTAACACATTCCGGAGTTGGGGGCAGTCACGGATCCATTCATTGGAATGAATGAGAGCTCTAGATTCCTAAACTGACAGAGATTTCCCACAGGCTATGGCTGTTTCAAGAGTCTGTTCCAGGAAGGAACTATTACGACACTGTGTACTGAGGAATTCTCTGATTGCTAGCTCTTGTGAACAGAGCCCTCATTCTCCACATGTTGATCAGGCAAAGAAATGTTATTTCGTTCACCCACAACGCAAGAAATGATGGGGTTTTTATGTTTGTTTTTTTTATGTAAATTTTTTTTTAAAGATGTCTTCAGGAGAATTTCCTGGTTCGGATCCCCCTGTTGTGGTAGAATGAAGGAGATTGGCTTTGAACTTCAGGTAGTGACCATGGGTTGTCCTATCGAAAAAATATCTGTATATTGGGTACTGTCCAGTACTAGAAAGACATAGCTGCCTTCTTTCAGATAAAGCTCCACACCTGTTTGTAGTCATCTTTAGTATTGCAGTTCAGCTAGGGTGCTTTCACAAGGCGCAGTTTTGGTGCAGTTTTATCTGCGCTCCAATTAAGCTGCCTTTATTACCAGCAAGCTTCTTTCAGTTGTCTAAATTGTTCAGAAAGTTGTTACACATAAGGGCTTGTTCACACAGCGTTTTAACTCCGTGTTAACATCCGCTTTTTAGATCCGTCTCTGGCACCGACAGGACAGACCAGGGAAGGATCTAACAATTAGCAGTGAGATTATCACTGTGGTCTATGACGAACACTCAGCGGCGTTCACATGAGAGATCGCCGCTGCGTGTTTCTCTCCTGCCTGTCGGGTCCGTCTTTGAAAGAATTGCATTTCAATTCTTTCAAAGACTGAGCCGACAGGCACAGCGCAAACACGCAGCGGCGATCTCTCATGTGACGGCCGCTGCGTCTTCCTCATAGCCCGCAGTGATAATCTCACTGCTAATTGTTACATACGTCTCCGGGTCCGTCCTGTCGGTCCCCGAGATGCATCTACAAAGCGTATGTTAATACGGAGGCAAAACTCCGTGTGAACAAGCCCTTAGGGTGCTTTCACACAGTGCGTTTTTGGTGCGTTTTTGATGCGTTTTTTGTGCAGTAATATACAACATTGATTACTGTGTCTTTCTGAACAAAAAAAAAACGCATCAAAAAACGGGTCAACAAATAAATTACTGCGCCTGAAGTCTTGTGGATTACAAACACTAATTGGTTACTCACTTTCCAAACAGTTTAGATAAGTGAAAGAAGCTGCTGGTAATAACGGCAGTTTATTGGAGCGCAGTTAAAACTGCACAAAAGCTGCAATGTGTGAAAGCACCTTAAGGGCGCGTACACACTGCAGAGGACAAATACCGGCCGGTTTGCCGGCCGGTCTTTGTCCTGTTTTGCGGCCGTCCCCACGTCCGCGGGGGGAGGCGGTTTTTCTCCGCAATGAGAACAGCCCTCCCCCCTCCCATTGAGGCGTTCATATTCCGTCCGGAAACCGGACGGAAGAATGAACATGCTCAATGTTTTTTGAGTACTGCGGGCGGAAAACCCGCCAAAAAGAAAACCCGTGCAGTGGGGACTGCTGCACGGTTTTTCCATAGAGCAAAATTGTGCTAATTTTCGGCCGGTTTTTCAGGCGGCATGAAAAACCGCAAACCAGCTGAAAAAACGGCCGAAAACCCATGCCATGGGGACATGCCCTAAGACTGGGAATAGGGCTGAGCTGCAAAAACACTAACAATCTGTGGACAGGTATGAGGCTATTTTTGAAGACAACTGAAGGTCACTTCTTTCTCCCACATGGAGGAAAACGGCAGGTAATCATAGCTCTAAACGAGAGCTATGAATTACCGTAGTTGCGGGGCATACTTCAGGTGTATTGCAGTGCAATTACGCACCCAAATACGCCCTGCAAAGACGTACCTGAACAGAACATTTCCTAATCCATACAACAACATATCTAGACATACATTACTAGTTCCTCTCTTGCACCATATGAGGGGTCCCCCTTTTTCTACTTGATCAGAAGTACTGCCATGATGGTGCCCCTGGATCAAGTATCTATAGCTCCTGGGCATGTACCTCCTGGAAATCTGACTGGCCATGCATAACAACATGTGAGGATGTCATTAAAGTCAGTCAAGTAAAGTTGATCGCAATATGGATGTAGTCCATGGCAACCCAAATGAAAACATCTATTCTTAAAGGGGTTATCTCATTAGAGACAACCCCTTTCAAAAAGGTGTTGATAGATGGCAACCAGAAGGAGAGATGATCTTACATGGTGGTTCTCTGTTCATGCTGTTAGAGAGATAATCCCACTCCTCCTTCGAAGCAATTACAGTAAAGAATCCCTTTCTATGTTTATGTAGAAACTTTCTTTCCTCCAGACGTAGAGGATGCCCCCTTGTTCTAGATACAGAATCTTGGGAGAGATCTCTATATTGACCTTTAATATATTTTAAAGGGGTTTGCCACGATGTAATGTTGACGTGGGATCCTCCCAAAATGGGTTTTTAATCACTTTTCTAAATCATATGTGATTACAAAAAAATTTCAGTCGAGAGAGCTAAAGCCTTCCTTACATGCCCCTTGGTTATTTCAAAGTTTGTATTAGATACGGCCTGGCAGGAGCTGCTGGACGGGCTTGCGCAGAGAGAGGCTTCTTATCTGATGAGACTGAGCTGCAGAAGTTTTCCCAAGGGACCGGTAGCAATATTTTTCTTTTGTATACAGAAAAAAACTAGTTTAGTGTGATTAGATCCCTGCTTTATCTGATGACAGAGAACAAGAAGGAGCTTTCAAGCTGCGGAGGAGAAAAAAGGGGTTGTCTTTTGTATATAGAATCCACAAGTTGTAGTTTGATTTATTTCAGTGAAACAATGCACACGATCCCCTTTTGCAGCCGTGCTCTGGCTGTGTGCTTCTCTTCTCTTTCACTCTGTGATTTGTTTACATTAGCTTCTTAGCAGATAAGGCTCCTCCGGGAAAACCCCCTTTTAAAAATATTTATTGTGTCCGCCCGAAGCCGTCTTTTCTCTAAACTAAATAACCCTAACCTTGCTAATCTTTCTAGGTATTGCAGTCCACCCAGTCCTTTTATTATTTTTGTTGTCACCTTTGAACCTGTTTCAAGCTCTACAATGTCTTTCCTGTGAACTGGTGCCCAAAACTGTACACAATATTCCATGTGTGGTCTGATCAGTGACTCTGGACAGTTCCCTATCCTCCAATGTCACTCTTCTCTCTCTGTCTACCTGCTCTTATTTCTTCCTCTCACGCACTCTCCTGCGAGTATCTCAGCTCATGGTCTGCCTTTAGACTGCTCCACTTCACTGTCGGCTGGGGAGCAGATAACCACTTTATGCTGGAACTAAAAAACATGAACTACAACAACACTGAACTAAACTAATGGCAGGCTCCCTTTTATGTCTCCACGCATCCCCTTTCTTCTTCCCTCTAACTGACTGCAAACTGCACATGTTCTCTGGCACCCAAAATAAAGTAAACCTTTCCCATTGACCTTGAAAGAAAATGTGTTGTAGTTCATACAATGCGTATTTTTGGTGGTCGGTTTTTCGGGTTTTTTTTTAAACTTAGATCATGTTCATTCTTTGACGCGGAAAACTGTATGTGGTTTTTAATGCGGATCCGAATCCAAAACCACATAGAAAAGAATGGGACTCTGTAAAAAAAATACATATGAACATATCCTAGGTGTGAAGAAAGCTGAAAAAGACTAACTCATTATCCTTTCATGTATTGTTTCGATCATTGCCCTTTTGGCCTAGTCTATCTTTATCTAGGCCTGTCAAGAAAGAACAATAGAGGGATTATTATGTCATTACCTACTATTTGTAATGAATCTACAAAGAGATAAGCAGCACCTACGGTAAAGCGAGATTAATCTTCCTTGCTATTGATGAGTTTTATCTCTTTAATTCTAATAAAAATTGTTCTCAAGGGATATTGGTTTTAACAAAAAATACTCCTTTATGATGGAAGTGTCACGTTATACGACACAACTCACTCCTATTTTATCACTGAAAAGCTTTATTTAAAGGGTTATTTTCTGACCTTCTCTAACTTTGTCAGTAAAATATTTTCTTACAAGAAGTTTGGGTTTTATTATCCAGGTCAAATTATAGTCTGAAGTCTATATGTGTATATGTACATGTGGGAGGGGGGGGGGGGGTCACGAGCTGAGCAGCTGTTTCTTATAATAGTAACATAGTAAGAGAGGCCGTGTGTGAAGCCCCTATGATACTTTTCATAGATATGACCCTCTGGAGATATTTGGAATTTCTCTTGCACATCCCTCTCCCCTGCTCTATTAGACACACTGCTAGGACTTGCCTTCCCAGAATCCTCCAGTGCAGTTGGGGACAAGTGTCAGCTCCTGTGACACATCAGATAGGTGATGATAACCTCCTGACCTGCACAATCCCCCCCGCCATGCGCTGCTCTGACCTCCTCTCATAACAATTGACCTTGATAATTAGATTAGCAGCTACAGAAACCACATGAAAGCCTTTTCGGCTGCTGTGCATGAAGCCACAATGTGGGGGACGCAATGATCAGAGCATGGCAGTGTGTGGCACGGTGGGTGGTGGAGAACTGCAAGTCCCAGCAGAAAGTATCATAAAAATGTTTTAAAAAACACACCACGTTATAGAGGATAATCAGCAGGACTAGGGCAAGGTATCCTGGTGCCCTAGGAAAATAAGGCCAATGAAAAATTCTGCCAACTCCACACCGCCTTTTCTGCCTGGGACAAAGTGGCGCCCTTAGTGGTTCCCTACCTTGGTCTACCCGTCATCCCGGCCTTGATAATCAGTTACAACTAAATCAATGACATCTAGTCACCAAGGCCATGTAGCACTACAAATTCCAGCCAGCGATGCCTGCTATAAAATGACCGAATGGGAGGGATTATAGCAACACCAAAGGGGCAATTGCTCTGACACCCCCATTAACCCCTCCAGCACGAATGGTGCAGCTTAATTTTACATGATGTCATGTTTAGCACTGCCTGGTGGTATTAGTTATGCAATGTATGGTATTGTTTTGGCACGGTGTGCTAGTAATGTGTTCATCACTCTCTGCTAGTATTTGTATACTGCATAGCACTGTTTCAGCAATGTGTGGTACCTTTATTTACTGTATGGCAGTGTATGGTAGTATTATTTAGGTACTGCATTGTGTAGCGGTAGGATTAAAGGGGTTGTCTCACTACAAGGATTGCTGCTTTTTATGTTAAAGATCTTGCAAAAACAAGTCACTTTGCAATATGTGTCCATTACCAGTGTCCTACCTATTCCTAGATATCCTCTCTTGTTTGTATGGGCTGCATCAGCTCCTCAGGTCTCTATAGCTACAGAGCTGTTCCAGCTCTCCTGATAGGCTGCCAGCACTGGTTGCTATAGCTACAGACCTTTTCAATCTCTCCTGATAGGCTGCCAGCACTGGTTGCTATCGCTACAGACCTGGCTTCTATTGCAGCCTAGGGAAGCCAGTAAACACGCCCCTGAATTCAAAGTGAAACCAAGAAAACAGGACTGAGGTAAGATGAATCAATGTAGTGAGACAACCCCTTTAAGGCTCAGCCCTTAACACTTGATTTGGATTATAACACAAAACTATTTTCTTGTAATGTATTCTAGCCCATTCACTAGTCATCCAGAACTCAAACACATAGGGCCTCATATATGAAAACTGTCTAGGTGTAAGGGGTTGTTCACACGGTGTTTTTGGATCCGATTTTGGATCCGTTTTGGATCCAAAAATCTAATCCAAAAACGCATTGGCTATCGGATCCTAAACGGATCCAACATGCAGCTGCGTGTTTGGCTGCAGCAGGATCGCACCCTATAGTTTATTATAGGGCACCTGCTGCGTCTTTTGGATCAAGAATTGACAGGACCATTCTTGGAACAGATATGAAAGATGCAATTAAACACGCATCGGTGATCACTCGTGTGAACGCCAATTCCATATTAAAAGCAATGTAAATCACACTGCTATTTGTTAAATGCGTGTTTGGCTCCGTCTAGGGTCCTACACATGGATCCGAACACGCATCTAAAAACGTATGTTCACACGGACTCAACACACCGTGTGAACATAGCCTGTCTTTGTTGCCCGTAGCAACTAATCAGAGATCATTGCAACCAGAGCCCATAGCGACCAAAGTCCATAGCAACCAATCAGATATCATAACGACCAATCAGACCTCAGCTTTCATTTCATATAGGGCTCTGGAAAAATAAAAGCTGTGCTCTGATTGTTGTCCATAGCAACCAAAGACAGCCTTACACCTAGACAGTTTTCATACATAAGGCCCAATGCACACAACACTATGGGCCTCATGTATGAAAACTAAGGGTCACATGTATGAAAACCATCTAGGTCTAAAACTCTCCATGTTGCCCATAGCAACCAATCAGAGCGCCCCTCTCTTCTCTTATAATGCTCTGGAAAAATGAAAGGGGAGCTCTGATTGGTTGATATGGGCAAAATGGAGAGTTTTAGACCAAGACAGTTTTCATACATGTGGCCCTAAGTGTAAGGCTTTTTGTTGTCCTTTTTTGTTGCAACCAATCAAATCCAATAGCAACCAATCACAGCCCATAGCAACCAGAGCCCATAGCAACCAGTCAGATCTCTCCTTTTTTTCAGAGCACTATCTGAAATGAAAGCTGAGCTCTGATTGGTTGCTATGGGCTCTGGTTGGTTGTCACGAGCTCTGATTGGTTGCTACAGGTTCTGATTGGTTGCTATGGGCTCTTATTGGTTGCTGTGGACAACAAATAATCGCCCTGTCACGTCTCTCCCCGCTCGCCGTATTGTGCGAGCGGGGAGAGGAGACGTAATCCATAGTACTCTATGAGAACTGTGGATTACCGTAATTACTGGGACATATCTTGCCCCGTATTTCGCGCCGTACTGCGCCTAATACGGGGCAAGATATGTCCCAGCAATTGCCGTGTGAACATACCCTAAAACTATGCATTCTAAGTGCTAAAAATCTGAAAAACCAGACTTTAATATTTTACTATTTTCTTTCATAATATATATATATATATATATATATATATATATATATATATATATATATATATAGAGAGAGAGAGAGAGAGATCTATATAGTATATATATTTTTTTTTTACATGAAAAAAATATATTTTCTTGTAAAATTTACATATTAACGTATCACAGAAAAAAGGTGTAAAAACTAGTAAAATAACCAAGTTTAAAATAGCGTTATAGCACTTAAACCTGCGTGTACTATAGAAAAGGAAAATATGCCTGGTCAGGAAAGGGGGGTCAATTAAAAAAAAATTAAATGTACAACCCCTTTAAATTATGGATCTGATTATATGGCTTGAAAGTGCCCTTTGCCTCTCTGTCCATTCTTTTCAGATCCTTATGATGCAGGGTTATGTTAATATCGCTCATGGCCTAGCATGTTTAGGAAACTCTGAAGTGCTGCAATATACAACACTCATACCGTGTGGTTACCTTGGTGCAGGCCTTGCAGGGTACAGGCATGACACCATGAAGATATATGTGTCGTCTATAACCACACACAGCAGGGGGAGAGGACAGGAAGGGGTCACAGTATACACTATTGTAGAGAGGTTTGACACGCAGCATGTGCATTTGAAAACTGGGGCAAGAAATTGATGTATCTACAAGAAAAAATTGATTAAAGGGAACCTGTCACATTGGACACGCTATATAATCTGCTGGTAGCATGTTATAGAGCAGGAGCTGAGCAAACTGATATATTGTTCTTTCAGGAAATAGTAGTACTTGTATTTTCTCATTTAATTTCCTGATTGTTCTGGGTTAAGGAGTCCAGTAGGCGGGGTTATCGGTGACTGACAGCTATCTCTGTATGACACTCATACAAGGAAGGCTGTCAGTAACTGATAACCCCGCCTATGGGACTCCTTAGCCCAGAATAAGTCGGGATTTAAGTGAATAAAATACAAGTTCTCCTGAACCTTTTCCCACAGAACTATATATCACTCTGCTTGGCTCTTCCTGCTCTATAACATGCTGTCCGCAGATCTGCCAGCACGTTCAACATGATGGGATTCCTTTAAAGGAAGCAAGTCAGATATTCAGATTCATCTCCACCTAAAACCAAGTTTGTGCTGCATCTTATACTACAAAGACTTGTATGCATGCTCCCAACACAAAAACAAATGGGGTGCAGTGAGGAAGGGGGTTGATGCAAAGAAAGGGCATGAGGAGGCCTAAAACTATAAGAGCTGCTGTGGTTCCCAAAGTGGTTCCTATCAGCTTTGTAGAGATGAAGGATATTGAATCCTGCGTCTACATGAGTTAACTTTAAAGGGGTTGTCCAACTCTATTTTTTTAAGTTTGACTACAATGCAAAGGCTAGGAAAAAATAAAAAAACCTGTATTCCCCCTTTATACTCACATTTGTTCCAGCAATGCATCTCACGGTCCTCTCCACCAGTCTTCTATCATACCTCCCAAGGGTCCCTATTTTGGAGGGACAGTCGCCATTTTTAACCCTTGTCCTTCTTTGCTCTATAAATGTCCTTTTTTTCATTGGGAATGTTTTGCATCAAAAAACTGACTATGTGCTTTAAAAAATATCTGATCGTTTCCCCGTGATTTTAATAAAAATACAAGAAATTCAAAACCCAAAATATAACTTTTAAAGGTATTTTTTAAAAAAGACAAATTTTCACCAGGGGCACTGCTATTGGGTAGAGGCGTTTTGGGGCCGTTCGGACGGCCCAGCTGCATCACAAAAACTTATGTTAACTGACCTAAACCCCCGTGTGAACATACCTTAAATGAAGCGTAGGGCACCTGACGGACCCCATTTAATGAGGTTCATGAGTTTCTGTTGTGACGACTACATGTTGCACTATTTTTTTCTGTCAATCTGCCCTGGATTCTTCTAACAGAACCTCGAACACAGATGTGAACCAGGGCCCAAGCGGTTTAAACAAAAAACTTTTTGAGGGGTTGTCTCATACTTGATTATCTTGCCTCGCCCGTTTTCGCAGTTTCACTTTTAAAATTTAGGGGCATGTTTTAAAGGTACTACTGTCCTGCAGTGATACCCCGGGACCGGTCTGTAGCATAGCACCCCTTTTGGGGCCCCCTTCAGGGAGAAAGAAAAAGGAGGGCGAACTACCGGGGGAGCAGACGTAGCACTGCCCCCGGGGCCTTGCTCTTAGGGGGCCCCAGCGGCTCCCCGGGGGGGTTCGGCTCCCGCGCCCCCCCCCCCCTCGGCAGAAATTACTAGTTCACTGCCCGGGGGACGCGGGCTGCGGGGGCCTGCCGCTTTTTACCCCTTTAAAAAGCCCGGGCCCCCGGCCCGAGCGCTTTAAAAAGGGGGTGGCTGGTTTTAGCAGGCGGCTCCTTGCTAATAGCCCGCGCCCGGCCCCCGTGCTGCGTGGGCTGCGCAAAGACGTCCATCAGATGCCCGGAGCCGATTGGGAAAGAGGGGGGCGGAGAGAAACAGGTGAGGGTGATTTTTATTTTTTAATATTAATGAAGCTCCCTGCCTGCCTATGTAATTGGCCCCTATAGCCCTGCCTTTTTCCCTATGTTATTTTGACCCTATAGCCCTGGGCCCGCCTATGTATTGACCCTATAGCCCCCAATTTTTTCCTGCCTATGTATAGGCCCCTATAGCCCTGCCTGCCTATATATTGGCCCCTATAGCCCTACCTGCCTATGTATAGGCCCTTATAGCCCTGCCTGCCTATATATTGGCCCCTATAGCCCTGCCTGCCAATATATTAGCCCCTTTGAACCCCTGCCAGCCTGTATATTAGCCCCTTATAGCCCTGCCTGCCTATATCTAGCCCCTATAGCCCTGCCTTTCTATATATATGACCCCTATAGCCCTGCCTGCCTATATATTGGCCCCTATAGCCCTGCCTGCCTAAATCTAACTCCTATAGCCCTGTATCACTATATATATGGCCCTAACCCGCCCCTAATAGCCCCTTGCCCGCCTATATATAGCCCTATAGCCTGCCTGCCTATATATTTGCCCATAGCCCTGCCTCTGCCTATATATAGCCCCCATAGCCCCCCAAAACCCCGCCTGCCTATATATACCCCTATACCCCCCAAAGCCCTGTTGCCTTTATGCCCCAAAGCCTGCGTTTATATATGGCCCTTACCCTCCCCTTTGCCTTCCTGCCTATATTTTTAAATATGCCCCCTTGGGGGGCTCCCTATGCCCTGTCTGTTTTTGGGGCCTTAAACCTCCCGTAAGCCTGTCTCCTCTATGGGGCCCCTTTGCCTACCCTATGCCCTCCCTACCTTTTGGGGCCCCCTGTAGCCTACCCTAAGCCTGCCTTCCTCCTATAGGCCCCTATCCCCTCCCTGTTTCTATAGGGCCTATAGCTCCCTAAACCCTGCTGCCTAAATGCCCCCATATACCGGGGAGTGAGGTGCTGGAAAAGGGGGATTCAAAGTATTTGTGTCTAAATCTCCGGGGACAGGGGCCCGGGATTCATCATGATGGGGACTGGAGGATGCAAACAAAAGGGAAAGTCAACGATTGGTCAGAAAAACTCATGTGAGTAAAAAGATGTAAACTGCACTGTAATACATATTTTTAAACCCCGGGGTTTAAATTTGGTTTTTGGTTTTATACGTCTCAGACCCCTGTGCCTGTATATACCATTTTAAATGGTCATTTTTGGGCCACTAAATGGCGGTATTTTTGGTTTTTTGTGTATGATCGGGTATGTGTGGGGGTATTATTTCCAAATTTGTGGTCATTTTTTCGGGCGGTTATGGGTCCCTTTTGGTGGGTTTATTGGTAATTTTGGGTTTTTTGGTATAGGGATTTGTTTGGGTAGCTGTATGATAGTGAGAAGTATGTGGGTATTTGCCCCCTTAATTATCAATATTTTACTGCATGTCCTGGTAAAGTTCGTGGGGCCGGGGGGGGGTGAGCGAGGGTGGGGGGGCCCATCCAAAAATTTGCTTTTGGGGGCCCGGCTTCTCTAGTTACGCCCTGCAAAAGTTGTAGCTATAGCAACCAGTGGGCAGTCTATCAGGGGGATCAAACAGGGGCGTAATTTTTAGGGCCCGAGGAGCTGATGCAGCCCATTTCAGGGGGGGATATCTAGAAAAGTAGGAACTTTTAAAGGACAATATTGCAAAATACTGCTTTTGCAAATTTTTTAACATAAAAAGCGGGAATCCTTTTTAGCGAGACAACCCCCCTTTTTGGTGGATTCAACATCCATTTTTTTTTTCTTTTTTAACAGAAGCCGAAGCTTCATAGTTAAAACTCAAACACCTTTCTGCAAAAAATGTGCATAGCCTCAGCCTTATTCAGAGAGATCTATGTAGATTGTCTCAACATGACGTGACATGGGGCGAGAGAGAGGGGGCGCAGCTCAAAGGGGAAGGGGCAAGCGTATAACATACAAAAGTGGGAGAGGGAGCGAACGGGGCGAGCCAGAATAAAAGGTTGAAAGGATTTCGAATGTTAAACCGTCTCAGGATCTTTATAAAGAAACCTTAAGAGGAAAAAAATTTCACACCACGGGGAATAAATATATGACACTTAATGCGAATAATACAGGTCATATGGAGAAGCATTAGAAACCAGCCCTGGGCTGCAGAGCTTGTAACAAAGGGCTGGGTCACATTTTTGTTTCGGGCTTCCTACACAACGGGCCAACATTTAAGGACCCAAAATGTAGAAATTCGTCAGGTCTCATTTAAAGAAAACAAAAACCCCAAAAATATATACAAATAATTGTAAAACTCTTACAGAAAAAAAAGGAAAAATAAACATTTGGGGAAGCCCTAAAACAAAAAAAAAGATCCCTGGGAAACCCCTTCATTTACAAAGAATTCAAATTTTTTTGAGCTGTACCATATATTTAATCCTGTTGTATAGAATAACGTAGGCTGCAGTACACAGACATCCCAGACATACGGGAAGCAAAGAGGACACACTTTTGGCCTCCGTTGGGCCGTTTTATTCATATAAATACAGTAAGCATATACTTTGGGAGCTTTCCCAGCATACACACTAAGCGGACATCATGAAAGTAGTATGAATTTAGCCTAACACTTGCTACATCAGGCTTTGCTTTTACAGCTGCAAAACTCTAATGTCTGCCCTAGGCCTTTATGGGTCCACCAAAGTGCAAGAACATTGTACTGATTTGTAGGGAACAACAATTGAGCTTTCACAAAGGGGTTAAGGGGCCCAATGGTTAAAAACATTTTTCATTTTTGTATGGAACAAGAAGTTGGCGGCTTTCTTTTCCCAGCCACTTTTTGGGATTTCTGTAATTTGGGCGGTAGTTTATATCTTTAGTTATTGCTACCTATGCTTCTGTTTTACTTTATGGTCATGAGGTGGTGGGGCCCCATTTCATTTTATTATGGGGCCCTATGAGTTCTAGTTACGCTGCTGCATTACTAGGGTTTTTTTTTTTTTTTATATATGGCTATGGGTGTTGGTAGGGTCATAAAACATTCAGGACACAGGCCCTCTGTGTTACATTACACACCACATAGTGAACTGCGGCACATTTTAAATTTTATAATATATATATTATTGTGAACACCCACTCTCTTTGGGACCCCCCGGGGACCGTCCTGGGGGTACTTTAGTCCGGATCGCCCCTTAAGAAACGGAAGGCACCAGACACAGGACTTCGTTAAAACGGCCTCAAGCAGCTTTATTGAGGCACAGTAACAGAACAAAAAACAACAAAACATAAATAAAAAACCCCGCCCTTTTACCCCTAACTAAACATTAAATGCTTCCCTCACAACGTGGCCTATGCCTACTGTCAGCACCCCAACACTTTACCCCGCCCCCACTGTTCAACTTCCCCAAAACAGCTGACCCCAACCCTACACCTTGGGTATGAGGCCTTTAAAAGGGCTCCAAGACCTAGCCAAACCTGGGGTGGACCACGGGGCCGGAATATGGGGAAAAGCCACCCACCCATCTGCAGCTGTGCGGGGGAAGGGGACCCTAAAGGCTGGGCATTACCCTGCAGTACAAGGGTCAGAAAACCTAATGTTTCTGACCAACAATACCCGGCTTCCCCACCCAAACCGACTTCGGTAGCACATTTCTAGCGGGTCCTAAATGTACGCCCCTAGGCAGCACCATGCAACCACCACGGTCGATTCCACTATAATATATATATAATAATAAATAAAAATTATAATAATCATAATATATATATATATTGTGTGTGGTGTTGATATCAAATTATATATATATGCAGTTATATATGTATGTATTATATTATTGATTTAATATACACGCATTAATTATATAATATATATATATATATATAATATATATACACTCACCGGCCATTTATTAGGACACCTGTCCAACTGCTCTTTAACACTTAATTTTAATCACCAATACTGGCGGAAACTCATGCATTTAGGCATGTAGACAGGTCAAAAATCTCCTGCATTCAAACCGAGCATCAGGGGGAAGAAAGGTGATTTGATGTTTTTGAACGTGGCATGGTTGTTGGGCCAAAGGGCTGGTCTGGTATTTCAAAACTGCTGACCCCTGGGATTTTACGCAAAACCCTTCCTAGGGTTTAAGAGAAGGGGTCCGAAAAAAAAAAAAACATCCAGTAGCGCAGTCCTGTGGGCGGAAATGCCTTTTTGATGCCAGAGGTAAAAAAGAATGGGGCAGACTGGTTCGAGCTATAAAAGGACAGTTTTTCTCAAAAGCCACCCCTTCAACCAAGGAGGGAGAAGAGCATCTCTGAACGACCCGTAAAAGCGAACTTTGAGGCAGATGGGCTACAGAGCAGAAGACCACACCGGTCCACCCTTTACTAAGAACAGAAACTGAGGCTCCCTTTCCCCAAACTATCGAAATTGGACAGTAGAAATTTTAAAAACGTTGCCTGGTTGAGAGTCTCGATTTTGCGCACATTCGGATGGAGGGGCAAATTTTGGCGTCAACAACATGAAAACGGATCCACCTGGCCCTTTTATCAACGGCAGGCTGGTGGGGGGTGGGGTCAGGTGGGGAATATTTTCTTGGGACTCTTGGGCCCCTTGGTACCAATTGCATCGTTTCAACCCACAGCCTCCGAGTATTGTTGTGACAGTCCATCCCTTTAGACCACAAGTACCAACATCTAATGGCTACTTTTTAGCAGGGTAATGCGCCTGTCATAAAGCTGGGAAACTCCGACTGGTTTCTTAAACATACAATGATTCACTGACTAAAGGGGCCCCCAATCACCAGATCCAATCCCAAAAGAGCATCTTTGGGGTGTGGTGGGAAAGGGAGATTTGCATCATGGATGTGCAGCCCCACAAAATTGCGGCAACTGTGTGATGCCATCATGTCAAATGGACCAAAAAAACCTGAGGAAGCTTCCAACCTTGTTGAAAATATGCACGAAGAATTGAGGCAGTTCTAAAGGGAAAAGGGGGGGCCAAACCCTTACTACTGGGGTACCAAAAAAAGTGGCCGGTGAGTGTATATATACTTATGGGGGGAAGAAAAGCGTATGTTCTGGTCAGCATTTTTACGCATATTCCGCATTGATACTGTCAAGCACCTCAGCAGTACACTGTATAATGAAAGCAGCGCTGACATATACCTCTTAATAATAGTCATACAGTTATCAAATAATACATCTATACATGGAGCAAATATACCATAGGTAGATTTTACTAAAGAAAATCCCACAATACCAAAAACCAGCAGTACTACCACATAAAGATTAAATATTACTGCCAAACCATGACCAATGTGACCACTACATGTGACTACCAGTTATATAGGCTCTGCAAACATATATTACCACCATCATGCCTATAGGGGTAACACCAGTTCTTAAGGGTGTTCGCAGACACAAGTGATTACACTATAGTTAAATCCAGTCACTCATAAGTGATTTTTTCTCTGTTTGGGAGTCTTCCCCTTTTTTTCCCCCCTTCAACCTAACCACAATGGATTTTCCGGCCCCAAAAATTTTTGAATCCTTACTTTTCCCCCAAACCCAACCACCCATTAAACCACCTCCGAAATACTCCAATAAATAAGGGGGGTGTGTGTGTGTGTGTGGTATGGGTTGAGAGGTGGGGTTTAATTTTGTGTTTGCACTAGACCGCATAACACAGTGGTTGGAGAGAGGGGCAAGAGAGGGCACAGGCCACAGATTGGGGCACAGGCCACAACCACCTTTGAGATTGCTCTTCAGCTGTAGACTATTCACCCGGGATCATACTGAATGGTCTAAACTCCAGTATTTCAGCTGATCTTTTAGGGGTAGTGGAGACGAGCTTCAGATGGTGCATGTTTCTTTTGTAGTGATTCTATTCTTCTACAGGTTTCCCCTTTGGACTAAATTGGACCAGGGATGGAACCATTTTTTTTTATTTTTTTTTTTAAAACATGGTCAATGAGGGATAGTGTCATTATTTATTAAAACCCGATTGTACAGCTCCCTGGAACCAAGGAGGTCTAAAATAAATAATAATAATAAGGGTTTTTTTGGTTTCTTGTTTCATTTCTGCCATTTCATTCCAGTGTTACTAACTGAGATTATGACAGATGTCTCTCTGTTACTTTTGCTGGGGCTCTGTGACAGTTTTTTTCACCCCCAAAGGCCGACATTAACCTCCTGTCACTATTACCCCAGTCCACAACACACCAGGGGTACTAGGAATATCTGGATAACCATCAAAAGTGGTCCTTCTAATCGAATGGTCCACTGTTGGGGTGGCTCTGGGCTTGCATTTTTAGGATGAGAAGGGCCCAATATCCATGATCCTTTGTGTCCTGATAGTATTAGCTTGCAGCTGCTGGTTTTACCTCGGCCAGTTATGAAAAATGGGGAGACCATACGTCATTTTTGTTGTCATGTTTATTGAAAATATTCAAAGCAGCAAATTATAAAAAAAAAAAAAAGGAAGCCTCTTCTAAAGATGATGCACAAGAAAGCCTGCAAACAGTTTGCTGAAGAAAAGTATACTTAGAACATCTGTTACTGGAACCATGTCCTGGGGTCTGATGGGATCAAGATAAACTTATTTGGTTCAGATAGTGTCACGCGTGTGTGGCGGCAACCAGGTGAGTGTCTTGCCTACAGTCAGGCATGGTGGTGGGAGTGTCATGGTTTGGAGCTGCATGAGTGCTGCTGGCTGTGGGAGCTACAGTTCATTGGGGGAACCATGAATGCCAACATGTACTGTGACATACTGAAGCAGAGCATGATCCCCTCCCTTCTGGGTGCAGGGCAGTATCCAACATGATAACGACCCCAAACACCTCCAAGACGACCACTGACTTGCTAAAGAAAATGAGGGTAACGGTGCTGGACTGGACAAGCGTCTCCAGACCTAAACCCTATGGAGCATCTGTGGGGCATCCTCAAATGGAAGGTGGGGGAGCGCGAGGTCTCTAATATCCACCAGCTCCTTGAGGTTGTCATGGAGGAGTGGAAGAGGATTCCAGTGGCTGCAACCCGTGAAGCTCTAGTGACCTCCATGCCCAAGAGAGGCACAATTTGTCCATTTTCACTTTGCGGTGTATGTGCTTTTGTTGCCAGTGGTTTACACATTGATGGCTGTGTGTTTTGAGGGTGCACCAAATGTTACACTGTTATACAAGTTGTACACTGACTACTTTACATTGTATAAAAGTGTCAATACAACAAATGCAAACTAAATTCAGCTGAATCAACCAAACAATAATACTTTAACAAGATCACAGCAACCACAAAAATTGAAAATAGAAAAAAACTTTATTGAAACATGCTACATTACATTAAATAGTTTAAGTAAAAACACTAAATATGACTCGAAAAAATGTGAAGAGGTTTAAGCAGTCCTCTGGGAAAAAGTAATAAATACATACATGTATAAATACCAATGCTATAGTCTACTTTTACACATACTATGTTACATATAGGTAAAATGTATATATCCTCTAAATATATATCAAGATGAACAACAAATGCCTACACACAGCAAACTCTATAATTTGCTACAATATAGTACAAATGCATATTCAATACATAAATACATATATTATAATAAAATGCAACAAAAATAAATATATGATAGTATGAATTAATATTTAGAAGCAAAATGTGCCCAGAAAGCAAAATAAATAGATAATATGCTGTGTTTCTTGTAAGATACTATACCCAGATAGACTGCCAATGACAGGATTCCCAAAATTGTATAAAAGTGTCAGATCTTCAGTGTTGTCCCATGAAAAGATATAATAAAATATTTCCAAAAAATGTGACAGGTGTACTCATTTTTGTGAGATACTGTATATAGGCTGGATAAGCTCCTAGCTGCAAGAAAAGCATGGTGTCACCGCACCGTCCACAGCAACCCGCTTTCCTATATTAGGAGTTGTCCATTGTTCCCATTTAAGCCCCATTAGGTAGATAGTAATACAGACCTGCTAGTAGGAAGGTATATAGTCCCCCCATTATGAAGGTGGTTAGGTATCTAGGCTCCCTCAGAAGGTAGGAAGGAATATAGCCCACCCAAAATGAGGCAGGCCGGTATATAGGTCCACCCAGCAAGTACCAAGAAATGAAAAAATGTTAGTATCAGCTCACCTGTTCCTCAGAAATCCTCGGTGGAGTCACGGTTAATGGATTCCCAGTCCATAGAGCAACACAATGAAAAAAGTAGATTTAACCAGCTTCCATACCGCACTGAGAGGAGCTTGACCAGACGTGAGGAAAAGATCTTATTTGGTATAAAAAGTCATTATTTTATTTGTAATCCATTAAAATCAAATAGATAATGCACAGCATATAACGGGAGGTATGCATAAATAGCAGCAAAGAAATTACATGGGCTGTATGAGCTGGATAAGCCAACGCGTTTCGGGAGTAGCGTATTCCTTATTCATGGCTGTCAGCACCGCTCTGTCTATGGACCGGAAGTTGCCAAAAAATATTTATGCATACCTCCCGTTATATGCTGTGCATTATCTATTTGATTTTAAATGGTTTAAAAATTTAAAATAATAATTTTTTAAATCCCAAATAAGATTTTTCCTCAGCCCTTGGTCAAGCTCCCTCATGCGTTTGGAAGCGGGGTTTAAAATCTCTTTTTTAAACCCAGCAAGTGGGAAAGATAAATAAATTTCCCCCCATTTGATATTTGGTTTATGGGGCCCCCTGTGTAGATATTAAAAAAGGGCCCCTTTTCAGTAATGGGGTGGGTTTTAAAGGGCCCCCCCCAAAATTTTAGGAAAATAGGGCCCCCAAGTAGGTTGGTAGATATCGATGCTCCCATTAAATATGAAAAAAAATACCTCTCCCGTAGAAAAAAACCCCTCCCCTTTTGTAAATTCCTACAATGCCCCAAACCCTGTGCCATATCCCTTTGGTTGGCCGCAGGTCCCCTTTTGCGACCCCATGTATTTACCCCGGGGGGGAAACGGACCCCAAACCCTTTTTTACTCCATTTTAAACTTTAAAACTGTATATGGGCCCCAAGCTTTGCATTTGGGAAAAAGCCACCGGTTTCCCCGGGCCCCCCAAAAACAGCCCAGATTTCTGGTTCAGGGCAGCGTTTTATCCGGGGTTTTGGGTGCCGGGGCCAATGTTGGTGGTATTATTTACACCTTTAAAATTAATTCCCTTTAAATGCGCTTTTTTTGTTTATTTATTTTTAGGTGGAGGGGCCACCTCATTTTACTATAGGGCCCTTGGAATTATAATTATGCCCCTGCACTACTATGTGATAAAATGGGAGGAATTTGGGAAAAACCTTTTTTTATGGCTATTTATCCCGCTATTTCATTTCCTTTTCTTTTGGGTGGTGGGGGCCCATCTTTTTTTGGGTTTTGGGGATCATGAATTCTAGTTAGGGCCAGGGGGCCTCCCCAATTTTTTAAATTTTTACCGCCCCACCCAAATTTTGCGGGGGTTGCTGGGAAAAAAAAAAGGGAAAAAGCCCCCTTTTAACAGTGTAAAGTTGGGAGGGAAGTCCTACAATGCGCCACTTGAAATCGGGTTTTTGATAAATCTGGTGTATGTTAGAAATGTCTAAATAACTTTGAAACCTTTTTTAAAGAATTTTAAACAACCCAAATTTTAAAAATATGCGCCAATAACCAAAATTACAGAGAGAATAAATAGATAAGAAAACCAATCCCCAAAACGACCAAAACCCTCCCCATAAAACAACAAATAATGTAAAACAAACTTTATTAAAAGTAATGAATAAAAACAACATGAATAAAAACCCACCGGTTTACCCTGTAAAAATTCAAGGTGGGGTCCCAAACCATATGTTACCATAAAAGATAAAATACCCAAAAGATAAAACAAAAAAAAACCCCCCGGGTTCTGTCCCCTTAAATTTTTTTGGGCCATCTTTAATTTTTGAAATATTTTAAATAGAAAGCGATTTTTTTTTGGCATTTTTGGTGTATTTTTAAAATTTTAAATTTTTCCTTTAAACCCCCTTATCCACTTTTAAAACAAAAAAAAAAAAGTTCCTAAAAGTCCTGCATTTTCTTTTCTTTGGCCAAAAAGGCCCCAAATTTTAAAAGTCTGACATTTCCCGGGGTTCGTAGAGATCACTTTCTCAACAGCTCCTCCTTATCAGACAGGCAGGTTTAAACATGAAAAAATCCCAAATGAAAAAGTTTAACACAGGATCCACAATCAAATAAATAAAGAGATGGATACAGACCAAATAGTGCCGAAGAAATACCAAACACGCATTTCGCAAGGAAACTTGTGAAATGCACATAGGGGGTTTCTTCAGCACTACTTGGTCTGTATCCCTCTCTTTATTTGACTGTGTATTGTATTATGTATCATTTTTTTTGGGAAAATTTTTGGTTCATTTAAAATTTTTTACCTATGCTATTTAGGTGTGGTTTTGTTTTTGAATTAAATACTTTTTAAAAACTGTTTAATTGGGTCCCTTTAAATTTCCCTTTTGGCTTTTTTGGGATCTTTCCTTTTTTTAAAGGCTTGCAGAATTCCAGCACCGGCCCCTTACTTTTCATCTATTTTTTTTGTTTTTTTTAAAAAAAAAAAATTGGGGTTTTTCCATAAACCTGGGTATTGTGTAAAAGTTGTTGTTCCATACCTGTGTTCAAGGGGGTTCTTATATATTTATATATATATAAAAAAATTATTCAATTCAAAATTTTTAAGAATTTTTATATATTTATATAAAAAAAAAATTTTTTTTTTTCACCCTTGTTTAAATACCCTGAAAAAAGACATTTTACAGGCAAAAAACCACATCCCCAAAGGACTACGAATTAGTAGACAATAAAAGGGTCAAAGAAAAGAAAGAGCTAGATTTTGGGTAAAGGGTACCAGGGAGGTAAAAGACCCAAGAAAAAATTCAGGGTGGGGCCCAAGGACAATATTTGCAAATCAAACATGGAAGTTAGGAAATTGTAAAAAAGGGGGGGAAAAAAGGGGGGGGAAAAAAAAAATTAAAAAAAAAAAAAATTTGGGGAAAAATTTTTTTTTTGGGGGGAAGGTCAGGAGGCCTGGGAACATTTAAAAAAATTTTGGGGGGGCCCCTTTCCCCCCCAAAAAAAAAAGGGAAAAAAAGGGGGGGGAAGAAGGGGGGGGGAAAAAAAATTTTTTTTTAAAATTTTTTTAAATCAAATTTTAAAAAAATTTTTTTTCCCCCCAAAAAAATTTTTTTTTTTGGGGGGCCCCTTAAAAGGGCCCCCCAAAATTTTTTTTTCCCCTTTTAAAAAAAAACCAAAAAAATTTTTTCCCTTCCCCGGGGTTTAAAAAAAAACCCCCCCTTTTTTCCCCCCCCCCAAAAAAAAAAAAGGGGGGGGGGGGGGGGGAAAAAATTTTTGGGGTTTTTTTTCCCCCCCCCGGGGGGTTTTTTTTTTAACCCCCAAAAAGGAAAAATTTTTTTTTTTTTTTTTTTTAAAATTTTTCCCCCCGGGGGGGGCCCAATTTTTGGGGGGGAAAATTTTTAGGCCTTTTTTTAAAAAAAAAAAATTTTTCCCCCCCCAAAAAAATTTCCCCTTTCCCCCCCAAAAAATTTTTTAAAAGGGGGGGGCCCCAAAAAAACCCAAATTTTTTAAAAAATTTTTTTTTTTTTTTAAAAAAAGGTTTTTTTTTAAAAAAACCTTTAAACCAAAAAAAATTTAAAAAAAAAAATGGGGGAAAAAAAAAATTTTTTAAAATTTTTTTTTTTTAAAAAACCCCAAAAAAAAACAAAAAAAAGGGGGGGTTGGGTTCCCCCTTTTTTCCCCCTTTCCCCTTAAAAAAAAACCCCCCCAAAAAAAAGGGGGGTTAAAAAAAAAAAAGGAAAAAGGGGGGAAAAAAAAAAAAGGGGGAAAAAAAAAGGGGGCCCAAAAGGGGGGGGAAAAAAAAAAACCCCAAAAACCCCCCCCCCAAAACCCCCCTTTTAAAACTGGAAATTTTTTTTTGGCCCCAAAAACCCCCAATTTGGAAATTTTTTGGTTTTTTTGCCCCCCCTTTTTTTTTTAAAAAAAAAGGGGGCCCCCCCCCCCCTTTTAAGGGGGGAAAAAATTTTTTTTTTGGGAAAGGGTTTTCCCCTTTTGTTAAAAACCCCCCCAAAAAAGGGGGGGAAAAAAACCCCCGGGGGTTTTTTGGGGGTGGAATTTTCCCCCCCCCCCCCCGGAAAAAACCCAAAAACCCTTTTTTTTCCCCCCCCCAAAAAAAAACCCCCCCCCCCCCCCAAAAACCCCTTTCCCCCCAAAAAAAACCGGAAAAAGGGGGAAACCCCCTTTTTTTTAAAAAAAAACCCCCTTTGGGGGGGAAACCCTTTTTTTCGAAAAAACCCCCCCCGGGGGGGTTTTTTTTTCCCCCTTTTTTTGGGGGGGGGGGGTTTTTTGGGGGCCCCCCCAAAAAAAAAATTTTTTTCCCGAAACCCCCCATCCCAAAAAAAAAGGGGCCAAAATGTGGGAGTAGCCATCTCACCAAGCTCTTTGGCTACTCCAGTAAAAGCCCGGCCCAGACCAACTGCATCAGCAGCTATACTAATATACCAGTAATAATATACCAGTCTCCTGTGCTTGGTATCTCAGAGGTTTCATAGGCTTCTGACAATATTGTATGTCATTGATTGTGTCCCGCCACAATTTCAGACATCTTCACCATGAGAAGGGATCAATGATGCCATCATTTCCTGCTTCCGCACCAACTTCTAGATAACATTCTTTGAGGGGACATCACTAACACCGTATTTCATCCAAAATTCACTCACACCTCACTTTAACAAATTGGTGACCTAATAGGTTCATAGCATGAAGTTGCACTGTTCAATACTGTACACCACCATCCTGGTGAGAAGTCAAGTGAATGAAGGAATACAGGGCATGTCCTTCTGCTAGCATGCAGGAAACACAACAGTCCCAACCTTTAGGTAAATCATGACTACACCAGCATAGTGTTGTCTCCTTCCTTTCCAGGTCAGGAACCACACCCAGCTCACCTTACTTTCCAGGCTGACATAACCAGCAAAACCAGACCTTGACCTGGAAACGTGGGAGTAGCCATCTCACCCAGCTTTTTGCCTACTCCAGTAAAAGCCCGCCCTAGATCAGCCGCATCAGCAGCTATACTAATATACCAGTAATAATATACCAGTCTCCTGTGCTTGGTGTCTCAGAGGTTTCATAGGCTTCTGACAATATTGTATGTCATCGATCGTGTCTCGCCACATTTTCGGACACCTCCACCATGAGAAGGGATCAATGATACCGTCATTTCCAGCTTCCGCACCATCTTCTGGATAACACTCTTTGAGGGGACGTGACCAACACCGTATTTCTTCCTAAATTCACTCAGACATCACTTGAACATATTGGTGACCTAAAAGGTTCATACCATGAAGTTGTGCTTCTCAATACTGTACACCACCATCCCAGTGAATGGATACGGGGTATGGAATAAGGTTAACTTATAGTTCTTTGGGCTTGTCCACCTGCTAGCATGCAGGAAACATAACAGTCCCAACCTTTAGGTAAATCATGACTACACCAGCATAGTGTTGTCTCCTTCCTTCCCAGGTCAGGAACCACACCCACCTCATCTGACTTCCAGGCTTACATAGCCAGCAAAACAAGGCTTTGACTTGGAAGCGTGGGAGTAGCCATCTCACCCAGCTCTTTGGCTACTCCAGTAAAAGCCCGGCCTGGATCAGCTGCATCAGCAGCTGTACAAACAACCAATGTCAGTAGTAATGGTGACTGACATTTGTGTAAAAACTGGTCCCTTACTTCACCAAGGCTAGGCATCTCCTAGACACATATCTGCTATCTATGATAGCTCCTTCAGCCTTTTTTTTTTTTTTTTTTTTACAAAGAGTATGCACCCGGAAGCCCCAAATAGAGGTTAAACATTGTGACCTGATCGCTCCAAAGCTGAGAAGTCCCGGTTTCATGGAAGCTCCATATACTGAGGAGTGCATTGCTCATTGTTACGTTCTGATTCCTTAGTCCTATCAAGAGTTATTACAGAATATTTGGAGCCTCTTTCCAGTGAATCTCGGTATTATAGTGATTGTGTTATACTTCAGGATATCATATATCAGTCATATTGTACATTATAATGAACTGAATATAATGTGTGGTCAGTTGTGAAATATAGCTTTGAGGAGCACTTAACTATAAGATGAATAGGATTTCCTGCGGGGATGAAATGCTGTATGGACGATCAGGTTTCAGCTGCAGAATTTGAGCTATGTAATATCCTTATGTTGCAACTGTTGAAGGAGCAGATTACAAGCTACATTATCTGGATGACATATTACATTCAGCTTGTAGGTGGAAGAATATCCCTGACACCTGGTGATGGGGAGATACCTTATACTGTCATTACTTGTGTGCACATCACCTGTCCTGCTCCATTACCACAGTGTACATCATCGATGTACCCTACCCGACTATTGAAGAGAACCTGTGACATCTCCTGTCATGTCTGGCTTAGTAAATACTAGTGTTCCCCATGGAACAACAACTCTCGAGCATCTTTCCTTAGAACGTTACCTGGAGTGGGTCTTCTGTTATTCCTCCAAAAAATTCACTCCCAATTTGGGGATGGGTATTACCAATTGGGGGAGGGTCCCTTCCCTGTCTGACATTGTGCAATCAGGGCAGACACACAACCCTTTAGGAACTGGAATGAAAACACCCACCTGGCAGATTTAGTAATATACTTCTAGGAGGAATAACAGCACAACACAGAGTTATAAGAGAAGATGTGTTAAGGATTGTTATTTCCTGACGAACACAGGAATTTACTAATACAGACATGTCCTCTTTAAAGGGGTTGTCTCACTACCTCTTACCTCAGTCCTGTTTTCTTGGTTTCATTTTGAATTCAGGGGTGTGTTTACTGGCTTCCACTAGGCTGCAGTAGAACCCAGGTCTGTATCTATAGCAACCATTGCTGGCAGTCTATCAGGAGAGATCGAACAAGTTTGTAGCTATAGCAACCAGTGCTGGCAGCCTATCAGGAGAGATTGAACAGGTCTGTAGTTATAGCGACCAGTGCTGGCAGCCTATCAGGAGAGATCAAACAGGTGTGTAGCCTATAGCAACCAGTGCGGGCCCAGCCTAATTGGAGAGATTGAACAGGTCTGTAGCTATAGAACCAGCGCGGGGCAGCCTTTCAGGAGAGATTGAACAGGTCTGTAGCTATAGCAACCAGTGCTGGCAACCTTTCAGGAGAGACTGAACAGGTCTGTAGCTATAGCAACCTGAGTAGCTGATGCAGCCCATACAAGAGGGGATATCTAGGAATAGGTAGGACACTGTTAATGGACACATATTG
Organism: Phyllomedusa bahiana; assembly: GCA_025379985.1. NCBI lineage: Eukaryota > Metazoa > Chordata > Amphibia > Anura > Hylidae > Phyllomedusa > Phyllomedusa bahiana. The sequence continues at coordinate 149,313 of JAODAL010000227.1, read as the reverse complement.
CAAAGTGACTTGTTTTTGCTAGATCTTTAACATAAAAAGCAGCAATCCTTGTAGCGAGACAACCCTTTTAAGAAAGATCTGTAAAGCTCATTGATTTTTTTTTTATAGCTCTACAGACATTGTTATTATTATCATGGTCCCTGACATTATTGGGGCTCACAGTATAAATTCCAGATTAATTTATTAATATGTTTTTGAAGTGTAGGGTAAATGGAAGTACTAGAAGAAAATCCATACAAGCTCCTTGCAGATGTTGTCCTTGGTCAAGACACCAGTGCGGCAGGACAACAGTACCAGCCACTAAGCCACAGTTCTGCCTAATAGGATTGTACCATTTGTACTTTAAATTCCAGTTTCTTCCTATTTTCGAGTTCTCCCTTTGACGTCAGTGATAATAATCTGGAACATGTAAGCACAGGTGCAGGTGTTGTTACAGTGTACCGAACCTTCTGCTTGTAACAGGTTTTGCACTTTTGGAAAGCTGGGTTCACACAGCGTTTTGTCAGTACATTCAATGCAGGGACGGAATCTACCGCCATAGCCGAGGTAGTAACTGCTACGGGCCCACCCTCAGTAGGGAGCCCGGCCAGCAGTGAACAGTAACTTACTCTTCTCTGCCAGCCAGGCCCTGTCATATCTGCAAGTCACCTGTCACTGCCGGCTTGATACTTGTGAATTTTGCTGCGCTGAGAGTAAGTGTACATTTCCCCCCTGCTGACTGATCTCAACCAATCACAGGGCTCAGGAGGTGCTGTAACATTACAGCAGGCAGCTCAGTAGTCGGTTCTGGGAGCGGACGGCAGCAGCAGGACAGGGATGAGGGGGGTGAGAGCAGGCGCTGCAGCAGGGATGAGGGGGGGAGAGCCCCGAGCGCAGCGGGGCCGGGATAGGGGGGGAGAGGGGCGCGGCCAGCAGAAACAGGGATGGGGGGTGGACCGGGCGCTGCAGCAGCAGGACAGAGATGAGGGGGGTGAGAGCCGGCATGCCCGGCAGGACAAGATGAGGGGGTAACCCCGGCGCTGCAGACAGGACAGGGGATGAGGGGGCAAAAACAGGCGCTGCCAACAGGACAGGAGAGGGGGGTGAAGCCGGCGCTAGAGCAGGCCAGGATGAGGGGGGTAAGCCGGCCGAAACAGCGGACAGGGATGAGGGGGCTAAGAACAGGCCTCACAACAGGACAGGGAGGGGGGGTGAGACCCGGGCGCTGCAGCAGAGGACAGAAAAGGGGGGTAGAGCCGGGCTGCAGCACAGGACGGGGATGAGGGGGGAGAGGGGCGCTGCGCGCAGGACAGGGAGAGGGGTGGAGCCGCGCTGCAGCAGCAGGAAAGGGGAGGGGGGGATGAGAGCGGAGTCACAACAGGACAGGGATGAGGGGGGTGAGAGGGGCGCTGCAGCAACAGGAAGGGATAGGGGGCGAGTGAAAGGCTGCGCGGGAGGACAATGAGGGGGGTAGAGAACAGGCGCTGCAGCAGCAGGACATGGATGAGGGGGTGAGAGCAGGCGCTGCAGCAGCAGGGCTGGGATGAGGGGGGTAGAGAACAGGCGCTGCAGCAGCAGGACAGGGATGAGGGGGCTAAGAGCAGGCGCTGCATCGACGGGGAGAAAGGGGGAGAGCAGCGTGCAGCACGGGACAGGGAGAGGGGAGTGAGAGCGGCGCTGCACAGCGGAACAGGGATGAGGGGGTGAAGCAGGCCTGCAGCAGTGGGCAAGGTGAGGGGGTGAGCCCCCGGCGTGAAGCAGAGGACAGGGATGAGGGAGGTGAACCGGCCTGCAGAAAAGGGGACAGGGATGAAGGGGGGGAAGCAGGTTTCTGCAGCAGAGGGCTGGGATGGGGGGGACGAGTGCGGGGCCTCGGGACAGGAGGGGGGGGGACGAGTGCAGGCGCTGCAGGACATTGATGAGGGGGGTGAGAGCAGGCGCTGCAGCAGGACAGGGATGAGAGGGGTGAGAGCAGGCGCTGCAGCAGCAGGACAGGGATGAGGGGGGTGAGAGCAGGCGCTGCAGGACAGGGATGAGGGGGACGAGTGCAGGTGCTGCAGCAGCAGGACAGGGATGAGGGGGGTGAGTGCAGGCGCTGCAGCAGCAGGACAGGGATGAGGGGGACGAGAGCAGGACGCAGAGCAAAAGAGATGAGGGGATGAGGCGGGACTGCAGCGCAGGCAGGGTGGGGGGGGTGAAGCCGACGCTCGCAGGGGGACAGGGGGAGGGGGTGAGAGCTGGCGCTGCAGCAGCAGGACAGGGGAGGCCGGGCGCTGCAGCAACAGGACAGGGATGAGGGGGACGAGAGCAGGAGCTGCAGCAGCAGGACAGAGATGAGGGGGGTGAGAGCCGGCGCTGCAGCAGCAGGACAGGGATGAGGGAGGTGAGAGCCGGCGCTGCAGCAGCAGGACAGGGATGAGGGGGGTGAGAGCAGGCGCTGCAGCCGCAGACAGGGGGAGGGGGACGAGTCCCAGGTGCTGCAGCACGGGAAAGGGAAGGGGGCGAGAGCAGGCCTGCGGACGGATTGAGGGGGCTGAAGCAGCACGCTGCAGAAAAACGGGAATAAGGGGGGCGAACAGGCGCGCAGCGCAGGCCCATGGATGGGGGGGGGCAGAGCAGGCGCTGCAGGACAGGGATGGGGATGAGAGGGGAAAACTCAGCGGAAGGATGAGGGGGGCACTGCAGCAGCAGGAGAGGGATTAGGGAGGTGAAGCCGCGCTCAGCGCAGGCCCCGGGATTAGGAGGTGAGACCCGGCGCTGCAGCAGCAGGACAGGGATGAGGGGGGTGAGAGCAGGCGTTGCGCAGGGGAAGGGATGGGGGGGGGTGAAACCGACGTGCGGCAGCAATAAAGGGTGGGGGGGGTAGGCGGGTGTCAGCGCAAAACGGAAATGGGGGGGTGAAGGCAGGCAGCAGCTGAGCAGTGATACTCTGGAGCAAGAAGTAGTAAAACAAAGAACATGGCGGTGATGGAAGCCTCCACAGCTGCCATGTTCACCAACCAGGAGCCCAGGATTTAACTGCGGGCAACCCCATCGAAGTGTGCTGAAACGTCTAAGGGGTTAAACAGTGTGGAATGGCGATGGCTCTACCCTGCGCTGTAACCGAGTGTTAACTGCAGTTATGTAGATCACTATATAGTCTTGGGGGGTAAATTTACGTTTGCAAGGCCGGAAACATATCTACCACTATATGGTCACTGTCGGAGGTAATTACAGTTTGCAGAGCCTGTGTACACTGGTTTTTTACCACAAAAGGGTACATATGGGGTTATATACAGTCACAGACCCTGTGTACACGGTGTCTACCACTATATGGCCCCGTAGGAGGTAATTCAGTCTGCAGAGCCTGTAACACTGGTTCTACCATTAAAGGTCACTGAAAGGAGGTAACATACATCCGCAAGCCTGTTAACTGGTGTCTACCACAAAATTTGGTACTGATGGAGAAATATACAGTTCAGAGCCGTGACACTGTGTCTACCATTTAAAGGTCATGAACGTTGGGGGGTAATATACGTCGCAGAGCCTGGGTACACTGGTGCTACCACATAAGTAACTTTAGGCAGAAATATTGGTCTTTGAATAATGATCTTTATTTAGTAACAGATAGTACATAGTCAAAATTTTTGTGGTAATTTGTGGCTGTTCGGTGGTAAAAATCAAGTCTTTGTAGTAAATTATTGGTAAGGGTTTTGGGCTCGTATGTGGCTTTGTTTGGTACCAGTATGATGGTTAAAATATGGTGAGGTATTGTCCTTAACCTTTTAATTTTTTAAGAGGTACTGGTAAATGCCCGTGGTCGTGGGAGGGGCTGTCAAAGAGGAGGCTCCCTCCAAAAGTTTGCTATTTTTCCAGACTTTTTATTTTCACCCCGGGTGAACACCAAAGTTTGTTTATTACAAAACGATCCAAAAGATTTTAAAGTGTATACTTTAGACCGTTTTGGAATAACTTGCATTTGTATACTATTTTTGATGCACATAAAAGCGTGGTATGTTGCAAAGAAACGCATACCTCTGCTTTTAACATTGTAGTCTATGACTAACGTTTGAAAATGTAAATGTATACATTTTGGTACCTCTAATGCATACGTTTAAAAAAAATATATATTTTATTTATCACATGATTTTGACAAAGTATAAAAATGTTTAAAAACGTGTAAATTTTGTGGTGTTTTGATCCCTAATTCACCGGAGGCACCGCTGCTTTTTATCTTCAGCATGCCTGTTGGTAAGTTTAAAAAAAATCCCCCCTTAAACATCTACTCCAGGCCTCCAAAACAATAATACCGAGGAAATGGAAATCTTCCGTTCCTCCAACCATTGAGGAAGGGTTTGCAGAGATCGGTTTCATACAAAGGATGGAGGAATCGATCTTTCAAACTTCTGACCAAGTACATACGGGGCTCTGTTGGTCCACCTTTAGGACCTCCCCACTGTATCTCTCAATCTCGAGTTAGTGGCACATTGGATGACTCAAATTTGGGGTCTTGCCCTTCGCATTGGATGGGGTCTTTTTCTTTACTGCCCCAGGAGTTCTTACCTTATTGGTGGTCATGTCCTAGCACCAAGAGGTAAATCTGTCACTGGTCTGTGGTGATCTTCTGTTTTATGATTTTCTCCTTTACCTCCCCCCCCCCCTTTTTTTTTCTTCTCTCTTTTTTTTTTTCACCATTGTGTTCTTTTCTGTTACTATCCCTATCGTTTCTCTCCTCTGTTCATGGACATTTATTTCAGCGGGTGCTTACAGTGCCCCACAGTTATTTGTAAATCTATTTGTATCATCATGTGATACAAATGACCTGATATTTCCTAGCTGATTAACAAAAATCTAAATTTTGTTTGGTCATTTCTTATTTTATGACTATATCATGTACGTCTTGTACTCTATATAGCGACAATGCTTCACTCATTTTTATATTTTCCTATACTTAAATACAATGTATAATTGTTGAGTGTTTACTTTGTATTTTACTATGTTTAACCACTTAACTCCCAGGCCTGAAAAGTAGTTAATGACCAGAACATTTTTTTAGTTTTTGCCTCCTTGCGTTTCAACAGTTGTAACTTTTTTTTTTTCAATGACGCAGATGGATGAGGCCTCGTTTTATTCGAGACAAGTTGTACTTTATGGGGGAATAGTTTAAGATCAGTTATAAATAATTGCAGAATTTTTTCACATTTTTTTTTTGTTTTTTTAAACCGTTCACATTTCAGATTTAATAACTTGTTAGATTAATTCTACAGGTTATTACGGTCATGAAGATACCTAATATGTGTAGGTTTTTTTGTGAGTGTAATTTATGCACAATTATTTTTTATAATATTTTTATTTTCTCTTTTTTTTTTTTTTATATACACTTTTTATGATTTTTTCTACTTTTTTTTAATCCCATGAAGGGAGAACTGTTTTACATTTTTAAAATTTATTTTTTTTACACTTAGTAATATATTAGCATATTCATATATGCTAATACATTGTAATCTGTGTCAGTCTGACACAGGCAGTGATCAAGACAGCACACAGTGTGTCCTGGTCACTGGCTTGTTACACAGACAGTCCTGGGGCTACTGTAGGTCCCCAGGGCTGACTGTGCAGTCGTTCCTCGGGCTCTGTCGGGTCACCGGGTGTTCCGATCACCCGACAGAGCAGGGAAACCCTTTGACTGTGCTGCGGTAACGCACCGCCGCAATCAAAGGGTTAAAGCACCGGGTTACGGAGGTTTCTTCCGCTCCCCGGTGCTCGCAGGACATGCTCTGGGATCAGGGCTGTGTAGTACAGCCCCGAACCCAGCACAGCTGCGGCCCCCGGAGCCGCAAACTCCGAAGACTGCAGCGACGTCAAAAGACGTCACTGCAGACGAACGACCCGCACCGGCTGACGCCAAAAGACGGTGCACGGTCGTTAAGGAGGTAATAAAACATTTTCACGTTTGAAAAAAGTATACGTTTTGTAACTACATGTAAACATATACAAACATATGTCACGTTTATGATTTAAATAACAGACGTATACGTAGAAATTAATACTTTTCTGCATGTTACCATGGTCTATGTTTCTATTTCAAAACATGTCCTAGCCTTACATAGAAAAACAAATTTGTAAAAAAAAAAAAAAAAAAAAAAAACAAAAAACCCTATTTGTAGAGGTAGCTATTCAATTCAATTCATATCATTTTGGACATGGCCACTCAAATCTACTGATGTGTGCAAAAATTTACACAGTCATAGGTGATAACTCTAATGTATTGATCCAGAGTGTCACAAGCCAGAGTGAGGTCATGTCCGGGGCCACAGATGCAGAAGTTTACTTTTGCGCCACTTGTGTGGCTTTCCTTGTGTCTTATGTTGTCAGCCTAGTCCTCCACTGTGGCTGCTCCCAAGCACATGTGTGTTCATGCAGGCTGACAGTCTGCTTCCCTTCCTTTCACCAAATTTTGGTAACTACTTACAAGGACACGTACCTTATCTTCATGCTCATTTTTTGATAATGCTTCCTGGTGTTCCGCAGCAATTTCTGTTTATAGATCTCTGGTACCTGACCTTGACTTCCCTGTGACCTTGGAATCTAGCAGCTGACCTTTTACTTGTCTTTCACCTTGCAAGAACTCCACCTGCCTCAACCCATTGCCTGACCGTCTGCACCTCTGAGACTTCATCTGAACATCACGTGTTTGTGGTAGTGTCCTGGAGGGATCCCCTGCAGCAAAGACAAGATCCCTGTACAAGAGCTAAAGGGTGAAGACCACAGCATGTTCTACACTGAAGCCCGTGTATGATCTAATGGATCCATTGCTTGTCTCTGGTGAGTCTTGACACAGAGGTGTAACGAGCCGGGGTAATGGATCCACTGGACCGCTGCAAGCGGTGGTACGGGCCACACCAGGGAGCGGAATCTAAGTGGGTCCCTGTTTTCACCAGAGCCCGCCGCGGTGGGATACCACCAGGTCGCGAACCCGGATGTGACTTTCTTGCGGAGGCAACCGAGGTGCAACGCGGTACAGAAACGGTAGACAAACTCCTAGTCGGGGTCAAGCCAGAAGGTCAGGGCAGGCAGCGCAGGATCATGGTCGAGGGACGAGAGCAGACAGGACTGGTACACAGGAACAACTAACCAGAATAACGAAAGGCTTCCTTGCATAGGTACTGGCGCTATGAATTCGGCAGAGACCTAGCGGAGGTGGAGCCAATATATAAGGTCAGTGGCCGGCAATAACCAATTATCGGCGCGCTGGCCCTTTAAATCTGCGCGGATATGCGCACAGGCCGGCAGACAGCTGTGAGGAAGCTGGAGCATGGTCAGGTGAGTGGATGCGCCCGAGGGAGCGAGTGCGTCCGCCGGCCGACATGCGGACCGTGGTGCCACCCGCTCCGGGCGCAAGGGGAATCGCGGGGGCAGCCCAGACTGCGTGCTGCGGTGCCACTCATGACAAGAGGAAGGCGAAAAGCCCCTATCATTAATTGCATGGGTAAATTTGTTTTTCTATGAAGACAAAATCCTCATATAAAAAAGTGTTTCTCCTCCTTCCCAAAAAATGTAAATCATCCATATCCATAAAAAATTTGTAAAAATGTGCTCCCCCCCCCCCCCCACTCTAGAACAAACGGTGCCCTTTGCTGTACCTTTCATCTAGTGAAAAAGCCCCCTCAAAAAATAAAAAAATTGAGGAAAGGATCAAAAGAGAATTATTATGTGCTTATTAATAGTTTGATTTTGGTGTTCAAAAAGTTTTTGTATAGTTTTATGTCCAAATTCGTGAAGGAGGTTATTTTAAGAGATTCAGCTTTAATCTTGGTAAAGCACCTTTCACCTTACAGCAATCTTATAAGGTACATTGGTAATGAACAGCATTTGAAGGGGTTTTGCCATCACAAACATTAAAGGGGTATTCTTACCATGCTGTCTCACAAAGCCACAGGCAGCTTTAGACTCACACTTCCAGGTCAGGCTGTGGGTGCTTCTAAACCAGTGATTGGCATATTACCTCTTCAATTCTTGTTACAGTGAGATGCGTGCAATAGGTTTATAGGACACAAGGCTTCATCGCTCTAAAGCCGTGTTCACGTGGCTTATTCAAGCCGTAATTGCGAGTAGGATTGCGCTCGCAATTCTGACTTGAATAAGGGGCGGGGGCGCTGCCCGTCGGCCCCGTAGACTTGCATTACCCCCAGGGCGCGTATGCGCCGGGAAATGTGCATGTCACTTTCCCCCCGCCCGGGGGATTCGCCGAGCAGGAAGGAGCGACGGAATCCATAGTTCTCTATGAGAACTGTGGATTACTGTAATTACTGCGACGGATTGGAGCCGTACTGCAGCGCAAATCCGGCGCGCAATATGGCTTCAATCCGCAGCGAAATAAGCCGTGTGAACGGCCCCTAAAGGTTATAACTTGTCATTAATTTAGATAAACAAGCTCCTAATGAAGACACCGCAGAAATTAACTCCCCATGGTTGGACAGCAGCTTGGACCAATCAGATTACAGAAAGAGCAGTGAAAGGTGGCCAGTGACCAAGAGAAACTTTAGTACACTAGATAAAATCTCCTTTCTCTCTTGAACAAAGCAAAATCAAAACAGCAATGTATTTGGTAATAGTCTTAATTTTCCTTTCCCTACATTGGTATGTTAAAAGCTAATCATTGTGATAAAAAAAAACTACATTTCATATCAGTAGGATATGTCTTCAATGTAAGATAGGGCCAGTCCCACACCTGTGCCCAGAACAGGCCATGGCGAATGGAGAAGGGAATGAGAGGTTGTATTTGACTTTATTCAGAATTCCTATTGAAATGAATGGAGAGGGACCGGGCAAGTACAGCCACTTCTCCATTCGAGACTAGAAGTTTCAGGGGCCCCTTCTGGAGACAAGTGTTGATCCCAACCCTGGGACCCGCAGCTGACATTGGAGGCATAGGTTTTTAGTCATCCCCATTGACATCAATAGTAAATTTCCACTCATTTTCCATGTGGGATACGACCAAAGAATGAACATGTTCTAAGTTTTTTTTTACAGTGAAAACCGCGTTGTATGAACTACAACATGTATTTTCTGTTGAGGTCAATGGGGATGATTTACTTTCGGTTTTTGATGGGTATTTCAAGTCAGAATCCGCATGAAATACTTAAAGGGGTTTTGCCACGATGTAATGTTGACGTGGGATCCTCCAAAATGGGTATTTAATCACTTTTCTAAATATATGTGATTGCAAAAAGTGAAGCCTGTGAGAGCTACAGCATTGCTCAGTCCCCCTTAGTTTCCTGAAAGTTTACATTAGACACGACCAGGAGCTGATCTGGCCGCGCTTGCGTGTTTGCACTTCTTATCTGATGACAGGGAACATGAAGGAGCTTGCAAGGGGCTGGGGAGAAAGTGCAGTGTATGAGGCTGTCTGCTGTATAGAGAATCCACTAGTTGTAATGTTATTATTTGAGTAAACTTTAAAGACGCTCCCTGCTTCCTCCCTCTCAGCCCTGCAGCCATTCATGACTCTGCATGCTTTGTTTATATTCTCTCCTGCGCAGATAAGAGGTAAGGAACTCACTTCATGGCAAAACCCCCTTTAAGCCTTAACTCCTTCCTGTTATCCCTACCCATACAATCCTGAAGAAGCCATTGCTCTTCATGAGATGATCAGGATGCTAGAACCTCAGATCAAACCCTTTATCCCTGAGACATGATAGAAGAGAAAGTTGAGATAGTGACAGTGACCACCACGCTATATGAGCACTGTGATCCGACCAGCTGGTTGGGATTGATCATAACAGGTCTCAAATTGTTCTACCATCTTCCATCTGATCTCACTATCCCACAGTAACAGAAGGAGCATCTGGAGCCTCCATCTTCTCTACTCTGGAGAATGGACTGGCTTCTAGAGGGTACATCAGATCTAGCCTGGGGAAGTGGAACAAAGGTAAAACCAAACCTAGCCTATGTATTGAAAGCAAAATGTTAATACAGGACCATCAAACCCTCCAAACCATGTGTAAGCACTTTGGCCTACAGTGAGGAGCGCTGGTCCATGTTGATGGACAGAATATCTGGCTCCATTACCGGCATTAGGTCATTAATGCAAAATGTAGAATTTAGATTTAATACCAAGTTTAACATAAAGTTCATCTCACTCTAACCATAAAACCATAAAGGAAAACTCTGAATTTATCTTATACCAATATAATTGCCTTGAGGATCCATGCATTGAGACGACCACTGAATCCCTGAACAAAGAGGTAACTAATCCCAAGGTATTGGGGCTCAGATTGGAAAAAAAAAACTATTCTTGTCTGCTTCCTTCCAGAAGTAGTGCCACACCATGGGCTTAGCGGCAATACCAGAAACAACTCACTAGCAAGGATGGCGCTGTTTCTGGAAGGAAGTAACTATCTAAATTTTTGTAATCTCCTACAAACCCTTTGAAGCTTCTAGAGCATAGGTTTTCAAACTGCGGCCCTCCAGCTGTTGGGAAACTACAACTCCCATCATGCCCACTGTTATAGATTATACAAATGCATGATGGGAGTTGTAGCTTCCCAACAGCTGGAGGGCCGCAGTTTGACACCAATGTTCTAGAGCATAGTTACATATTTAGTATGGTTGAAAAAAGACACGTGTCCATCAAGTTCAACCAAGGGTGGGGAAAAGTGGGTGAAGAGAGAGAGACAAGGACTTCAAGCCCAGCCTCCCCACTGGTGAATGTCCAGAAACCCACAAGGCAAGAACCAATCTGCTCCAGGGGAGACCCCATCTCTGACCCCAGAGCCTCAACCAGCTAAGATCCAGAATTTTATATAGCTACGTACGCATTCATATTCTTTAGTGTCAGGTGGGTATCTAAGCCTTTCTTGAAACTCTCACCTGTTCCTGCTGTGACCAGCTCCTCAGGCAGCTATTCCACAGATTCACAGTTCTTACTGTGAAGAACGCTCTTCTCCTATGGAGATTGAATCCTTTTCTCTCCAGCTCAAGGGAATGTCCCTTTGTCTTTTGAGAGGGCTTTACATAAAATAATTTTTCCCCTATACTATTTGTAGGGACCATTTATATAAATTAATCATGTCCCCCCCCCCGAAGCCGTCTTTTCTCAAGACTAAATAAGACTAAATAATAGGTGAAATAACTGCTTGGTAGTCATGGACGGTCTCCTGTCTCCTCCTGACGAAGCCGGTGGTAAAAAGTGTGTTTGGGGTTTTTTCTATCCTCACATTGGTCTGTATATGCTTTCATTTTTCCTCCCTCCTCATGATTAGGTGTATATGATTACTGTTACCATTATGCATGCATTTGCAGGGTTTGATGTATTTTTGCATATGTTGGCTTAGTTTATACTATTACCATGGGGTTTGGGATTGATATTAGTATATAATTACTTTGGTATATGCAGTACCTGTGAGGTATTATCCACGTTGCCATTTTATGTATTGTAATGTATGTAATTTTTGTGTGTATATTTTATACTATATATTGAATAAAGTAACTGTAGTTTTTGTAGGTTTGTTGTTTATGGGCGTTTTTTCTCCTTATAAAAGGTGCAGCTATGTTCCCTTGATTGATGTGTGTGTGTAACTACAAAAGGTAAAGGTTTTTCTGGTTCCCCTCCTCCTTCATAGCTCTGAACTGAAGATCACAAGAGTCTCAAGATGGCAGCTTCCTATTGGGAGTTCAGGCTACTCCCTCTTTAAAAGAAAATCATCATTTTTGATGATAATTTCCTTGTAAACAGCATTTTCCCTCGTTCATCCCCTTAGGGAACTGAACATCAGCAAGATAATTAAGGCTCTTTTAATTCAGGCGGCTTTTGTTTAATGGTCCTTTGTCATTCAAAGAGTTGCATTATTGGGCTGGGCGTGTGCGACTTTGCTTCTTAAGTATAGGATTTAGGACACACTTAACTCACACCTGCCTGCAGGGGTATCTGAGAAGCAGGAGGAATCTGGAATATGGAAGGGAATCTGTAGCACAGTAGTCTGCAATCCAAGGCCCTCCAGCTGTTACGAGACTACACCTCCCAATGGCTGAAGGGCCACAGGTTGGACACTACTGTTGTACAATGGCCTCACACTGACCCTACAACTCCCCATTGACAGCTTATATATCTCAAATGGATTTCTCTTGTCTGTTCCTTATGCACATCCCAAGAATTGGACCAATCTGTATAAAATGTATGCTAATTTGTAAAGTAAAAACATAAAAGTTTATACATATAGTAGATATATATTCAAATCAGTGAACCATAAGTGTCCCTCTATGACCATTCAAAAAGTTGAGAGATATGCATATGTCCGGAAAAACATGTCCCTTTCTCCATAAACCCAGTCTCCTCACTTTTCCTCTGCCAATCTGTATAAAATGTATGCTAATTTGTAAAGTATCCCTTCACTGGATACCCATTGCCCAGAGAATTCAGTTTACGTTACTAACCATGACCTACAAGGCTCTCCATAACCTATCCCCTCCATACATCTCTGCCTTAGTCCCCAGATACCTCCCTCTTGCAATCTCCGCTCCTCACAGGACCTTCTTCTCTGCTCTCCTCTTATCCATTCCTCCCACAACCGTCTCCAAGACTTCTCTCATGCTGCCCCCACACTCTGGAACTCACTGCCCCAACACATCAGACTCTCCTCCACCCTCACCAGCCTCAAAAGCAACCTGAAAACCCATCTCTTCAGTAGCTTATAACCTACAATAACAATACTGCCACTATACCGCCCTACAAACATGTCCGCACCTCACCTCCTGTCTCTTTCCTCCTCCCTTGTAGATTGTAAGCCTTCGCGGGCAGGGCCCTCTCCCCTTTTGTATCAGTTGTTAGTCCTTTATCATTTGCATTATACTTTGACATATTTTATGTATGTAATCCCCTCTCCCCCCTTGAATGTACATTGCCCTGGCACTTTAAAATAAAAAATAATAATTTATGAGAAAACTGAGCCCTCTCATAATTGTAAGCCTTTTCAAACCAGTCATGCCTCCAAAAACACTGTGACAACACATGGCTGCTGCCCAGGCTGCCAAAACCCAAGCAAGTCCAAGCCCGTCTCCAGGCTGACCAGATGTGTCACAGCCAACAGTGAGCTGCTGAAACTCCCCGGGACACTGAAGCATGACTGCGGTCTCAGAAAGATGAGAAGCAGAGACTCCTCAGCAGACCAAAGCCCATCTCCAGACTGACCAGAGGTGTCACATCCCACAGCAAGCTGCTGAGTGTGACAGAGACATGACTGCAGACTCAGAAAGATGAGCAGCAGAGACTCCCCAGCAGACCCAAGCCCATCTCCAGGCTGACCGGGGGGTGTCACATCCAACAGCAAGCTGCTGAGTGTGACAGAGACATGACTGCAGTCTCAGAAAGATGAGCAGCAGAGACTCCCTAGCAGACCCAAGCCAGTCTCCAGGCTGACCAGATGTGTCTCATCCAACAGCAAGCTGCTGAGTGTGACAGAAACATGACTGCAGTCTCAGAAAGATGAGCAGCAGAGACTCCCCTAGCAAACCCAAGCCCATCTCCAGGCTGACTGGGGGGTGTCACATCCAACAGCAAGCTGCCGAGTGTACAGTAGTGTGCTGCAAGCAGCCTAAAGTCTGTCCCGTGTTCATACACTACACCGAGTATAACAGAGGCATGACTGCAGTCTCAGAAAGATGAGCAGCAGAGACTCCCCAGCAGACCCCAGTCCATCTCCAGGCTGACCAGATGCTTCACAGCCAACAGTGAGCTGCTCAAACTTTCCAACTATCCACATTCATATTTATTTAATGTAATTTTGTCACTATGTGGTCACTGTTGTCCATCCCATGAATTTTGGGATGTGGTGCCTTTCTAAGACCCTCCTGAGGTCTATGGAGGGAATGGGTGGCTATTAAGTTCCTTTCACTCCGGCTCTCTTCAGAGATGATACCTGTTTTTAAGCTCCTCGGTTGACGCTCAATCTTGTGACCTGGGCTGAAGCCAAGAACAAGTTTTGGACATCCCATAACTTTGGTGGAGGGGGATCACTTGTCCTGGAATCTTGCAGGAGCCTTCTACCTGTAAGGGATGGAGATAAGTTTTAGAGAGGTCCTTCTCTTTTCAGAGAGGTCTTGCGAAAGACCATCTCCTAGTGTACTTCTTTATGCATTTGGGTGAAGAGAACACATACTCGGGCTTTCAAAAAACAACAACATGAGTAAGGCACTCCAGCATGGAAGGCAGTGGTCGAACACCTTCACGGCTGTACCTTTCAAAGATAGCCAAGCGCCGTCTTGGCTATCTCCCTCGCTCTCATAGACTGATTAGAGCAGCAGTGAGCATGCTCGGCCACTGCTCCATTCAAAACTCTGCTCGCTAAGCAGGCATAGTAGGGTGGGGTGGGGCACTCTAGATCCCTGTTTAAGCTATTGGGGAGACCTCCATTGATCAGACATTTGTCACTTGTCCTGTGGATAGATAATAAATGTCACTAATAGCACAACCCCTTTAACCTGTACCGTTAGGAAAAAGAAAATTGGATTGACCCACTACTGCTTCTGCTTCTTGAAAACTCCCCTTAAAAAAGGGTAAATACAAAAAAAGTAAGGTCTCAACTATTTTTTTTTTCTCTTTCTAATTTTGTAATCATTTAGAAAAGGTGTCAGCCCTTGAGCAATTTCCAGTTATATTTTGTAAGCACAGCACAACTGAGTTGTTCTCACTTCTGTAAATCTAAGTAGCCATGGCCACTATTGTACTATTATAAGACCATGGAGACTATTAATACAGTGGGAAAAGTGATACTAAAAAAAATTGTGAGAGTGCCACAGTTAAACAGAGGAGCATCATGTGAGCAGTGTTAGCTTCCTCATTTGCAGCAATTTTTTTTTACAGTAAATTAAACCTCAGTAGATAGAAGGTTTGTGTGGTCCTCTGAGATGATAGCACTGCATGAAAGGTCCTCGGAGTGATGCAGAACCTTACACTATTACCATGACTGCTATAGTGAGGCAAAGTCAAACCCTGGTCCGATGCACTCTAGTACCTCATACACAAATGCCCTTATGCCCCTTATGCATACCGTCCAAGTGTCCCTCTTTTAGAGGGACAGTCCCTATTTTTGAGCCCTATCCACATGTCCCTCTTTACTTCCTAAATGTCCCTATTTTTGACTCGATAAATAAGAATCTTTAAGCTAATGTTATTGTTTCCCTCCTTCCTCGCCAAAAAAAGCATCTGTCTGGTTCCTAACTGCTCATTAGACTAGAATTTTCATACTATTTGTCTATATTCAAATGATTTTATGCTAATTTGTAAAGTCAAAATATAAGTGTATAGTAATACATAAAGTAGATATGGTTCACTGTTTGGGGGTAAGTGTCCCCCCATACCCATTTAAAAAAATTGGAGATATGCTATGTCCCGGGAAAAAAATTCCCTTCTCCATAAACCCAGTCTCAAGGTTTTAAAAAACTTTTTCTGTTTGTTTTCAAGCCCAAGTACATGCCTTCTTCACCTAAGTGCATACAAAGCAAATAAGGCTGCAGTCTATCACAGAAGAGAGAAGGAGCCCCACAACAAACCTTCCCCAACCCTCCAAGACACTGGACCCTGCAAGGGTTAAATTACATCCCCTTCAAAAAGCTTTGGGGCCCCATCTAGTCCTGGTTTACCTGGCTGCCATCCCCCGTCTCCATAGGTACACCCCATTGGGAACTAGGGTTGAGGGGTGAGAGAAACTTGATGGCAATGCACCCCAGCCGCAAATCAGAAGGAACTTGAATAGAAACCAAACCCCGACTGCATAACAAAAGTGGAAATTTCCATGGGTTTTAAAAGGTACAAAAAGACAGACATCCAGCTCAGCCCATTGTGTTATGTTTGATCCAAGAAGGCAAAACCCCCCCATGGGGGTAGAAGAATTGTCCTATTTTCGGGGAAAAAAAAATTTTCCCCAAAGCAACTGGGTAACAAAAAAAAATCCCTGATCAGCGACCCCTCCAGAAACCCGTCACAAAACTTGTTTTAATTTTACATTAAAATGATCCCGACCCCTTTTCCAGAATCCCGGGCACTAAACTTGTTATATTATTACATCTAGAAAAATATCCAACCCTTTCCCAGAATCCGGGCACTAAACTTGTTTATATTACATCAGAAAAGTATCCAGACCCCCCCAGAATCCTGGGCACTAAATTTTTTATTACTCTAGAAAGATCCAACCCTTTCCAGAATCCTGGGCCATAACCTGTTATATTATTCAAACTAAAATGTATAGACCCCCCTAGAACCCGGTCACTAAATTTTTTTATTAACATCTAAAATGTAAAAACCCTCCCCCCAGAATCCTGGTCATAAACTTGTTATATTTTTACATCCCAGAAAATTTTTCCAACCCTTCCCCAAACCCGTCACTAAAAATTGTTATATTATTTCATCTAAAATGGATCCAGACCTTCTCCCCGAAACCTGGTCACTAAACTTTTTTAATTTATTAATTAGAAATGTTCCAAACCCCTTTCCAGAACCGGTCCCCTATAACTTTTTTTTATTAATCTGAAAATGTACCAACCCTTTCCGAATCCCGGGCACTATAATTTTTATATTATTACATTAGAAAGTAAACCAACCCTTTCCCGAATCCCGGTCACTATAATTTTTATATAACATTAGAAATGTATCCAGACCCCTTTTCCAAATTTCCGGTCCTATAACTTTTTATATTATTACACTAAAATGTTAACCCTTTTCCCCGAATCCTGGCCTAAACTTGTTTTTATTATAATTAAAATGTTCCCCCCTTCTCCAGAATCCGGGCACTATAACTTTTTATTTATTCCCTTTGAAAAGTATCCAACCTTTTTTGTATTCTGTTATAAATATACCATGACGATTCCTTGGCAGAGAGTTCCACATTTTCCCCTGCCTTACTTTAAAGAATTTTTTGTTTTTTGTAGAAGCCTTTTTTCGTCTAGATGTAGAGGATGTAGCACCCTTGGTCTGGATACAACCCTTGGTATAAATAGATCTTGGGAGAGATCTCTATATTGACCCCTGACATATTTATACATATTTATTATGTCCCTCCCGAAGCCGTCTTTTCTCTAAACTAAATAACTCTAATCTTGCTCATCTTTCTGGGTGTTGTAGTCCAACCAGTCCTTTTATTATTTTTGTTGCCACCTTTGAACCTGCTGAAGCGCTACAAAATCCTTCCTGATTCTCAGTGCCCAAAACTGTCCACAATGTTCGGTGCACGTGAACACACAGCAAAATTTAGAAGACTATTGAAATAGTTAGAATACATTGCAGTGCATGACTGTACTGCAATGTATTATACAACTGTCAGTCTGCCTGTCAGACCCTGCCTCTGGACAGCACGTGGCAGGACTACATCACAGACAGCCCGGAGGTTGTGGTTAGGCTTTCAGATATTATGACAACCATCGGTACCTTGCAATGGGTGAGGCAGGGAGGGAAACAGGCAGTGCTATTTAGACGGTC
This sequence comes from Phyllomedusa bahiana, assembly GCA_025379985.1. NCBI lineage: Eukaryota > Metazoa > Chordata > Amphibia > Anura > Hylidae > Phyllomedusa > Phyllomedusa bahiana. Next base: position 131,885 of record JAODAL010000227.1, on the reverse strand, counting down.
TGGTTATTGTTTTGCTGAGGGGATATTGGACCCCAGGTGTTTGAGTCTCTGGAGAGCACAGGGCTAAGGGATGATGGCAGACGGTATCTACTGCTTTAATGACCCACACAGGGGGATGGACACAGATGGCTGCAAGCCTCATGAGATCCCTGCTTGAACGAGAACCGATTCTCATTGAGGAGATCCAGCTGGTCTTTGGACTAGGCAATGCTTCGTGGGAAAGAAATATGCAGATTAACTCTCTTCCAAAAGTAGGAAAACCCTATCTCTCTCAGCTGCCTTTAAGTAGTTCTGTGAGGGACTAGAACTCCAAACCCCTTCATTGTAAGAGCAAAGCTCTACCGCTGTACTACCAGTCCAAGTGGAAGGGGGAGTGGGTTTTGTGGATTCTCTGATGTCTAATTGGTGAGCACCTGACTAGGGTGTGTACCTAACATGATATAAAAGGAAATGAGCTTAGACCACATGTGACTGGACCTCTAACCCCTGATGAAGCCAGGTTAGTTGGTGAAACATGTTGGGGAGGTCAGGCATGACATTTTAAATTGTGATTTCTCACCTCTGTCTACAGGTGCCACCCGCTGCAGAGGGTATCACAAGGAAACCTTATATGTTTTATATCCATGAGATTAGGGACGACTGCCCAAGTAGGAGGCTTGGGATCCCTTACTGGAGTTAGTAAATTGCTGTATATATAAGGCTTTCCTGTTGGTAGGTGGTGTTCCACCAGACTTGATAACAGAAAAGGAGCTATTCCTTCCTTCAGAAGTAGAAAGGGTTAAATGGTGAGGTTAGAAATCAGGTTTTTAAATAGTGTGTATAGAGGTTAAGTGTTATACATAATAAAAGTTACGTTTTAGTGTTTTATAGATAGAGAACTGATAGAGTTTATGTTTGCCTATGGCAAAATAGTAAATATAGCCTTTAAGTAGCCACCCTGCAAATCAATCACTAAACCATAGACAGCCTTGAAACATGACTAGGGATATTAGCCAAACCAGACATCCATTTGTAGACAGCCTTTTCAGGGTTCTTGTCCCTCCTGAGCTACATACAGTGATATATGGAAAATAAACTGCACTAGAAATTGTTACGGATAGTCCCACGGCCCAAGTGCACTCATACCCCCTTGGCTTTTGCTCACCTCTCGGCGCTCCTGCTTCCCTGCGTGTCTCTGCCAGCCTGGTAATTGGCAAATTGCTAGGTGCTGACCCTATATCCTCTGGCACTTCCTGCACTCCCTGCCAGATCTATTGTGCCCTGAGCCACAGAGAAAGTGTTTCCATAGTGTTCCTGTCCTGCTGTGTATCTAACCCTTGCCTCCGTCCACTTTTGTCTGCTGTCTGCCTTGACCTTTCTGCCTGTACCCGGCTACGAGTTTGCCTGCTGATTCTGTACCACGCTGCACCCCGGCTGCCACCACTAGCAAGCTGCGTCAGGGGTAGCGCCCGGGGTGTCTCCTGCCGCATAAGTCCAACCTGGCTCTGGCGACAACCGGGAAGCACCTTAGACTCTGCTCCCTGACGTGGCTTATACCACCACTTGGGACAATTTAATAGGTCTCTGTAATACTACATTTCTCCTAGTTTGGCCTCTGCAGAGGAGAAGATCAGGTAACGGCCAAAGAGCCTGACCAGTGACTTTTACTGGTTGAAGAAAATATTAAATGAGCCATTCCCTGAAATCGAATTATTTTCCCTCTGGAATTTAGGAAAACTAATGAAGTACTACTATAGAAAAAATGATCAGTAAAAAACTGGAAAACACTGAAATTAGATCTTTTAACAAGTTTGTTTTAGTAAATCCTTGTGTCCCCTGTGATATAACAATTCTGGAGCCTCTTCTCCTATAACTCTGGGTTGTGCTGTTCCTCTGTTATGCCTCCTAGAAATGTATTCCTGAATCTGTCAGCTGGGTGTGACCATTCCAGCACTGATCGGATGATGTCAAACTGTGCAGAGACATACTCCCAATTGGTAACACCCCTTTGACAGATTGGCAATGAATTTCTAGGAGGAATAATAAGGGAACCACACAACATCTATACAGATCTATTCTGTCCGCTTTTCGGACGGAATATGAACAAGTGAATGTGAAGGGGGAGGGCTTTTTTCCGCTCATCGCAGAGAAAAGCCATCCCCCCGCGGCCATGTGCACGGCACACAAACCGGACAACTACTGGTGGGATAAACCAACTGGTATTTGTCCTGTGCCATGTAAACGGGCCCTTACTGTACTTTCCTAGTCACCTGAAGAGTCAAAGTAAGTAAGTTACATGGTAATCTCTCTCCATGCGTCCATCCCGCTACATAACCAGGCAGATTTGGTGTTCTGATCTCTAGGAAAGTTGGGGTGTCCACAGGGGGGAATAACTAGAATTCATAGAGCCCAGTAGCAATATGAGATGGTGCCCCATCATCCAGTGACAATAAACTAAAACAGCAGCATAAGCAGCAATAATAAAAGGTATAAATCAGACCCGGGCATTGTACGGCCCGCAGCCCCTACAATTCCCAGGTCTGCTTTAGACCGTATTAATAGTAGCGCAGACGGCCCGCCGCGACCAGGTAGCACTGAAAGCCCGTGGTATTGAAACTGGACAGCGGCCCGATGAAGTGAATGAGCGCCCAAAACTCCTGTTTCAGAATGTGCTGGGAACTCCCACTGAAATGAATGGAACGTAACCGTATATGGCTACTTCTAAAATGGGAGTTTTTGGGGCGCATTTTGAGATCAGTGAAGGTCCCAGAGGTGGGACAACTATAACACATTGATGGCATATACTATCGACTGCTTGCTTGAACTTGTTGGACATATGTCTTTTTTCAATCATACTAACTAGGTAATAAATGGGTATTTTTATTTCATCCAAAAAACAGGAGTATAAAACATACAAGTATCAAAGTAATGCAAAGACCTTTCTAACCAATGTGATCAAGAGCCACATTGGTTCAAAACGCGTCTGAATTATTTTGACATTTGTATGGTTTATACTCCTGTTTTTCGGATAAAATTAAGATACCCATTACTGGAAATATTGTGCAAGCAGCTTCATACCGTCAAGCGGTTGCTTAAATCCGGGCAGTAGAATAACGGGATCTGGTCTGGATACCAGGAAAGATTTGGCAGCCATATAAAGGTGAGCTCCTCTATAATTTTTTATTGCTTTTAACTAGAGATGCAGCTGTGGTATCCCAGTACCCTTTCTTCTACTGCTGAGTGAAATGGTTGTCATATGGCAGTAGATCTGCTACATTTTGTTACATTCTGGTGAGTTAGAAAATCTATAATGCATTAATAGTTATATGCTTATAATTCTTTGGTTATGTGCTTACTGTACACTGAGGATTAATTAATGTGCTTTGTACTTTGGTGCCTTGTACTAGCTAATTTGTTTGCTTCTGAGAGTTAGGTGTTCCCAGTCAGTCAATATCAGTTAATACTAGAAAGTACATGCACAAGTTAAGTAGTAGAAATGGCTCACCTGGGGTCCGAGGTATGCTAATCCAGACTGCCGCACGGCCAGGATGGCAAGTCCTTTCTTTAATACAAGCACAAGAAATGGAGATAGTACTAGAAAGTACCAAAACAATGTGGTAGGAGTCCTCAAGCACTGTCCCCACACATACCAACAATCGGGAACCAACCGGGTTTGGTTCAGGTCTGGCCTAGCCAGGTCAGAGGACCCTAGCCTCTACAGATGTGCCTGTTAAATCGCATATGGTGAGACTACACAGCATTGTGCATATTATGACTCCCAGTATCCAGTCCATACTGAGGGGACAATTACTTTGTTCCTTCAAAGAAGAAGCAAATCTTGTCTACAATCAAGAGAGATAAAGTTGCACAAGGGTTCTTGTCATACTGGGTTTTTCTAGGCGCCTCCAGTGAGTGCCAATGCCTCACGGCTTCCATGTCGCAAATTTAGTCAGTCCTATCCCCTGCAATAGGGAACTGTGATATCTTAAAGGGGTTGTCTCACTATATTGATTCATCTTACCTCAGTCCTGTTTTCTTGGTTTCACTTTGAATTCAGGGCCGTGTTTACTGGCTTCCACTATGCTGCAGTAGAAGCCGGGTCGGGTAGCTATAGCGACATGCTGGCAGCCTATCAGGAGAGATCAAACGGGTTTCTGTAGCTATAGCAACCTGAGGAGCTGAGGCAGCCCATACAAGAGGGGATATCTAGGAATAGGTAGGACACTGTTAATGGACATATATTGCAAAGTGACTTGTTTTTGCAAGATCTGTAACATAAAAAGCAGCAATCCTTGTAGTGTGACAACCCCTTTAAGTCTTGTTATTTCCCACAGGTACCCAACCCGTGAAGGTCTCTTCCTCGGTGGAGAGTTGCTTGGTCTTTCCTTAGAGGTCTCTTATACAGTACAAGGAGTCATTTGTACCCAATTGCCATCAGAGACTCTAACCCTGTTTATAGCACATGAGGTGAACATCTCCTCTCATATGTGAACATAGTAAACTTACTCTACTGTGCCTTAAAGAGAGACTGTACCCTGCCATTACTGTTACTTAGGCTACATTCAGTAAAGAAGTGCAACATGTAAAGTTCACGAGTGTCTAGCTGTCCTCATTTGTATCAACACCACGGACACCCCAACACCAGACATCACTACTATATGAGTGCCCCAGGGGGCCCTAGGCCGTCTCCATTTGTGCAAACCCCTCCATTGACAATGATTGTGTATGCGAGGACAGTGTTCAGGAGTCCAGCGCCGGGCCACTTCAGCCACCATGACGACAGTAACTGCGGTCTGTGGAACTACAAGTCCCAGCTGGCCACACCATAACATCTATCGCCTTTCCCTGTGGCTCACGACACAGCGATACATCACCTGCTTCCATATCACTACATTACCGGGCAGATTTGATGCTCTTATTTCTAGGAAAGCTCAGCGACATCCCCTTTGGAAACTGTAATGAGCCATAACGGGGGTAATATAACTTTCCCCAAGATCAAGTACGAGTTTTGACAGAATGAGGCAATATTCACACATGGCAGATTTGTTGCAGTTCTGGCTGGGTTCACACTACATTATTTTCTACCTTCAAAGTATATTTTAGCATATTGTGAAAAAAAGGTAACCTGACAGATGCCGCAGCCACCTATAGACACCCATTGACTGAACAAGCATAAAGCAACATGTATGAAACTTGGTGCCAACACTCCAGTTCTGAATCCATATAGAGGAGAGTAGAATGTGACAGTATGTATGAACCAATCGTGTAAATCTGGTTTGTAGTATGTGTTACATAGAATATCTTTGGCACATATTTTGGCGCATTCAAAAGTGCCGCGCCTGGCGCAAGTTTTGTCATCCAACTGTTCAATCATCTATAGAACAGGGCTACGACTTTTTTTGGTGCAAGATACACCCACAAAAAAAAAAAATGGTGTAGCCCCATTCATACACGTCGCCCATTGTCCTTTATGTACTACGGGTGATATGTATGAACAGGGCTGCGTCTGAAGTCTGTCATCTTTTCAGCCCGAAAACTGGCACAGCCCTGTTTGCTCTATTTTTAACCAGGTGCTCCAATATCAGTCGCATTACAGCGCGCCCGCGGCACTTTGTAATGCGCCCGCGGGAGGCGGAGCAGCGCACTAGAACCGAACGAAGCTCCACATTTATAGCTTCAGTACGGCAAATCCAGGCGCATTACAGCTGGGACAGGTAGAGCACTTTAACCCCTTAACGACCGCCCGCTGACTTTAGACGTCGCTGCAGACATTGGAGTTTGCGGCGCCCGGCGGAAACCTCCGTATCCCGGTGCTTTAACCCTTTGATTGCGGCAGTGTGTTACCACAGCGCAATCAAAGGTTTCCCCTGCTCTGTCGTGTGATCAGAACACCCGGTGACCCGACAGAGCCCGGGGAACGGCTGCAGAGTCAGCCCTGGGGACCTAGAGTGGCTCCAGAGCTGTCTGTGTATGAAACCAGTAACCAGGACACACTGTGTGCTGTCCTGATCACTGCCTGTGTCATACTGACACAGATTAGAATGCATCAGCATATATGAATATGCTAATACATTACTAAGTGTAAAAAAATTTTTTTAACAAAATGTAAAACAGTTCTCCCTTCATGGGAGTAAAAAAAAAAGTAAAAAAACATAAAAAGTGTAAAAAAAAAAAGTAAAAAAAAAATAAAAGAATAAATATTTAATAAAAAATAATTGTGCATAAATTACACGCACAAAAAAACCTACACATATTTGGTATCCACACGACCGTAATAACGTGTAGAATTAAACTAACACGTTATTAAGTGTGAGATATGAATGGTATAAAAAAAAAAAGAAAAAAAAGAAAAAATAAAAAAAAATACTGCAATTATTTATAAGTGAGATTAAACTATTCCCCCATAAAGTACAACTTGTCTCGAATAAAACGAGGCCTCATCCAACTGCGTCATTGAAACAATAAAAAAGTTACAACTGTTGAAACGCAGAAGGAGGCAAAAACTAAAAAAATTTTCTGCTCATTAACTACTTTTCAGGCGTTCGGCTTACGGGGTTAAAAGCGGTTTACCTGAGACAGAAGTGTCGCTTTGTAGCTAGAAAGTTCTAAATCTATGACCCGCAGTAGGAAAGGTTCATAGATCCAGGCACATTCTACGCTACTAATGCATGCAAAAAAAATCATACATGTTGCCCATTGTCCTCTGTGTACTATATGTGCTCCATTTGCTGGCGGTATACGATATTAACGCTAGACACCAAAAATTAAGATGACTGCATCACTTATATATATTAAGAAATTAGAAGAGAGAGAGCAGCGAGAAGTGAGAGGAGGGAGGAAGCTTTGCAGATACAGACTTGCTTGGGGCAGGCGGTGGGCAGGCTCTTCATATGTAAGTCTATGGGATGGGCAGGGCCTGGGCTCGGGGAAGGACGCTCAGTCTGATCTGCTGCTTGGAACAGGCACAGACTTGGGATCTCCACTCTGCTGCTCTGAGAACCTGGGAACCTTGGACCTCAGAACTTTCCTGCTCACAGTAAGTCAGGCTCATTAACAACTTCTCTTCATTTTTCCTGATTTCTTATCTTTCTTGCTCTCCCCATCTCTCCTTAAGAGCCTGCAGTGCACAGCAATGGTATGTAACCTCTCCATAGTCCGGTCTAGTGCAATATCTATTCCAGATGTGTGCAGAGGTGTAACCTGCCCAGAACAGAGTGCAAGCTCTGCAGGGGAGATGGCATCTTGTGTGATCTGCGCCGCCGCGCTTCCTTGTCACCTTTTCATAGACTATTTGATGGATGGTGCGATGCTCGGGGCATTACCTCATCCCTGGCACAAAAGAGATTAGCGGGAGAAAAGTCTATTCTTCCTGAAGGGGAAATTTTTGGGGAAAAATTTTAACCCTGGGTTTTTATTTGTTTAGGGAAACCCTAAAATAAGAAATGGAAACGTATTTAGGTTTTATTCCTTGTGGGAGTTTGGGAAAACATTTTGGGGCCGGTTTTTTTGTATTGTGTGGTTTTATTTATTAAGTAGATAGTTGTGTGATACTTTTGTTAAATATGGGATGAAAAATTTGATACAAAAATAAAAATATTTTTTTAAAAAATAGATCAATATAGTTGTATCTAGATAGATAGTAGTAAGATAGATTTATCTATAACAATATCAATCTATGTAGTTAACCTATTAGATAGTGTAATAGATCAATACAGTTATCTAGATTAGATATGAGGAAGATAGATATTGTTATAGACATATATAGTGTTATAGACAAATCAATGTAGTTAACCTATTAGATAGATCGTGTAATAGATCAATACAGTTATCTAGATAGATATGAGGAAGATAGATATTGTTATAGACAAATCAATGTAGTTACCCTGATAGATTTTTGTCCCTAGATCAATAAAAATTTCTCTAGAAGGGGGGAAGATAGATTTGGGGTTAGATTTAAAAATAAAATATAAATAGAGAAAGGTTTTTTGGAAAAAAAAAAGATCAGTGCTGTCTTATCTAAACAGATATTAGATACTAGATATGACATAATAGATATTGTTATAGACTGGTCAATAGAGTTAACAAAATAAGTACATAGATAACTATGTTGATCTATTCTAAGATAGATAGGTAGATACAGTTCTAGATAAGAGATCAATGTAGTTTTATCTAGATTAATAGATATTGGAAAGATACTAGATAGATAGATAGATAGATAGATAGATAGATAGATAGATAGATATGGGATAGAAAGATGATATGGGATAGATAGTTTAGATATGGGATAGATAAAAAAGATTTTGGGATAGATAGATAGATAGTGATAGTTTAATAGATGGGAAGTAGATTGTAAAGAAAGAGATAGATAGGGGGATAGTTTGGGGTTTTAGATAGATTTGGGATAGATAGATAGATAGTTTTGGGGGGATAGATGATGATAGTTAGAAAAGATAGATATGGGATGGATAGATAGTTTTGATATGAGAAAAGATAGATATTTTATAGATAGTATGGGAAAAGTTTGGGATAGAAAAGATAGATGAAAAGATTAGGGGAAAAGTTTAGATGGGAAAATAATAGTTTAGATATTAGAAAGATAGATAGGGATAAAATTGATAGAAATTGATAGATAAAAAATAAAATAGATAGATAGATGGGAAAGATAGTTTAGCTATAGGGGGAGATAGATAGAAAGTTTGATAGATAGTTAGATATGAGATAGATAGATATGAAAATAGATAGATATGAGATGGGAAATGAGATAGAAAGAGATAGATAGATAGATAGAAAAGAGTTTAGATTTTGGGGATAGATGAAAGATATGAGTTAGATGTTGATAGATGATAGGTAGATAAAATAGAAAATAGAAGATAGAAAATTTATGAGAAAGATAGGGGGTATAGAAAATTAATATGAGAAAATTTAATGGGGGAATAGATTTATGGATGGATAGATAGATAGAAAGATGGGATAGATAGATAAAACAGATAGATAAAAAAAACCCCGCATTTGGGAAAAAAATGAGCACAGTACCCATGTACCAGTTCTGAGCATGCAAATGAGAAAGGATAAAGGGGGTTTTTAGCTTTGGGGTCAATAAAGTCCCATTGAGAAAGGGTTTAAAATATTTTGGAAAAAGGGGGGAAACCCTTTAAGCCCCCCTGCTCGGGTTTTTAAGGAGCCATCAGGCCCTTTGGGGTTGTTGAAAAAAGGGAGATGCGAAAAGGGTGGGGTTTGTACAGTGTGCGGTATTACAATTTCAATGGGACCTGTCACTGCGCCTGGACAAAAGCTCAATGACCAATTCATATGCAATTCCCCAAAAAAGGGTGAAATGGAGGTGCATTTCTTGCCCAGTATAAAATGCATAGTCCTATAGGAAGGGAAGGGGAAAACGTGGCGTCATCAAAAAAAACCCACAAGCCGGTCACCCAGCTTCTGTGGACTCCTTAATGGCCAATCTGCCTGTACCTCAGCATGCGGGGTTATATCTGGAAGATCAGTGTGAGGGTTATCTATACCCTCATAAATAAGAATAACTACCATCCAGAATTCTGTAATAAGGACCCTGTTATTTCTCTCCTCTCACACACCCCCTCGCCATGAAATTCCGCCCCAGTATGTTGTTTTGGGGGCTCCGCTCGGGGGATCTTTGTGAGATCTTTGGTTTACAGGTTTTTTTGTTTTCCCAAAATTTTTATTGTTCTATTTACACTGATGTTGACCAGGACAGGATCAAAGTCTGGAAAATCCCCCGGGTAAAGCGTGCAAAATAGAAACAGTCCAAACAATATTACATTACAAAACCCAAATAATACCACCATATAGTGCCAGATAAGACCACCACATGTGCTAAAATTTACCGCCATTTTGGGGGGTTTGTACTTTTTTAAAAACCCCAAAAAATAACATTATATATAATTCACAAATAATAGTACTTTAAAGTGCCAAATAATACAACCATATAGTGCCGGATATTAAAAAACATTTTGTGTATTAAGACCACCATTTTGGGTACCCAAATAAAAGTTAAAAACAAATATCCCAAAAAATAATACAACACTGTATTGTGAAATCCCATAATTTTAGACTAGAGGATACCCCATTGTTGCATAAATAAAAAATTTAAATTTGGGCCAAATAAAACTGCGGGGTTTGGCCACAAGAAAATTAAAATAAGTTCCCTGAAAATATTTACTATGGGGGGGAAAAAATTTTTTTATTTTTTTTTGTCCCAAAAATTTTTAGAAAAAAATTGGTTTGCCAAAAAAATTTTTTACCCCCTCCCAACCCGTGCCCCCAAAAAAATTTTACCTTTTATCCCCTGTTAAATAAAAATAAATACAGTTTCAAAAATTAAACCACAGCCAGGGCCCACAGGTTTTTTTAAAGAAGGGACTCATTCCCCAAAATGGGGGAAGGGCCCTCTATTTCACCCCTTTTTTCCCCAAACAATAGGGTAAAATCAATTTCCTGACCCTTTTTTAACAAAAAACCCGGGAAAAATTGTTTAAAGCGAACTTGCACCTTTAAAAACCAAGTTATTTTAGGTCTCAAGTTTTATGATAATTTTTTTGTTGTATTTTTATTAAGGGCAGAACTTGGTTTTTCTCATACAAAACCCCCAAATCCCCCTAAAAAAAAAGACAAAATTTAATAAATTTTTCTACCTCGGGTCCCCAAATAGGGGGAGCTAAACCGCATACAGTGTATTTTTTTTTTTTAGAACCCCCAAATTTAAGGGGTCCTCTGTCCCATTAAAGCATGGGAAAGTGCCACAGATGCCCCCAAATTGCAAACCCCCCCTCTAAAATGAGATAGCCCCCCCCCTACATATTTTCCCAATCCTCGGAGCCAGAAGGATGTACAAAAGTCAGGGATGGATGGCCACCCCTCGCTTCTTTAGGAAAAGGTTCCTTTGGGGGCCTTCCTGGGTTTCCCAATAGGTCGCTCCAAACGGAAAAAACCGGGGGCTTTTAATTTTTTTTAAAATGGGGGAAAATTAACCCTACTTTGAAAAGGTTTCCCTTTTTGGGGGTGTGTTCTTGGGGCCCCAACCTCGGGAAAAAAAAACCAAACCCCTTGGGGGAAATGGGCCCCTAAAACTGCTGATAAAATGAACGAAGAAATACCGGGGGGAAAAAACTTCCCAATTCTTTTAAAAAATGGGGTTCGGGGGTTTTGGAAAACATTCTGCTCAATTTTTATTTTCAAAACTCCCTAAACAGAATGGGGGAGGCCGTCCCTAAAAGCACCTCCTTTCTAAAAGGAGCCCTTTTAGGGGTCGTTCCCGGGAAAATAGGGGGGGGTAAAACAGGGGTTTGGGACTAGCCCCTATCACACCTGCCGGTTACCCTTTCCCAAATCCCAAAAAAACTTATGAGATGGAAAACACCCTTTATGGGTTTCAAACAGTATACAGAAGGTCCTTGGGCTCCATTTAGGGGTGGTCTTGGGTTTGGCCCAAAATATAAAAACTTAAGGGGGGTGTCCCCCTTTTCACCCAAAAAATTAAACAGGCAGCTTCTGGGCCCCCAATAAAATAAATAAACAAAAAAAATTCTACTCACCTTCTTCCGGTCTTTGATTTCAGCACCGATTCTCTACAGTCTTCTGTTTTCATTCCGAACAGGGACGTCCCCACTGTAGCTGCTGATTGGCCAGAGGGGGTCAAAAAGGCCCTTCCCCCTTACTTTTACTGGTCGGAAGTGAGACATTATGCTCGGGCCCAATCACAGTTTGCAAGGGTGAGCCCTTTTAAAATTCAAAAAGCCAGGTTTTGAGAAAAAAAGCCCGGGACTGGGGAGGGGAAATAGGCAGAGGATAGGGGGACGTGTTTCACAAAAATCAAGCTATGACCCCTATGAAGATATATTAGAAAGTCAATTAGTGCAAAATGTTGTACCTAAAAGCATAATTCAGTTAAAATGAAAGACACAGGTTACAAAAGCAATTTGTTCTCAGATAACGAAAAGAATATAATATATACAATGAATCTGGAAAATGAGTAATTGGCTCCGTGACCTCCAAAGTAAGAGAAAGTGAAGGTCAAAGAAGCAGATGAAGCACATGGTGAACAACTAAGGACAGCAGCTTCTACCAGTCTGCAGATACAACATGTGGCCTGAAGGTCTCATATCTTCTAATAGGCAATCTGTCATCAAATAGATCGCGGTCACTAAATGATGGGGGCGATCAGCTGATCCCGGGTTTAGATTTTGGGCAACATGAAAGAAAACTTTTTAGGTCTAAAACCCCCACTTTTTTTTCCCCATAGGTTAGTAGGGGGAAAAAAGTGATTTTTTAGACCTAAACTTTTTTTTAATACATGGGGCCCCCTTTAGTGTTTTAATAAAAATTATGGAACTGTGGGTCAGTTTTCAGCCCTACGGTGCCGGGGGCCCACCCTGTGGATTGGACTTTGGAAAACCCTTACTTTTTGGTTTTGGGGGGCCCCAAAACCAAACAGTACCGAAAAACCCCTGCATTTTAATGCACTTGCTTTCTGCCCTCTTGCTCTTCCCTTTCCCCCTGAAACTGCGGATCAGGGCTTAAATACTCAGGGGTTCCGAAACCCCGTAAGTGTGTGGCCCCGCCCATTTTTTTTCCCCACAAAGGTTTTGCGCAAAAGAAGGGATTTTTAATAGGGATTATTAATAAAGGTCTTTTTTTAAATCCCAAAACATAGGGTTTTCCCGGATACTTTTTTACTTTCATCCCTTTTTTGGGGTTTGTTAAAATTTGGGGTCACACCCCCTTCTCCAGAGAGGCCTGGGTCAACTGAAAACCCAACACCCTTTTTGGATTTTCCTCCGACATTCCCCCTGTTAAACCCCTCACAATCTACTAGGGAAAAAAAACGCGTCGGGAAGCGGATAAATTATCCCAGGCAGCCCCGGGGTTACAAACGGGATGGGGGACTATAGGTTTTGTTTTTAAAAGGGGTTTTTGCCCCCAATTGTAATTTTGACGGGGGGAAAACCCCCAAAAAAGGGGTTTTTTTTAAAAATCACTTTTTAATATATGTGTTTTAAAAAAAGTGAAAACTCTGAGAGCTACAGAAATTTTTTTTCAACCCCCCTTGGTTACCAAAAAGCTTCCCCTAGTCACCCAGGACTGAAAGGCCGCGCTTGCGTGAAAATCATTTTCCTTTATCTAAATGCGGGAAAATTTGAATGGTTTTTTTAAGGCAGCAATATGTTTTTTTTTGTATAAAAGAATAACTAGTTTGTATTGTTTTTTAGACCCCCGCTTTTATCTGATGAAGAAGCTTTCAATCTGTGTTTGAATAGGTGTTCTTTTTTTGTTTACAGAATTCACAAGTTTTATTTTTGATTATTTGAGTGAACATGTCACGGACCCCCTTTAAATCGGGCTCTGTGCTTGGTTTGTTTTTGTGTCTGATGCGTCTCTGTCCTCTTCGGGGATTTTTTTAAACTTTACTAAGCGCTTTGCAGATAAGGTTTCACCGGGACAGTCCCGTCTGAGGCTCTGTGCTTGCTGTATTAAAATCCACTGTTTTTTACTGTTTATTATTCATTTTAAGTTTTGAGGACGCCCTTTTTGGAAAATTTCCTCACCCCCCCCTCCCCTCTCCCTTTTCCCCCACGGCAGCTTCATGATTCAGCGTGATTTGTTTACATTTTGCTTCATGTTTGAACGGGGGGTCGTACTTGGTCTGGTGGCAAATCCCCTTTAAGTTGAAATTGTATGTAAGTCGGAACAGGTAGATTCATTAAATGCAATATCAGCAAAAAAAAAATTTTTTTAGCTTTGGATCGTGCAAGGAACAGTTTCTACATTTGTTTTGCTGTATGGGCCCTTTTTTAGAAGATTTCACCTAATGTTCTGTATCTCATGTGCAGCTGTGGCATGCTGGCACTTGGTTATCATGGGTCGTGACTCAGTTTTAAATGTCAGCCACGCCCCATAAGTCTCCGTTTGTAACTAGGGGACATATGTAAGTCGGAACAATGTAAGTCGGGGACTGCCTGTATATAAGGACAGTTAGGTTTACAGATTCGTTACTTCTGCCTTATTTGTAGCTTTCTATCATGTGTTTGTATGAGTTAAAGGGGTATCATGCGTTCCCTGCTTCAATATAACATTTAGTGCAGCGGATAATTAGGGTTAGCCACCAAGAGGTGGGGCCGCTCTTTTTCAGGGCGACTACCCCATCTGTATCTATAGGATTATAATAGTAGTGAGCTTAGGCTGATATATTATAACTATATATTATATATTATATATATATATATTATATATTATAATTAGCTATCAGTTATTTACCCCTTTATCTGTTTTAAGTGTCACTGGCTTTTTGTGCTTTGGTGTATAGTTGTGATGTTTTAGAGATATTTATTAATAAAAGGTAAATTTTAGAATTGGGTTAGTTTAGTTAGCAGTGATTTGTTTTGTAGTGTGTTACCCTTTGTTATTTTATTCTCCTGTGATTTGCTTTTGGATGTTCCCCTGCTCACTTCTGCAGCAGCGGAAGCCTGAATATGATGTTAAATCAAAGTATAGTTTCCCCTATTGAGGGCTATTCGAATTCTCTAAGAAAGTCAATCATTTAATAAATAAATATAAATAAATTCCAATCCTTATGCTGAGTACGGTTCACAGCCCAGAGCTGCATTTACAATTGTGCAGGCTCCAGAGCTGAAATCTTCTAGCAAGTCCAGAGCTTGTTCAAGTGGTTTGCACTTTAGGAAGTGTCCTCTTCACGGATTTCTTGGCATACTGCAAGGCAGGGTCTTCTAGTCACTGGTTTCCAGGGCTCCCATCAATAATTTCAGGATCCCATACAGCCTAAGCAATTGTGTCCCCTGCTCATTATCGGGTTCAGTCCCCTTTCTTTAAAACTTTGGTCAGGGCCTTGTTGGCAGCCCCACTGGTTGCCATGAACTGAAGAGAAGAATAGGCTAAAGCAGTAAAGACGCCATGCAAGGCTATGTCTACACAGAACAGAGATACCGTCGGATTTTCGGCGGTTTTAGTATCTTGAAACCGCCAAGAATACTAAGGTACACCGTGCTGCATAGATAGCAATTAAAAAACCATGCAGTAGCAAATCCAAAAACCAACCGCAGCTTTACTGCAAATCTGCACCAAAAACCGATGACCTGCAATGACAAAATGCCGTCGGATTTCCAATGATATTTTGTCACACGCTGTGGAGACCAAGCCTAAAAGTTCAGAAGCAATGTCAGATATCTAGAATTAATCATTGTAGTTACTAGTGACACCTACAGGTAGCAAAAGGGAAAAACAAATTTAAAAATGTCAAATTTTAGAACTGCATTCTGAGAATGTCCCATGGTGGAGCTGCCCTCTGACCTGCACACATTTGAGTACTCGGAGATTGTCAGACTCCTCTATTCGTCTGCTAGCAAGGGGAAAAGGTGGGAATCTCGTTTTGTTTTTTTTTTTACTTTTATACTGGGATGTGCTACATAAATAGCTGCAGATAAACTTCCCAGCTCCAGAGGAAATATAGGCCCTGCACGTTCCAGGAAATTTGCAATTCCCACAAAACAACTATGTCTGATTAGTAACCCGAACACATGATCATAAAGGGGGGGGCTCAAAATTCTGTATATCATAGTATTCTATACACTGATAATAATCACCACTAGGCCCTATTATAATATAATGGAGTCATTAAATCTGATAACCACTGATAAATAAATCACCACTGCACTGTAATAATGGGCGGGGGGGCCCCCCATCAGCAGTATCTATAACACTGATAATAACGCACACTGCACTGTAATATATCATAGCCAGTAATCTATAGCACTGAATAATAAACACACTGCACTTTATACCAGTTATAAGTATTCAATACACTGATAATCAAACCACTCACTGTATAATGATAAGCCAGTATCTAACACTTATAATAATCATACTGGCACTGTATTAAATGATGAGCCAGTATCCTATACACTTGATAATAAAACACAACGGCACTGGTAGTAAAGGATAGCCATAACTAAATACACTGATAATAATCACACTGCACTGCATAATGATAGTATCCAATACACTGATAATAAATCCACACTGCACTGTATAGATGATAGTATCTATACACTTGATAATGAATCCACACTTCACTTATAATGAAAGTAAAATCAATAATCTGATACACAGGTATAATCACACCTGCACGTATACATAGGATAGAGCCAGTACTATACCACTATAATAATCACACCGTGCACTGTATAAATGAAAGCCGTTAACTATACACCCTGAGGAATAACCATCACAGGACACTAGCTCGCAGCTGCAGCACTGTATCAAGATAAAAGCCATATGGTATAAAAGAAACATAGGTGCGAACTCACAGGTGGGGGTTGATACATAATCCACGGACTGCACCATCCCTGAACTATGGACTTAGCCCATATCTATACACTGATAATAAATCCACAGACTTTCCTGTAAATATTATCAGCCAATCGTAATCTTATACACGTGATAAAGAATCCACACTGCAAAATGTAATAATTTAAAAGGCCATGTAACTATACACTGATAAGAATCAGCACTGCCAGGCGGGAGCCTGCACTTGTATAATTGGATAGCCTGTATCTATACACTGATAATAATCACACTGCACTGTATAATATGAATCATTATCCAATACACTGAATAAAAATCACACTGCAACTGCATTAATGATGAGTTATCCATTACACTGATAATAATCACACCTGCACTTTAATAATGATAATAAAGCTATAACACTGATCAGTAATCTACATACACTGCACTTGTATAATGAAACCATATCTATACAATGATAATAATGCACACTGTCACTGTATAATTATAGCCAGTTAATCTATACACTGATAATAGATCACAATTACACCAGCACTGTATAATTATCAGCCAGTACTCTATAGCAACTGATTATAATCACAACTGCAGCTGTATAATGATAGAGCCAGTATCTATACACAGATTAATAATCACAACAGCACTGGTATACAACAGCGATGATGTGGCCATTAACTATACACTGATAATAATGCACACTGCACTGTATAAAATGAAAGCCAGTAACTAAACACCAGATAAAAATCACACTGCACTGGTAAAATGATATCAGTTTTATCTATACACTAGATAATAATCACATTGACACACTGCACTGTATAATTAATATCCACGTCAATCTAAAACAACTGGAAATCAAATCACACCTGCACCTGTATAAAGTGATAGTTAGTATCTATAGATCCTGAAGAATAATCACACTGCACTGTATATTCATGGATAGTACCCTTGTACCTGATAATAGATCACTCTGCCACTGTAACCTGATTACACGTATCGTATACACTGATTAATAAATCACACTGCAGCAGTATAAATTATACGCCATATCTATACACTGATAATAATCACACTTCTCACTTTAAATACATAGGATGAAGCCGTATCTCATACAAACTGACAATAATCAACACGCTGCACTGTACTAATGATAGCCAGTAATCTATACACTGATACCTAATGCACACTAGCAGCTGAATAAAGAAGAGTAGATCAATATCTTAGAACGACTGATAAAAAAATCACACTGCCTGTATATTGATAATAAGTCTATAGCAACTGATAATAAACCACCATCGGTATTGGTCGGTTCCATCCGACTCACACACCTGCAACAGTATAATAAATTATTCGATGTATCAATACACTGATAATAATATACAGCATCTGCGGCCTGTAATAATGAAACCCAGTATCTATACACTGATAATAATCACAACTGCACTTAATAATATCACCATATCTGATAACCACCTGATGAAGTAATCACACTGCAGCTGTATAATGATCTATCCGTAATCTAGTGCACTGATAATAATCTAACACTGCACTGTAAATGATCATAATCCTATACACTGATAATAATCACACTGCACTGTAAACATAGATAAAGCCACTATCCCACTATACACGGAAATAATCCAACACTCACTGTATAATTAACAAGTATCTTTACCACTGATAATGCAATCACACTGCGCTGTAAAATGATGCCCCAAATTTTTTTGTATCTAATCACTGATATATTAATACACACCTGCAGCTGTAAGTAGATGATCACCAGTTATCTATAGAGCACTGATAATAACCACGACAGCACTGTATAATTATCGCATAATCTATGCACTGATGAATAATCACACTGCACTGTATAATGAATAGTATCTATACAATACAGATAATCAATCACACTGCACTGTATACACCAGATGGATAGCGCCGTAATCTATAAGCACTGATTAATAAACAACACATGCACTGTATATCAATCGATAATTCTATTATCGTATAACACTGGATATATAAAAAATAATAAATCACAACTGCTCTGTACAAATGAGTAGCCTGGGTAACTAGATATCACACGATAATAATCACAACCTGCAGCTGTAAAATTTAAGCCAGATATCTATACACTGAATAATGAGACACTATCTGCCCTGTAAATAAGATAGATAAGTG
This sequence comes from Phyllomedusa bahiana, assembly GCA_025379985.1. Classification (NCBI taxonomy): domain Eukaryota; kingdom Metazoa; phylum Chordata; class Amphibia; order Anura; family Hylidae; genus Phyllomedusa; species Phyllomedusa bahiana. The sequence continues at coordinate 113,372 of JAODAL010000227.1, read as the reverse complement.
CCAGTATCTATACACTTGATTATGAATCACACTTGCCACTGTATATAAGAATGATAGATGCCAGTATCATATACCCTGATAATAATCACACTGCACTGTATCGATGGAATAAGCCGGTTATCTTATACACTGATTAATAATGCCCCTAACCACTGCACTGTTTATAATATATAGGTAATTATATAATCACCTGATAATAAATACCCTCGCTCTGTATAATGATAATCCAGTTATCCTATAATACACTGATAATAATCACACTGCACTGTATATGATTAATAGCCTGTAATCTATAACACTGATATAACTCACAATACAACTCAACTGCACTTGTATATGAAAGTCCAGAGTATCTATACCCACTGATAAATAATCACGACGTGCACTATATAATGATATGTCAAAGCCGGTATCCTATACACCTGATAGGTAAAATCACATTGCACTCTCAGTAGCAGCTGTATAATGATACCAGTATCTATAACAACTGATAATAATCACCAACTGCAACAGTATAATGATACCGGTATCTATACACTGATAGTAATTCACAGTTGCAAGCTACGATGCTGTATTAATGATGAGCCGCCAGTATCTATACACTGAATGATAATCACACTGAACTTGCACCTTGTATAAGATGACACCAGTTATTCTATACAACTGATAACGAAATCTCAACTCACCTGTATATATGATAGTATCTTATAGCACTGTAATATATCACACTAGCACTGTATAGATGATAGTATCTATACATGCTAGATAGAAGATTGACACTTAACGACATCTGCTAATTCAGTATACAATATAAAAATAAGTTGTCGCGTCCGAAGTTATAAGACTTACAAGTCAATTTGGAAATATAGAACGTGTTAAAAACACACCTACCAGTTTTAAAATAAAATCAACCAGCCACACTGTCAATACTTATAATAATGCAAAAAGTCCAGATAATCTAATATTCCACATGCATCATTAATATTATTGATCACAGTCTGCCGACTGTAAAAAATGAAACCAGTATCTATTTAGTAGATCACTTGATCTCGAAAAAAGAAGATTATATTCGACATCTGCATCTGTAAAATAAATAACCGAATAGAATGTTACAATTAGCCAATAAAGAATCTATTTACACTGTGAGATCACCATATTTACATCTAACTACACTGGCACGCATGTTATATAAATGGATAAACAACCTATTAGATTAAACATAATTATAAATATATGAGCACATAACGTATCCACTTAGGAAGGTCGGCACGTAACTGAGCAAACCTATATTGACACAGCTCAGATGGAGGATACTCACAATCAATTCTAACACATATTTTTTGACACGTAGTACTGGATAACGATAGAAATGACTCTGACCATTCTGTCTTCACTGTATTCTAAAGGAAAATCTTAATAACACCATTTGAATATAACGCTGAAATACCCACCATTACTGTCAACAACTGGCAGAGGATAAACACACTTTGCGTGGTACATACGCCAAAATAAGTAGGACAGTAAAAAATAGATATTATTGCCAACGCTCCTTATAAGTCAACCTGATACAGCTTATCAAAAGGCTCTAATCCACGCTGTGCACCCCTATTATTACACAGACTACATGAAATCAACAGAACACGGCTAGTCACGTATTATGATCACAACATATATAAGAATCACAAAACTAAGCGTCCATTAATACTACATGAAAGTTCTCTAATATGTTGAATAATAGAATCCACTAACCGCAACCCATTGAAAAAAAATACATTGAATAGCCAATTACTAAAATATCTCACCCACAGTTACTTCTACATAACATCCCTGCACACTTGTACTGATAAAGTAAGATAGGCGGAGAGTACATGCCTAAGCTATACTCATACATAACCGAGACCTTTAATAGCTAATCATCACGAGATGAATCTACAGCTTAATAAGCACTACTTAAAGACACAATTCACAACATGGTGTGTAGTAAGCAACCAGACAACTTCTAAATAAACTCACCTGATTAAAGTAAATAAACCCAAGCTACACTGCACTTGTCTGGCTTTCCCTATCTTACATCTATATTTTTCTCAAAATGCTCTAGATTATAATCCCACTTTAGAGATCACGACAGAAATCGAACCAGCACGTAGGAACTTCATTAAAAACAAAATTATGGGATAGCAACAAATTATACCCTTTGTAATGCTGAAACTTGAAAAACTATATCACTGTGACAATTCTAGCACTGTAATGAATTGATACACCAGATTAAATTGTATATAGAGGGGATACAACACATGAGTTGGAGATTTTTATTACTATTTAAATCTCCAAAATGTACGAGTACCCTTGCATTCATTATAAGGTTGTCGTAATCATTTGATTCTCAAAACTATCCATCTTAATAGAGTAAATTGAAATAAAACACGAATATTCTGACAGCTGTTATACATCTTGACGCAGAAGATACTAATGACCAACAGTATATATTGCACTTAGGCATATCAGTATAAAATATGAATAAGATGAATTTAATATGCCAAAGATTATTTAACTTATAAATAATTCACCAGATTGGACAATAAATAACACTATATGTATACATACTCCATTGAATCTGCATCATGCGTAATTAAATATATATTCAATTTGACTAATATCACTGATGGAATATGAGTTCACACTTTAAGGCATGAATCGTGGGTATATAAAGATTTAGATAGAGTTGAGCGCGAGATATACCTATAAGAGCTACTGTGATAATGAATATAATCAACAGATTAAACTGCAACTGTGAAACTGTTGCATGATTAGTGTAGTAACTCTTAGTACAATGGTCGCCCTGTAATAACAATATGAGTTCACACTTGCTAGCTGGCTAGAATACACATGAATAGAATTAACCATTAAGTTAACCTTATCTAAATGTTCAAAACTGTGAAATAATTAAAAGTGCATCATATTAAGAATTCTTTACAAATTGACCATGTATAAGCGTGTATAAAAGACATTATGGGAGCATCCAGATAATCCTCTATATACCATAATGATAAAAAATAATGCAACTAAATATTGCTATTAATTATATATAATCAGAGCCATGCACTTATATAATGATTATGATAATACTAGTAGTTACAATCTAGACCGATAAATTTCTATTATCAACTTGCCGATGACTGTAATTAAATATAAGAGGCCACGATAATTAATCTATTAGTTTAGTTTTGAGCCCTAGAGAAGTATAAGAAAGTAATAATCACTATTAGTTACAGTAACTTCTATGAGATATATATTAAACTTTGTGTTATAAACATAAACACGACAAATATATCTGCTTTCTAATGAATAATGCACTGATTCTAAATGGAGTAAAAATATAGGTATTCAACGGTTGTAAATTCTCGCTAAACTACTAATATTTTATTTGGCACTTAAGAACTTTAGATGAGATGACATGAATTAGATCGTCCGGCGTTAATCTTGTAATATATTAAAATTGAATGGAAAAATTATCTTAGATTTTGTGTATGCTGAGCCACGTACAATTCAGATATTAATAAGTGGAAAAATGAGGAATTACCTACTGGATGTAATGTTTATAAAATTCGAACTTAAGCTAGCTCCCATCTGTTGGAATACTATGCTATGATAAATACAGTATACAAATTGTTATTACTTCTATAAAAAATTATTGGTTATTTTTGATGTGATAGAGAGTTGTTGTGATGAGCAAGTGGCAATATCCTGTATCTATCAGTCCTGTCGACATATTAAGCTAAAATTAAAATGTTGATTTATGTCGACGACTAGTTGAAATAACCTGGCACTGTACTGTATAGTAAAAAAATAGAGATATGCCAATAATATCTTAATTGAGTATTTGACGAATTAGTCCCTGATAAAGTTAAATAAAACTACTAAATACTAATCTGTGGCAATTATTTCGTATAGGTCTAATCACAATATAAATAGCCTCAGGATAACTATACAGCAACAAAGATTAAGATAAATAATTATGTCACGAAAACTGTTGCAATTGTTATTAAGTAAATGTTAGTACGTTAGGGGAGGCTGTACAGATAGAGAATTTCAACATTGGGTACTGAGCACAGAATAGAATGAACGCAATTATCTTACACTGATAAGTAAATCACGGGAATGCAAAGTAACTGTAAGCTAGATACAAATCTTGCACACTCAACAAGAGATTAATAAAATGTGATGTAAAATTGTGGACAAATCGTATGTACTGACTTGAGTAAGATCTATCTGTAAACGCTCTAATGATATGATATAAAATATAATAGTGGTATTTGGGAAGCCGTAGCTAAATCGTAAGCAAGACCTTTCATGAGAAGGAAGATAAGATTGATCTACTAATATTATATGGACTACGAAAGTATAAGCCAGTATCTACATGACACACTATGAAAAAATGAAAAGTGCTTAACAACTGCCACTTGTATAATGATTTGGGAAAAAGTCTAACATATACACATCTGTGATTAATCTTTAACCTTTCTTTACGACGTTTAGTTATTAATTGCAGACTGCTTATGATTATTTGATGTTATAGTAGAGGCCGTAATTATGAAACCACTAATAACGTATAGAGCAAGATAAATATATAATAGTTTTGCACTAACTGTTCAGATTAGCGAATTTAGCTGTAGATAAAATGATATTAGGGGCCTATACACACACGCAGTACTGGTAACTCATCATATATAATGACTTTATGTTGATTGTTTGGCACTTATGAATAAAAATTTAATAATCCCTAACATGCACTGTATAAAAAGTGTTATTTATTATGTATAATGATTAGATGTATTGTCAATATAAGTTTTGATAGAGTGAATTTAAGTACAAACTAAAGTATGACACTGCTACTATTAGAATATCCACGGAACTCACGTGTCAATATAGAAATTTTGTATAAGCCAGTAAACAGGTCATCCTGATTAAATTGGAATAATTTAAACACAACTGCATTAAGATTAGTCTGCGTATTATAATCAGAGGATTATATATTTATTAGCCTTATAGGTCAACTAGTAATATACAATTAAAAAAAATAATTACATAATTTCAACATACATCTTATAACTAAGAACTTCAGTAATTAAGAATTCGACACAAATGCTTGCATACTTGTAACTCACACTTACTTAGACAGATTGGAGATATCTTGTTCAATAATCGGTAAGGTAATAAGACATACTATAAGTAAACTACACGCATTAAACGTGTACATTATACTATTTAAGCGCATAAGTAGTCGCAAGTCAAAGAGAAATTATAAGTCTAGAAATATAAAATTAGATCACTTACACTCCACGACTGCACTGTCCTGAATTATATATGGATTGTTGATTCATATGGTTGTATTCTAAGTCGTTATATAATTATACTATATTACAGGTAGATAACTAGCTAAATTAAAAACTTCTTAGAAATAAATATTAAAGATTATGTTGACTTAGATTCGCCTATAGGAAAATTCAATTTCTATAATTCAATGCTGAGAAATCAAATTATCAATCAAATCAAGCGTGCACAATAATAAGTAAAGCTACAATAACACAATAATGTTAATAATAGAACACTACTCTAAAAATCTCAATACTCTAGATTCATAATTAAAGACAAAATGGGTTAAATAAAGAGTATCGTTATGTGCTAAAATTTGTCCAAATCTATAACACGTGATAATATTCCCGACTGCACTGTATAATATTTGGTTCTAATTAAGTATAAATTATTAAATAGTACTGGGACACAAGTCAAGAGACTCGAGATAAGGTTGTAATATACACCTCATTATAATTGTAAAAACACAACTGAAAAATGAAATAAGTTATATCAACGTATTGTCAATACAATAGATAAATATTTCATGACAATGGTTTAATAATATTTAATGTAAGTTGATAGGCCAAGATCATCACACCTAACACTAAGATGCGATATCCTATAATACTGACATAGTTGTTAAGACTTGCAAAAATGATGATTGTCTAATAGCTGTAAAAATGATTGCTCGAGGGTATCGAAATGAACCACTTAAATACATCTTTCTAAAGGATCAGCTGATAACACTTGTAATTATTATTTTACGTAAATGGTATACAAAGCTTGTCAAAGTTCATTATAAAAGTAAAAAACACTTGAATTTATAAGAAATTATAAAAATCTAATAACCTTTCAATCTAAAAGGTGCACTCTGTATTCGACTACTTCATACCGTTTAATAGTAATCAAGATTTATACATCTGTATGTATTTAGACTTGATATATATAGATAGTCACACTATAGCAGAGGTATCTAATCTATATCTACTAAACACTGATATAATTTTTTAAAGAAACGTATTCACGAACATGTTCGTATTCAAGCTGTGTAATAGTGTTTATATAGTATTTAAAATAGAAAGTTTAACGTAAAGTTAAGACTTGGTATAAAGTTCTATTTAACACTAGAATAAAATGGAAATTATACCCGAAGTCCTGGTCACTTCAAGTTGATTAATCGGTCTGTAATCACAGATATGCTAGTTTAACACTGAATAAGAAATTTTTTATAAATTCTACTACTGCGATAATATCAAACGCACTGTATAAAGATCTAGTGCGATAGATAACTAACAGATCTATCACATTGAAGTGTGAAGTTTATGTTTTTAGTTATTTATCTTTTTTATATTACATGAATTCAATCTTCTATTATCGCTCTAGCATAATGGATCCTTGCTGTAATATAGGGTCAATGGTAATAAAAAGGATGTCCAAGTCTAATAGACTTTAGGAGTTACAAGGATTTATAAATAGTTGAACGGAAGGAATGACTACTTGAAGGGTGGTCAATAAATTGTGTTCCCATCTTTTCCGCGGGGAACACGAGAAATTATTAATTATAAGTTAAGTTATTCTACACAGCAAGACACAAATTAATCGCTAACAAAAGAACCTGCAAATCTGATTATAGCTACATCAAATGAGAATGAAATTTCATCATTTTCTGAAATTCATTGAATTTGGAATTATGGAGTATTAACGCCAATATGGTGTCAAAAAGAATTGGTTGAAAACGTGTCTAATGAAGGAATTGAAGAATTTCCAAGTTATAAGAAAAAAGTCCTCTTTACAGTAACAAAATTAGCGGAGGATAGGCGTTAGATAACGTCAAAGAACATATTATCAAACACCAATAGCAAACATAATTTTAATAAAGAGTAAAAGCCATTGAGTTATGTATACATTAATCAATCAAAAATTGAGTTCTCAGTATTCTTTAATTTTTAGTAATCTAATCTTCTATCGCATCCCGTTGCAATTACCTATAAACAGAAACCTTTTTAGTATAAACAAACAATCGTTGGCAAGGATCTGGGGAAAGAGTTGACTCAGCTGTCAGCATCTGATATCACACATCCCCAATGAATTAGAAGACGTATTCAATATGGAGACAAGTATAATTATGAGAGACATACGTCACATATTGTAGTGGTATTATTATACAGTTTAATCCATGTAGGATTATCTCTCTATGGGAAAGTTTAAACTATAACGATGTGATATATAAACTCGAATGAACATAAATGTAACCTACGGAACACTTGCGTATATTTACAGTGCCCCAAAAGTGAGATTAACCTTGCAAGTCATAGAAATGATGAGACGAGCAGTTTAGAGTATAAATATTCGGGGCATGAAATTAGATCCCAATAATTGCACATGGTGAGCATAATACCTTATATTTTTCCCTTGAATCCAGTTTATACATTCCCAAACTACAACCATGAATTGGAGAACTTTTATAGAAAACGCGCGTAGGGATTCGAGAGCATATATTATCATTTAATTAATATAGTAGTGTAGAGGGCATCACATAGTTCTTAATTAAGATCATGATGAGAACTCTTAATTTAGACCTACAAACTCTAATTATTTGTATATGTTATATGCTTAGGTGTAAGAAAGCAACTACTAGGTGTAAAGGTCTGGGTGCCACCATCGCAATAGCCATAGTTCACAGAGGGGGTTTTTGAGAAGAGATGCGATGTATCGAACATCACTTGAAAGTAATTTTTATCAATACATATCCTAATCATGAGCATTAGAGCTTGACTAAAGGATGGTTGATCTTATAAGTAATCTCAGCAGCTAGGAAAACATATAAGGAGACCGGGGGAAAATACCTAAGTGTTAGGGCGATTTTTGGGGGAAGTGAGGAATTGGTACTATTTCAGAGGGGATCAACACAATATGCTTCACTTCGCACTCACATTCCCCTGCAGATGAAATCTGTGGATGGTTGTATAATATAGTTTTAAATTTACAATATATATTCTAATATATGTACATGATTAATTAAATATTATATGTTAGAGTAAGAACAGTGCATCCCTGGACTTAAATCGTTTACCGACTTACATACGTTATCCCCAAGTTTACAAACTTGGAGATCTTGGAGGGGCCGATTGCTGCACATATGTCAAACAATGCAAAATGTTTCACAGTGAGGAAATGGAATCGCCTTCCCCTAACATGGATATCCATAGTTCCATTTATAACTATTTATGAAGAGCATGCCCACGACGCTTCTACATGATTAATAACAGAAATCGTTAAGGGTGAAATCTTACTAGAGGATACAATAGAGGTGGTAATTAAACAGAAACGAATATGACAATATATACATACTGTAAAAATGGGCAAAAGATTGTAAATGTAACAAAACAGTATTCCATATGTATCATCATTCCAAAACTAAAAAAAAAAAAACATTTCTTTAATGACTCAATTTTATCGAAGAGCAAAATTATATATCAATAAGCATCAATTTTGTCAAACCTTAATGAACACACATAAACCGTCAACAGATCCTGACCTATAGCAACCTTTTTTGTAACTACCCGAGGGGGATCTGCCCTGTTAATATGGATAAAATTTTTAATCTTGGTTTTGACGGTAATGTGTATAAAGAACTTGTTGGGTTTTGTGTGTCTAGACGAATTAAACTTTCCGAAAACAGTATCTAGTCTATTATGAGAACACTGCATAAGATGAAAAATGCACTGATAGCTTCTTTTTAGTCATTTTTTCTGGGGTGACGTAGCATCATTTATCAGATGTTTTTTATTATCCTATTCTTATTAGATATAATATTGCGGGGAGCTTTTTTAGTATACGTGGAAATCTTTTTTTTTTGTACCTTGCTACTTGCATACCACAGTGCCCTATAGTAGATTCAAAATAATTTTATTTCTTTATGTGGTTTGTGCAAGCTTCCGGTTTTATCCATAATTATATTAATATATATTAATTAATATATTATTGATAATGATGATATATTTTTTATAGTTTTTAGGCAAACGAATACAAATATGAGCACGCACAACTTCCCCAATTCAATATTTTTATAACACATACGGTGGGTACCAGCAGAAGATGAAGAGTCCCTGACCAATGACTGCCATTGTGTTTGAAGTCCACAGCAATGCTTCCTTGGTTTAATAATCTTGAAAAAAGACATATGCGTGACTTTTATCTCGTACAACATAGATCCAATATTAGGAATAATTTGATTGAAATAAATCCTTAGCGAGAGACAACTTTTCAGACCTAACCACAATTGTGGTAAGTCGTATCTACAAGGCTATAAGTGTATTTGGTGATACATGGCAATAGAAAGGTTAATGGGTGATTATATTAATAGAACCTCAAACAAAATGTGAATTTCAATAAAATCGAATATTTTTAATTAATTTCTCAAATTTATAATCATACGTTTACCAAATAAGGAATTTTAGTATCGAAAAGTGAAAGGAAAGATGTTACATATTTACATCATAAAGTTTAAGTCAACTTTAATATACCGCTACAAAGAATACAGTTTATCATTACAAATAGATTAAGCAAAAAGTATAGTGAACATATCTACAAGATTTATGTAATAATTAAATTATTTAGAATACACGAATCAAATAAAACATTTATTTTATGATTTACTATGTGCAAAAATCTAGGATCAAATTAAATCCAAATTCACAGGGTTTTAATTACATATAAATTAAGATTTGAAAAAACCTGTTTGTAGTTAAATTGAGATGTCTTAATAAACAACACTAAAATTACTTGTTCATCTACTGTCCCAGAGTAAATCCCCGTTATTCAATACCAATTACAGACATCAGTGTATACTAGAATCCAAAAAAGCTGCGCGTTCCTATATGATAAAGGACGCTAGTATTATTAGGTACTCATGTTCTCATTTTAGCGCATAGAGTTATATGCGTCAGTTGGTTATTCCGTCAGAGACTAATATACACAGTGAATTCTTAAATCCATTGGAAAGATTTTACACTGACTTAACCCATCCAGAGAGGTATGCTGACAAACAGTAGGTACAAAGTTGTCTGCAACACAAAGATGAGCTAGTCCGCGTTCACTGAGGAACGTTATTAAAGGCGTCAAAAGGATAGTTAACTGATAAACAAAATACGAGATAACTTAAGATGGTTTAGAGGACAAAATACACTGAATAATGACCCCGTTATGCTAAAGTTTTAAGGACTTGTAAAATGATAACAACAACAAAGATAAATAGATACAATTAGACCAATAAGTACAGGCATCATTAAAAAAAGCAATGCTCGCAGAGAGAAATATAACGTGTTACATATTTAGTCATGGCGCATTTATCGGATTAGATAAAAGGAAGGTACATAAACTATAAAACTGCCCTTTTATTAATTAGCAGTCCTGTGAAAAAATATGAGCAAACATCAAATAAAGTATTGCAATTAAAAACTAATTGTAGTGCGAATTTTAGTCTTACTAAAAATGGTTTTATATGGAACAAAGGCCTTACACACACCAAACGGATATAACGAAATGGGTACAGTAGCGCCACCTAATCGCCCTCCAATATAATTAATTTCTATTAGTCCTAGTATGTGGGTAGAATTAAAAACGTAACGACAATAGTATGTGAGGTACACTATAGAGTAATTACCGAGGGGAAGTAACACAACCTTAAAAGTGAAATGCAAAAGAAAGCCTCGCCCAGACTTACTTCTACAAAAACATTTCTTGGAGTGCCTTTGACATCATGGAACCTCATTTAATATCGAGTGCCTCATTTCTTCAATAAATGTAGTAGAAGAAAAGTAAACTGAGGCTGATAGGCACATTCAAAGACTCTGTTCCCCGCTTTTTAGTAAGATGAGCATGTTCAACAAATTAATTAGCTAACAAAAATCCAATGTACATTGCAGAGCGTAGTGGTGCGCAAGGAGTCCACACAGAAGTCTAGTCGCTGAGGCTTAAAGTCCAGTCGCTACTATAATTAGGGGGGCTCGCAAATTATACTAGGTCAACACATAATATGATACTATTTTCTACTCGACGGTACAACTTTGATGCTTTCCCTATACACACAAATTGAGATGAAACGATATATAAGAATAATTGCACATGGTATATGAAAAACATAAGGGGAGCATAAATTATGAGACAGAAAACAATAAAAAAAGGATCTTCAAATAAGAAAAATTCCTTTTCTGTTCTATATCTATTCATTTAAAATATTCACTAATTTCTATAATACCAGAGATCAAAGGGACAATTTATACATAGAATAAAAAGACAAATTGACAACAAAGTAGAACTGGAGTTTATATTTCACATATATATACTAACCACGAGTTTTAAGGTATAAGGTTTTAATACTTCTCTAATAATATTTCTAGCAGAATCCTAAAGTCTCATCAGATTATGGGACACATAGTGCCTGTATAGGCTTAAGCTAGAATTGGAGTAAGATTTTAGTATCCAGTAAATGTCGGTTAGAAGAGTCAATAGAACTTAGGTATAATCATAAGAAGGATATAGAAATTCAACAGAAACAGTGATGCTTTGTTAAGTATGAATGGAAAAGAATTTTAATATTTAGTAGTTGTAAAGGGATATGATTCCAAACAGACTTTCATATGTCTTTACAGAGTCAAAAGAATAGCTTCATTACAACGTTAAGAATCGACAAATTATTAAGAAGCTACGTGATACAAACTTTCTTCTTGACATTCAAAACATGAATTTTTGCAGAGTAGTGCGAATAGTTCAGTTTTTCCTAATTTATTTTTATTAACTATATTTGGATTGGTGGGGGTGAGGGGGGAGCGAGTTTTAGGACCGGGAGTCGTTTTTGTCTGGCCGTTGCACCCAGTCCATATGTAATATTTTTATTGATTGCTCTTAGGCTGTCTTTCCAGTATTTATATATATAGTATAATACCGTATATTAAATATATATAAAAACAATAATTATATACACACAATTTGCGGTCATTGTTCTGTGACAAGAGCTGTTGTGTTTTTTTATCCACGCACAATGATTTATTTTCAACATGTAAGTGAAAGTTAAAAGAAGACCTACTGCCTTACTGCCAAAATACATTGCTGGTTTGTATTTTCCTTTGGTCAAGTAGATATAAGTAAATTTTTTATCTTCTCATAAGACGACAAATTTTTATCTTTTCTCTCATGAAAACTACACCATCACTTTTCTCTATTTACTGAACACCTCTTCTTGCTGTCTCTTAAACTGATTGCGCCAGCAAGCGCCGTTTCCACAATGGCCAAGTTCACTCCCTTCCGAGTCCTTATCTCTAGCAACACAGAAATTTTTTTTTTAACCTAAGAAAATGACAAGTCTTTTTCACCATTGAAAGGAGCTCTGTAATTCTTTTGTACAGGCCCTACAGATTAAAATGTATAAATTCTCTTGCACTGTCATTTCCCCTTTGACGAATGAGCGGAATATGTCAGTCCCCCAACTATAGAACCACTCCACCAGCCTGACCAGTGAAGTGTAAATGCTGAATTCCCCGGTGGCTCTGTGAGTTACAACCTTCATGGCGAGACAAACCCTGTAAAGCGGATTGCCATTTTTCCAGTTATACGGTTACCATCATGGGCATGGGCATGTTACTGTGAGTATGTGTGAAGATATAATAATATAAGTCATTGTGAATTTTTATTTACTATAAGTGGGGCATTGGAATTTTCCCTGAAATTCAAATTGGGGACATTCAAGCGACCGAATGTGCTGAACTTGTAACATCGAATATTCAGGGGAATGCCTTAGGCTGTGGTTGGTGTAAAATAATAATTATGTTTTTATAATAACATCTTAGGTTCTCTTTTAAAACAGATTGAATTTACCTTCTTTTTAAGTATACATTGGTTATTTTTCACATAGACGTTAGTCCCGGTCCTGAAAAATAAATAGAATATGTGAAAAAAAAACGCTGCGTAGAAACAGTACCAAACTATAAGCCAAAAGTGCGCTGCGTGATATGGCTGCGTTTTTGGCCAGGATTCGCACCCTAATAGAATTTAAAAAAGTTGCGGTCTTGGCTGCGTCCAAAACAGGAACAAGAATCGACAACCGGGACGCAACATTCCGTTTAACACATCCGAAATAGCGATGAAAGACGCAATATAACGCACCGTTGCAGCACATAGACTCGTCAGAAACGCCGATGCAATTTAATTCACATAGAAAGAAGCCAATGGTAAATTCACACTGCCGTTTTGTTAATGCTGGTTTTTGGAGAATCCTATTATTGACCGAAATACGAATCCAAACACACATCTAACGCTGTGTGAACATCCACTAACACATGACCATTTTAGTGGAACATACACCCCGCTGCGAGTCCTGTACCTGTGAGTTCCCCACCACTATAGTTTGCTGGGAAATCAATAGGCTATTTATACAAGATGCCCCCCAAGGGTAAAATGACCCAAAGAATTTTTTTTTCCGCTATCATGGTCTCCACATAGGGATAGGAAGGATCCTAGCAAAACCCCTGAATTAAATATGTATTGAACGAGGCTCTATGGGGGTATGATTCACACGGCCATATTTGTGGTGGCTTAATAACGCTGGGAAATGCCGAAATGCGCCCTATAAATTACTTTAACCATAGTTTTTCTCAATTAGAGCACTAAGGATTACGCCTCCTCCTTCCCCGCTCGTACAATACATCGTGAATGGTAACAACTGGGTGGGATAAGTGAGCATTGTCATTTACTCGGGGGTAATCCACCGTTTGAGCCAAGATGTATGTCTAAGGGGCCGGCGGCCTTGACACATGATGGTGAACCACATGTAGGCGCCGCAGTACATCGTGTGAACATAGCCTATAAATCACCATCGATTATACAGTATTATAGGGGCTTTAGTCCTGGCCAAAGTTTTGACTGAATTTTGGTTGTCACAAAGCTTCCCACCTCAGTGGTTTTTTTTTTTTGGTTTTTTTTTTGTAAACATCATTTTTTTATTAAATTTTACAATATCAAAGTAAACATATAATGTAACGTCCAAATATAAAGAGATAATACTTGATACCACAGAGAAATAATAAAAGGCCAACATTACTACAGAAGAAAATCAGAAAAGTACTAAGTCAATGAAATTACATAAATAGCACACAATGAACATACTTTTGGCATCATAGTAATAAATAATGAAGTCAAAAGAACTCTCCATCTTCACTAAAGAAAGAAAACAGAAAAATAATAAAAGGATACACTCCACCCCCGCCCCCCCAAATGCAACCCCCAAAAAAAAAAAAAAAAAAAAAAAATAAAAAAAAAAAAAAAAAAACACAGAACAGTAGGATCCCATAACGCATGTTGTGTATAACGAGGAGTTACATAATCACATCCGACCAGACACCTACACCCCCCCTGCCCCACATAATTAGTACACCCTGTCCAAGCTGCTCGTTTAACTACTTAAAAAATCCCCCTAAAATCAGACCAAATCACAATTTGGCTCAACTCAGTGTAATTAGGCATGTAATCCATTGGTCAGGAGGCCGTACAATCTCCCAGCAGTTCAAGACCGAGCAAGCAGTATTGTGAAGAAAAGGTGATTTGATTGTCCAATGAAACGTTGCATGGTTTGTTTGGTTCCAATAAGGTGCTGGTCTTAGTATTGTCAGAAAACTGTGCTTGAACTCCTTTTTTTTTTTTTTTTTTTTTTTTTTTTCTGGATTTATCACGCATCACAATCTCTAAGGGTTTACGAAGAATGGTCCGAGAAAAGAAAAAAACATCCGAGTGATGGGGCCGGCATTCCTGTGGGCGGGAATAAGCCTTGTTGATGCATATATGGTCAAACAAGGAACGAAATTGGTTAGACCTGTATCTAGGCTGATAGAAAGAGGCGATCAAAGTGACTCAAATAGCCACGCCGTTGTACAACAAGGGTAGGGCAGAAGAGCATCTCTTGAAACGCACATTTAAACGGCGAACTTTGAGCAGATGGGCTACAGCAGCAAAGACCACACCGATTGCCACTCCTTTCGCTAAGAACAGGAAACTGAGGCACCAATTTATGCCCAAGCTCATCGAAATCGGACTAGTATAGACGATTGGGAAAACACGTGTGCCTGGCATGATGATTCCTCGATATCTGCTCGCGACAATCAGGCGATCAGGTGGGGTCAGGAATTTGGCGCTCAACAACATGAAGGGAAGTCCAATTGGATCCCATCCTGCCTTTATCAAACGGTTCAGGCTGGTGTTTGTGGTGTCATGGTGTGGGGAATATTTTCTTGGCACTGCTTTGGGGCTCCCTTGGTACCAAATTGAGCATCGTTGCAATCACACCTTGTGGAATCTATGCCACGAAGAATTGAGGCAGTTCTAACGGCAAACAGGGGGTGCCAACCCGTTACTCCAGCATGGTGAATCCTATATAAGCAGTGGCCAGGTGAGTGTATGTAATGCAAGTAAAGAGTCCCAAAGGTCTGGGATAAAAAGGGTTAAAACAAACCTGTGCTGACTACAATGCTGCGGAGATCATCACTACTAGGACGTCCCTCTTCCCCTAAAGCCCGAGGGAGCAGAAATAGATAGAGACCCAAATTCACTGGTTCCCCAAGCTTCTGACGCACAGCTCACTCCAGTCACTGTGCAGGAGTATCCCAATGGCGTCGGTGTCATGGATACGGGGCTGAGGGAAATCTCCCATGTTATGGGGTACAGACATCCAAAGCCCCACCTCAGTGTTTTCAGGCCTTATATTTCCTCACTTTTTAACCCACGCGATTTTTTTTTTTTAATCATTTTGTTCATCATCGCATTACAGGAGCCGTAACTTTTTTTATTTTTTCTTGTCCGACATATGACCAGGCCACTGAGAGCTTGTTTTTGGCGATGGCATCATTTTCAGGTGCACACAACTTATTGATTGACTTATATTAACTCTTTCAGGGAGGACTGGAATAAAACCCCCCAGTAATTCTGGCACAGATTTTTGGCACTTTAAATTCACACCGTTCCGCATATAGCAAACATAATGTGATAACTTTAGGAAAACCCTTTTTTAAGAAAGAATTGTGCATGTCCCATTAGATCCAAAGAGCACCCTGAGATCATTTTTTTAGTTTTTTCTGTACAATGATGCTTGTACAAGAGGTTTTTTTTTTTTGCGATATCATCATAAACTTTTTATTTCCCCCTATTTATGGGTTTCTAAGACTGTTTGATCGCTTTTTATTTTGTTTTTCGGGAAGAAAATTAGTCTAAAATTGCAATTTTCTCATTTATTTAATTGATCTTTTATGCTGTTCACCCTATGGGTATGGTTACATCCAACGATGTATTTTTTTGCAGCACGTACAGTACAAAACAATCGTGGTGTTTTCAGGGAGCTTGCGCTAACAATCGCGTACTTCTGTACTTCCTTCCTGCGTGGGCCCATTTACGTACATTACTTGCGACACGCATATTCGCCGCGAATAGGTTGACATGTTCAGCGCTTAATCCATAAGTTCGTCTATGAGAGCTATTTGATTATCGCGAAATTATGGGCACGCATATCCTCCACTTTTAAGCGCAGTACAGCCTGGCTGAAAAAATAAGCGCAAAATGCCTCCAAAATAAGCAAGTTTGAACACCTAGCCAATGAGAATAAATAAGTGATTGTTTCTGTAGTTTTGTTCAGTGTTCTGCAGTATAACCAATTTATGCAGTATGTATTTGTGTATTCTTTTTTTTTTCTATAGATAGGGAATTTATTAGGAAAAAATAGTAATTTATGTTTTTTATATTACGTGGGATTTTTTAAAAACTTTTTCTCTCTTATTATTTTACTGTCCCACTAGAAGACTGAAAGGGAATGTGTCATCAAAAAATGACTTATTGTTTAACTCACATTTTTATGTTAAACACATTTTTTAGGAATATTTGGTTATGTTTTTTTTTTTTCAGTTTTCCATATCAAATTCAGTATTTTTTAATAATTCTTAAATCCTGCAGTTTTCACTTTGACACTTCCTGTTCTGTAGAGAGAGATTTTCAGCAGTCTTCTCATTATCAGTTCAAGCAGGATAACACTGAAAGGTGACACCAATGGCTAAATAACACAGGATCCACCATTCACTGTAGGAGAGAGTCACAGCTCCCCCTTCCTGCACAGTGACTTCTTCTCAGCATGCCTCGAAAACTCTCCTATAGAAGTCAATGGGTCTGCTCCTGGTCACAGGCTCCTATGTGCATTAAGCTGCAGTAAAGCATCTCTCTAAATGCTGTTAAACCAGTGCAAGCCAGAAAACTTTCCCTGTAATCATATATAGACGACTGAATTGAGAAATCTACAATCACAAAATAAAAACGGCTCCGAAGAAAAATCTTCCATGTACCACATCTGAATAGGCATGAAGCACTAGATTTCTTCTGCACCAGCTGCATCATGTTTTAGCACTTTTCACGGTTTTCTTTAAAGGGGTGTTCCCATCCCAAACATGGATGGCATAACGATAGGAAAGGCTCAGCTTAGAAAGGAGGGCCGGTCAAACTTGTGCACAACTCTCCATTCTGTTCTATGGGAGTTCCCATCCCAAACATGGATGGCATATCATTAGGAAAAGCTTAGCTTAGAAAGGAGGGCTGGTAAAGCTTGTGCACAACTCCCATTTGTCCTATGGAGTTCCCATCCCAAACATGGTGGCATATCGATAGGAAAGGCTCAGCTTAGAAAGGAGGCCGTCAAACTTGTGCACACTCTCCATTATGTACCTAATGGGAGTTCCCATCCCAAACATGATGGATAATCAGTAGAAAAAGCTTCAGCTTAGAACGGAATAGGCTGGTAAATTTGCTTGTGCACAACTCTCCATTTTGATTTCTATTGGGTAGTTCCCATCCCAAACATGGATGGCATATCGATAGGAAAGGCTCAGCTTAGAAAGAAGGGCCGGTCACAAACTTGTGCACAACTCTCCATTTTGTTCCATGGGAGTTCCCATCCCAAACATGGATGGCATATCAATAGGAAAAGCTTAGCTTAGAAAGGAGGGCTGGTAAAGCTTGTGCACAACTCTCCATTTTGTTCTATGGGAGTTCCCATCCCAAACATGGATGGCATATCGATAGGAAAGGCTCAGCTTAGAAAGGAGGGCCGGTCAAACTTGTGCACAACTATCCATTCTGTTCTATGGGAGTTCCCATCCCAAACATGGATGGCATATCAATAGGAAAAGCTTAGCTTAGAAAAGAGGGCTGGTAAAGCTTGTGCACAACTCTCCATTTTGTTCTATGGGAGTTCCCATCCCAAACATGGATGGCATATCGATAGGAAAGGCTCAGCTTAGAAAGGAGGGCCGGTCAAACTTGTGCACAACTATCCATTCTGTTCTATGGGAGTTTCCATCCCAAACATGGTTGGCATATCAATAGGAAAAGCTTAGCTTAGAAAGGAGGGCTGGTAAAGCTTGTGCACAACTCTCCATTCTGTTCTATGGGAGTTCCGGGTACAGTTGAGTGGTGTGTGTGGCCGTACTGAGAACTCCCATAGAACAGAATGAAGAATTGTGCCCAAGTCCAAAAGACTCTTCTTTCTGAACAGAGACTTTTGGGGGCTCGTTCCCATGATAGTTGCAGATCATAGAAGTAGGAACCACATGTAACACACATCCTAGTGATATGCCATCAATGTGAGAGATGGAAACGCCCCTTTATAATTTGGTGCCCCAATACAGACAATTGATCTGAATGAAGGTGAAATATAAAATGTTGCAGTGAAAAACTAGCTGTGCTGTATCAGCCCTGCGTCTAACCATGTGTGACATTCGTGGGTTTGTGCCTTTGTGCTACTGCATTGCCGGAAAGTCAAAAAAGTAAATGCTAAGAGTCTTTGGTTTATGGGTGGGGAGGCCGTGTGGTGGGTGGCAAATAGCAAGTGTGAAACTCTGAATTCAGCCACATGTCATGCAAAAGCTTAGAGAACATACATATAATACCACATATAATACCACAGTACATAGAAATTGTACAGAAACCAGGGCAAGGTATTTAACTACAACTGTATTTGACAGGGGAATGCCGCCTACATTGATATATACACACACCGTATACATATAATATCATTGCTCGGACTCAAACTTCCCTCGAGTGCCCCCGTTTTAAGGCAGTATTGCACAAGCCCCCCCCTTTTGCCATATGGTTCTTGGGTTAGTCCTACAAAAATCAGGACTCTTAGTAATTCTGTTTGTCAGGGCTCAATGGAACTATTTCAAGTTTAGTATGGGATTTAGGGGTACATAGAGCGCTGCTCCCACACCATGTCAGGAAATTAATGGAGGTCAGGGAAGCCTTTATAATGTCATCATCTAGTCCATTAGAAAACTAAGATTAGGTCATAATCCATAATGCATATGATATGGAAGACCACTTACTGCTACTGACTTGAAAATGTGATTGAAGGAGTGTCTGGACATGGCATCTCTATAGCTGAAAACAATTTTGGACTGGGGTGCATTGGGGTCCACCAGTGAAGTTGACTTTTGAGGCCGACCAGTGGGGTTGATTCTTCGGGCCCCCCAAAAGTGGGGGTTTATTTTGGGCCCAA
This sequence comes from Phyllomedusa bahiana, assembly GCA_025379985.1. NCBI lineage: Eukaryota > Metazoa > Chordata > Amphibia > Anura > Hylidae > Phyllomedusa > Phyllomedusa bahiana. The sequence goes on along the minus strand of JAODAL010000227.1, from coordinate 93,439 downwards.
AGTGGGGTTGATCTTGGGGGCCATAAGTGACTTTGAGGCCGACCAGTGGGGTTTTTGCTTGAGGCCGACCAGTGGGGTTGATTCTTCGGGCCCAACAGTGGAGTTGATTCTTCGGGCCCAACAGTGGAGGTGACTCTTGGGGCCCAACAGTGGAGGTGACTCTTGGGGCCCAACAGTGGAGGTGACTCTTGGGACCCAACAGTGGAGGTGACTCTTGGGACCCAACAGTGGAGGTGACTCTTGGGACCCAACAGTGTAGTTGATTCTTAGGCCCCAACAGTGTAGTTGATTCTTGGGCTATGGGTTATTTATATGTCCAACCCCCAATATGTTGTGAGGATGAAAAGATAAATGAATGTCATCATGATAAAATCTTCTGACATCATTGGGATGCGGTTCCACCACTTGCGTCCTGATCGAGAGGGTCCATTGTCTGATTTCAGCAGAGTGGTGGGCACACTTTGTTGGTGCTCATCAGGCTGATGTCAAGAGGGTCCATTGTCTGACTTCAGCAGAGTGGTGGCCATACTTTGTTGGCGCTCATCAGCCTGATGTCAAGAGGGTCCATTGCCTGATTTCAGCAGAGTGGTGGGCACACTTTGTTGGCGCTCATCAGGCTGCTGTCAAGAGGGTCCATGCCTGTTTCATAAGTGGTGGGCATACTTGTGCGCTCACAGCTGCTGTCCAAGATGTCCATTCCTGATTCAGTAGAGTGGTGGGCACACTTTGTTGGCGTTCATCAGGCTGATGTCAACAGGGTCCATTGCCTGATTTCAGCAGAGTGGTGGGCACACTTTGATGGTGTTCATCAGGTTGATGTTAGTGTGAGATTTTGGTCACATCTACTTGAGAGAAGATCAGTTCATGGGAGTTTTTCTTTCATTTCTACCATGTAAGCGCGTTCTATGGAGATGACATGACAGGACGTGTTGCTGGTTATCGGTAATTATTACTGTCAGGTACACATTGTCTGCTTCCTTCATCTATGTGCGTGTTTTAGATGTCTCCACTCCCTGATTTCCCTTCACTTTCTGACCTGATGAACCAACTCCATGTCATAACTTTTAATTAAGTTGCTTATTATGCTGTAGCTTTCACATTCTGGTTTTCTCAATACCTCGGGAACTTTGTTCTAAGTTCTGGCAGATAGTGTGAGCCATAGGATATATTAAGAACTGTCTTTTTCTGGGTTTTGTCCCAGTTTTGTAATGTGGGTTATGGCCAAACAACTTCTCAAAGTGACACAAGCTGAAAGAACTTGTTTCCCCTGTAGAAGCCGTGAAGCCACAAACACCCATGTAACAAGTGTGTCTTAACCCAGCAACAAAAAGACTGTATGAAAGCAAAACTACCATAAGTTATCTCAGGATCCCACCTGAAATACTTGGGACCGTCGCCAATTACCCATTCCGATATTGCACCCTATCAGTGGGCCTTTTTTCAAGTTTGATTAGGGCCCATAACAAGAGTACTACTAATACTACCCTGGTGGTTCCCGTGTGAAAGCACTCATAGGGATAATTACATGAGCTAAAAGGGGTTTCCTCACCATGCTGTTTCACAGACCCACAGGCAGCTTTAGTGTCACACTTCCTGAACAGGCTGTGGGTGGTTCTATAGCAGTGATCAGCCCTGCTGTTCCTAGCTGATCCTGTTACAGTAAAATGACTGCAGGAGGTTTATAGTCTGTAGTGTACAAGGATGCAGAGCTATATGGGTTAAAACTTGTCATTAAGATAGGAAGTTAGGTAAATAAGCTTCTGTGCTAGAGATCAAGACTCAGCAGGGAGTGACCCACCATGGTTAAATGGCTGCTTATAGCAATCAGATAAAAAAAAGAGCAAGGAGAGGTGGTTGGTAACCAGAGAAACTTGTGTACTCTAAGAGAAGATAAAATCTTATTTATCTCCTGAGCAAAGCAAAATTAAAACAGCATTGTATTTGGTAATAGTCTTTACCTTTCCCAATATTTAAAAAAATAATCATTTTGGTGAGAAAACCCCTTTTTGAAAAACTGTCCATATTGTGTCCATAGAAAACCGCCATATCTTCATCTATATGCAGTTTCATAAGCTTGTCTGGATTAGATCCCTATTAGATCCATTTTTATGTATTCACATTTTCTAAAATATGATCCAAAATACAATCCCCTATAGTAACGACCCACTGAATATGGACCTAATACAAATTCAACATGGAGGGGTTTTCTTCACTGGGTAACAAATTGCTTTGGGTCTTCATTGACTTCTATAGCCATTTCTTGGTTGCATACCTAATAATACTTGCAGGATAGTTATTTGTGAGGTGAATCGTGATGCGTTTGTCCATGCAGGAAAACCTCCATGTAAAACGAACTATTTACTACCATCAGATTTGGTTGCAGACAATATTGTGTTCATTGTAGACCCCAAAACCTTTGTGTGAATTAGCCCTAAAGTCTCAGATTGTACAATCTACCGGTTGTATAGTGTATTAGACACGTTAGGATGACTTTCTGCAGATGGTCATAGTTGAAAATGTTATCAGTGATACCAGGTTGGGAGAAAACACCATGCACAGATTTTTTTTGTCCTGTTCTCTTGTGTGTAGGGTGCAGAGTAAAACAAAATTCCATAGACCAAAATACCCATTTCTGGCTTGAGGGCTACAATGTCAGACTCTACCACTTCTAAAAGCTAGTGGAAGAATATTTCACTATTGGGACTGGTAGGCATTACTATTAAATAGGTCTCTGTTCAGTTCAACACTTTTGTTCAAAATTTCGACTTTAGGATATCCTAAACTGTTTTTTTTTATAACCCTAATCTTACTGCTATCTCCAACCCTAACAGTAACCACAAACCTAAGGCTAACTCCAACCCTAACTAGCTAGGGTTAGGTTTGGACTAACCCTAACTCCAACCCTAACCCTATTGCTAACTCCAACTCTAAGGCTATGTTCACACGGCTTAAAAGTGAACGTATTTCAGTCCGTAATTACGTGCCGGAGTGCGCAAATTACGGGCTGAAAACGTCCCAGTCATTACGGTAATCCACAGTTCTCATAGAGAACTATTGATTACGTCTCCTCTCCCTGCTCGGCGAATACGCCGTGGGGGGAGATAAGTGACATGTGAATTACCAGCGGCGTATACGCGCCGCTGGTAATGCAAGTCTATGGGCCGGCGAAGTGCCGGCCCCCGCTCCCGCCCCCGGCCACACGGCGTAATTGCGGGGCGTAATTACGTCCCGCAGTTAAGCCGTGTGAACCTAGCCTTACTGTAACCCCAAAGCTAACGATAACTCCAACCCAAACGAGCAAGGGTTAGAGTTGGACTAACCCTAACTCCAGCCCTAACCCTAGGGCTAACTTCAATTCTAACTGTAATCCTAAGGCTCTTAGACCCGAACCTATAGGTAGAGGTAGATCTCGGGAACAGGCGCCTAAAAGTGTTAGTTCAGAATGGAGAGCCGGTCACACTTGCACACAACTCTCCATTCTGTTCTATGGTTGTTCCTTGTACAGGTGAGAAGTATCTTCAGCTGTACTCAGAACACTCATAGAACAGAAAGGAGAGTCGTGCACAAGTGTGACCGGCTCTCCATTCTGAGCCAAGACTTCTAGGTTATATACAATACATGAAAAAAACTTTGAGATTCTTAGTTCACATGTTTTGATCAAAAAATGCTTAGGACACCCCGGCTACCAACGGGATCTCAAGGCGGGTGGTCCTACTCTATTTTTACCTCTCACTTGAGTCAAATTCAGACTTCTTACCTGGGTGAACAGACCTCCATAATCCACAGAGAAAAATAAAAAAAAACACCAACCTTCCAAGCATGCTGCACTGATATAACAACCCTTTGAGGTGGGCGGGGGTGCAAGAGACCAAAATGGAGGCATCCATTCTAGACTTCTAGGGGCACATTCCCATGAAGATTACGGATCCCAGAGGTGGAACCTGCACCTATCACTCTTTGATGGCATATCTTATCAATATACCATCAAAGTGCATGATGCGAACACCCTTTTAAAATAGAACTCCTCCATGCTATCATTTAACATGTTCATAGACATTGGGTTGTTTGTGGTGCAACCTTACAATTTTGACTCTTAGGACACGTCTCTCTGGCATGGGTTTTCAGTCGGTTTTACAGAAGGATTTTCTGCCGGACGGTTTTTGACACCGCCAACGTTCCTAAAAACTTAGAACATGTTCATTCTTCTGCTCGCTTTTCTGTGCGAAGGGGGACAGCTTGAATCTGAAAACCGTGGACAAAAGCCGTCCCCTTACTGTGTAGAATCATACGGTTCTGGTGCGACACGCCTCCAGCAAGTCCCTCACATCTTGGGCGCATTACAAAGTGCCGCGAGCGCCACAAAATGTGCCTATTTTTGGAGTGCGTCTTCTCATACATCTAGAGAAAAGGGCTGTGCCAGTGTTAGGACACCAGAATACTGGCACAGCCCCGTACATACATGTCGCCCTAAATGGTCACTTTCCCTGCAGTGCCCCAAAAGGTAAAATGAAGCATTACACAATGCCCATTCACATCACTGAGTGTCCTGTGTAACTCAGGACAGGACTGGTCCTCCAGATTTACTGATGCTCTTTGTTATCTCCTATTAGAGATGAGGATCTCTAAGATGGGTTTTCTAACCTGGACCTGGGCAGCTTTGCAGATTGGGGTGTTTTTTATTTTTTCTCTCTCTGAAAATGGAGGTCGTGTGACCCAGTAGAGGCCTGATTGGCTCGATTGAGAGAGTAAAGATAGGATAGGACTGCCCGATTTTGAGACCCTACGTTGAAAAGTCGTGGGCAGCTTAAACATGTTCTGATCAAGATATGTGAACCGAGAGTCTCAAAGTTTTTTCATGTATTCTAACCTGGACAACTCTTATTTAATATCTAGGGGGCCTGCAATTTTTTTTGATATCTGATTCTACTACTTCTAGCAGCAATGTGGCAGCTGCTCTTTTCCACCATGTATAGGTTAAATCTTCTGGCTGTCAGAAGCCAACAACTTTTTTTCTGCAGTTTTAGTCAAAGAGATGGGGTGAATGTTTGACCTCTCCCGGCTCTTTGTAGGATTTGCATGGAGCCTTCTGATCAGTCGAGTAAGGCGATGGTTATAAGCAGGCACAGGTTGAAATAACATTTGACTATAATCGCCTTGTTATGCCAGCTTTACCGTGTATAATGACAACAGTTGTAAGGCAAAGACACATGGAGTCCATCTCGAGTTGTACAAACAGAGCAGGACCCGTCAGTAACATTAGCTCTATTCATATAACCAGGTTGTACAATACAGTAAAAATCCCTTAATCCAGCGTCAACGAAAACTGAGGAACACTTCAGCCTGTGAGATTCCAGACTTTTTTGCAGAGAGGATTCGGGTTATACTTTCAATCTGGAAACAATTATTGCGTATGATGTTGTCCAAAGAATAGGAGGACCCCAAAATTGACCTGGGGTGTCCTGCACGAATGCATTCACATGAAGGTTTAGCGAGCTGCCGTGGCAAACTCAATCAGTAATGCTCTGTTCTCTAAATTTTGCCTGTGTAGCCTAAATATCTGGCAGGTTTCCTCTAAAAGATGAATCAGTGTCTGACAAGAGCCTGTTAAAACAAAGGGCTGAGCCTCGTGGATCTCGAAAAGTAGGAAGTCTAGAAATGAACACAAAAGAAAGTACAGGGTAGAGCTGAGCTCAGTGGATGTAAAGCAGCCAGAAGATCAGAACCAAACACCACAGGTCAGATTTTCTCCTTCCTCCTATTATTCTTTCTGTGTTACATCGGAGTAGAGTGTGAGCTCTGCAGGTTAGGATTTTCAGCTTCGGACATTAGTCTTGTGGAACACAATGAGAATCCCATCATCCGGTATATCATTTTCCTTCTTGACGTTGAATTTTTGTAATCTGTTAATTTTGCTGTATTAAATCAGTGCTTTATGTATTAGAGCGTAAGCCTTGTGGGACAGCCTCCAAAATCCTAGTGGCACCACAGCTGTACTTACTTAAAACTGAATTCTGTGTTGTCTGCATAAGTATCGGACCCTATATTCCTTTCCAGGAAGTAGGTCAATAGTCATTTTAGACTAAACTATTAATTTTTGCATGCATTTTATTTCTTTTTTGGAAATATTTCATTGTTTTTTTTTACATTTTGGATCTTTCTTTTCTTCATCTAGGTTACATCGCCATGTGAGGAAGGTCCAGCTATGAAATGAAGGCATACTGACACTATGTGGACACCTTGTGGAAATGCAGCAACATGAAGTGAGTAGGTCTTTCGGATGAAGAGTCTACAGAGTCTGGATAGATTGATGCTGGCAAAGAAAGCAAGAATCCATTCTTGGATTATATATACCTGGATGTTGCAGACCATACAACTTCTCCTGCCTGGAGATGGTCTTTTCTATAGTTGAGGCTCAACCAAGGTTCTAAACTTCCGAGAGCTTTGAGAAGACCAACCGTGAACCATGGATGGAGTAACGCACCAATATCACCTGAGCCGGTTGTACAGGGAATACCAAAACAATAGTGTTATTGCACTTCATTACAACTACACTGGCAAGCTGAGCACCAGTAGATATAAGGGTGGACTAAAAGCTGAGGCTGTGGTCTTTTTGGTGGTGTGCGTCCTTATTGTTCTGGAGAACCTCGTTGTACTCTTGGCTCTATGGCGCAACAAGAAGTTTCATTCGCCTATGTTCTACCTCCTAGGCAACTTGACTTTGTCTGATCTCCTGGCTGGAGTGGCATACATGGTAAATATTGTATTGTCGGGGGCAACCACACTCCGACTTACCCCTGTTATGTGGTTTGTTAGGGAAGGGGGTGTCTTTGTTACATTGACTGCCTCGATCTTCAGTATGCTTGCAATCGCCATAGAACGTAACATCACCATGGTTCGCATGAAGCTCTACAGTGGAGATAAAAAGGGACGAATTGCCTTGCTGGTAGGAGCTAGTTGGCTTGTCTCTATCTTATTGGGGGTCCTTCCAATACTGGGATGGAACTGTATCACAAACCTTCCGTCTTGCTCTACCATCCTACCCCTGTACTCCAAGGATTACATTCTGTTTTGCATCACCATCTTTTTGGCCATCCTTATCTACATCGTAGTCCTCTTTCTACGCATCTATAGGATTGTTAAGCTGAATAGTCAACGGCTGGGCACTTTAAGGAAGGGAGCGCTTAGAAAGTCCCAAAAATACATGGCCTTGTTGAAAACTGTTACTATCGTGGTAGGAACCTTCATTGGCTGTTGGCTTCCTCTTTTCGTCCTCCTCCTCTTTGATGTCTCGTGTGAGGTCAATGCCTGCCCTGTACTATTTAAAGCTGATTATTTTCTTGGTTTGGCCATGATAAATTCTTTTCTAAACCCAATTATCTACACATTGACCAGCAGAGACATTAGAAGAGCCATTCTGAGGCTGGTCTGCTTCTTTTGCTTCGTCAACGAGGATGGAGAGACCAGAGGCAGATTCGGATTCTTCCCGGTCATCGAACGAAGCACAAGTAAATCTGAAAAGTCATCCCACAAACAGGAGGGTTTGGAAACAACAGTATCTTCTGGAAATGGGACTCCCACACCAGTGAAGTCTCTTGTGGCCAGCAAAAAGTACTGAAACAACTCATCCATCAACATCATTTTGTATCTGTAAAAGGGAATTATTTGAGACCCCAATTCTTATCTGACTGGATCGGAAATTTTGAGAGTTGAAGACTACAGGACACGTTCAATCAAGCGAATGACATTGTCTTCTTTACTTCAACCTAGAGGCCTCAAAAATGTCCACAAATTTGTCAATGCGTCCTTGATGCCGTGAACAGACACTACACATTTGTTACATAATTGTATAAAATCTGTATAAGTTTTCTTAAATTGTCCAAATGACAGTAAGAAATTTGTTCATGACCCGTAAGCAAGCTTTCGACATTCAATGTGAGAGTATACATGATATAAAGGAGGCTGCGGAGGGTGAAGGGCTCGTGGAGAGTGGTTCCCAGCTTGTTTGGTCTTTTGCTCTTTGCTTTGAACTAGGTGAACCCTCTTCACAGGCACCTTGATGTTAGCAAACAAGACAGAAAAAGACTCCTCTGTATTTGCCACTCTTCTCTCATAGCTAAAAGGGTTAAGTGGGGAAGGAGGAGGCAAAAGGGTTCCTTATTCCTTTCCCAGGAGAAGGGAATCTTGGTCTCCTTTATATCATGCATCTTGTCCCTTCAGGTAGACACTATGGGCCACATGTATGAACCTGTTTAGGTCTAAAACTCACTTTTTTGTCTATAGGTTACTATGGGCAAAAGAGTGAGTTTTAGACCCAAACAGTTTCATACATGTGGCCCTATTTGTAATTGACTTACTAATTTAATTCAAAGATGGCTCAAATCTGATTTGGGTCACGAAACCCATTTTCCTCTGAACCACATGTTGCTCATCCAGCATGTGTCCAGCTCCTGTATGTGTTATAAGCATTGATGTCACATACTTGGGCAGGGGCATAACTAGAATTCATAGGGCCCCATAGCAAAATGAGATGGGGCCCCACCACCTAATGACAATAAACTAAAACCGCAGCATAAGTAGCAATAATTAAGGTATAAATATTACCACCATATATAAGAGAGCCCTCACAGTAGGACTGGAGAGCAGAAAGCCACCAACTACTTGTTCCCTACAAAAAGGAGCAATCTTCTTAAATTTGAGTGGGTTCCCTCAACCTCTAGGCCCCATAGCAGTCGCTATGGCTGCCATGGCTATTGTTTCGCCTATGTACTTAGGCCTAATAAATCCTTGTTTATTACAGTGTATGCACCATATTCAGGAATCCAGCCGGCCATGTTGTACGTAGTCCATATGACCAGATACAGGACTAGTGGTCAAGTGATTGTAGGAAATGTAGTTTTGAACTCATGCCTGGATCTCCGACATGACCACAAGCCATAAGTTCAAAACGGAATCAATTGCCAGGCCTGGTTAAATCAGATGACTTAAAAATATTTTTAAATAGCGCATGTTTGAGCAAATTATCCTTATTTCATTAGTAATTTGGCTTTTTATGCTTAGTAAAGATTTTTGGACTCTCGTAAAACCCATTTAAGACGCCACTGGGAAGTCCAATGAGAGCAAAATGATCGGTTTGAAATAGAAAGGGTTCTCCATCTTTGCAGATATCTTGTATCGTATGCCCTTCTGACAACGGTCCTGGGTTGACTCTGGGACAAACTATACTAACTAAAACCAGCTTAAAGGGGTTGTCTCATCTCAAAGTTTCATAGGATGAATGAATGAAATAATGCTGCTTGCTCTGTCACTTCCTGGTCAAGATGTCTGTAATTAGCATATGAGCTCCATGTATTCAGACTTCTCTGTTTATCAGTCTTAAAAAAATTACCTTCTCTGTGGTCCAGAGAAACTGCTGAGCTAATGTAAACAGTAGAGTAATTAGTCTTTTGTCTGAAAGATCAGATAACACACAAGCTCTCACTGTCCGGAGTTCTGTGCTGATGACCTCACTCCCTGCTATCAGATAGAACAAACAGCAGGGGAGAAGAAGTACACAGGTCGGTCACTTGGGGAACCAGAGAGAGCACAGAAGGTGATAAAATCACTTGTAGCTCCTTAACAAAAAAAGATGAACAAAGCAGTATATTTGGAAAACGTCTTCATTTAGTGTTCCCTACATTTTGAAAGCTATTCTTTGTAGCGAGACAACTCCTTTAACAGATGTAACCATATCATTGATTAATAGGAATACCAATTATGGGACTCCTGGCATAGTATCTTCACTTCTCTCCGCTATAGTTAATCATCGAGTTTATGCCCAAATGTAGCATTAATCTACCGAAATCTTTCATATCGCTGAACTCCCTCCAGTAAAGTCATGTGATCATGTGATATGCAGAACCAACTGGATCCAGCGCTGCCGCCATCTTTGTGGACAGTCATGTCTTCTTCCAACAGTCCTTCCCACCAAGAATGGCCCAGTTCCGTTTTCTGTATTACTGGGTCATTGTGGATGGGACACACTGTCAGCAGAAGACGTGGCTGTCCACGAAGATTGCGGAAGCACTGGGTTTAGGTGGTTCTGCTTAGAACCAAATTTTTTCATAGTCTCATCAGGCGGGTGCATGCACAAAACATACTGGTTGATAAACATCTTATGGACTTGACTATACAGTTGTTATCTGTCTATATAATTTCAGACCATCATAGATCCCACAGTGGGACCGATGGGGTAAAATGTTGTATATATGTATATTTGTATAGATTTAAAAATGTATAAATTAATAATGTGTGGTTTCAAAGAGCATTAACATCAATGTATAGAGCTCAAAAAAACAAAAAATAAAAAAAAACATTTGTCAAGTATTCGTGTCCAAAGATTTGGTTGAATATTAAAGTAATAGGGATTAAAAGGGGTTGTCTAAACCCCTGTTCAGGCCAGGATCATTGTAAGATGAAAAATAACCTGTACTTACCTCTACAACCACCCAGGTCCAACGCCGGTAGAGGTCTGGTGTTCACTGAAGGTCTCCAGCAGTGACATTACGTATATAACTCACATGACAATCCTTGGCCCTAGTGCAGTGGTCATGTCTCTTACATACAAGTAGAGGACATGGAGGTCAGTGATTGACTGCGTGGTCATGTAAGCCAGGGGTCCCCAGCTCCAGTCCTCAAGTCCCCACAAAACAGGTCATGTTTTCTGGCTTTCCTTAGCATTGCACAGGTGATACAATTACTGTCAGTGCATTCTGTGGGAGATCCTGAAAACTTGACCTGTTGGTGGGCACTGAGGACTGGCGTTGGGGAACACTGATGTAAGTGACATACGAGAGGCTACTGCTTAGGTCTGGCAAGGAACACTGGAGCTCCAACACAGCGGTGGCTGTAGAGTTAAAGGGGTTTTGCCACAAAGTAAAATTGACGTGAGAAGCTTGCAAATGAAATAACAAACATTTTCACCATCCATCATTATTAAAAATTCTGCACCGTTTTTGTTTTAGCTGCTCCTTTAGTGATCCATTGTTTACAGCTCGTCTCCAGGGGATACCACCAGGGCTTAGAGCTTCTCAGTCCTGACCGCACATGCTCAGACATCACTTCTCCTCTCAGGCAGCTACTGAGTGTTCAAACCCCAGGTGCTGTCACTCTACTCCCGTCCTCTGTATTCCTTAGTAATTAGTCAAACAGTGCAAATAAATAAAAAGAAACCTCTGTGCATTGATAAAGAGAAAAAAAAACAGGTTTGGTTTCTGCAGGGTTTTGAACCTAGGACCATTGTGCCTGGAGGCAAAAACTTTACCTCTCAGCTACTCACAATGCTTTACATAAACAGACCTTTCTTTGACTACAGTGAGGAAAGGCAGGGAGATGTCAGCCTGCTGGGTCACATGATCTGCAATTCAAACAAATCACACACGCCCCCTTCTGAGGACACAGAGCTGAATGCAGGAGGTATGAAATGAGATCATGGCAAAACCCCTTTAAGTACAGGGCATTTTTTTTTTCTAACAGCAGTTTCGTACAGGGGTTTGTGAAAAATCGCAGACAACCCCTTTAAGGTTTACTACCCTGCCACAGTTAGGGTGCGTTCCCACGGCACAGGACAAATACCGGCCGGTTTGTCGGCCGGTATTTGTCCTGTTTTGCGGCCTTCCCAACAGCCGCGGGGGGGACGGCTTTTCTCCACGATGAGCGGAGAAAAGTCCTCCCCCTTCACATTGAGCTGCACATATGCCGTCCGGAAACCGGCCGGAATAATGTGCACGTACAATGTTTTGCGGCCGTACCACGGACGGAAAAAACGCCGGACGGAAAACCCATGCAGTGGGGACTGCTGCACGGGTTTTCCATAGAGCACCATTGTGCTCATTTTCGGCCGGTTTTTCAGGGGGTCTGAAAAACCGCAAACCGGCTGAAAAAACGGCCGAAAACCCGTGCCGTGGGGACATGCCCTTAGGCTATAAAGCTTGGATAAATGCCAACTACACCTGTTGATTTTGGCAGGACTGGCCATCTATGTAATGTGCATGGAGGCTGCGTGAATCTCCCTGATGGCAAACTTTGGGTGGTAGGAATTAGTCAGGCATGCTGGATTTCAATGTTGGATCCATTCCTTCTCAAAGGAGACACGCTTCCATCAGAGGGGGTCTAGCTTTAGCTTACTCCACTCTCTGTATTAAAAATACATGCATGCTTAGCGATGCTGAGCGTGCATGTGTATGGGTCAGAAGGAATAGCTGACAGCTATCTTAAACATGTAAGTAGCCTTAGACTATGTCTATATGGCTGATGTTAAAATGCTGTCAGAAATCCAATGGTATCTTAACATGGCCGCAGTTTTGGTGCGAGTTTGCATATAAAACTGAAGTCGGATTTAGGTCAGCCCAGAACTTAGAGGTGTACTAGAATCCACCGGAAGATAGAAAAAGTTCTATATTCCGGCGGTTTAGAAATCTGACAATAGAAAATCCGTGTTGTATAGACTACAGCTCGGATTTTCTTTTGCGGATTATGGGCACTGGTTACAGTCTGTAAACCAACATCCTGAAAGACTTTGATAGAAAATCCATTCAGCAGACCCCACTGAGCGGATTTTTTTTTTACACCGCCGGCGGTCCGAAAAACTTAGAACATGTTAATTCTTCCGCCCAGGCCGTACATGAACAGGTCAGTGGTTGAGAGGGACACAACCATTGAAACGATGTCAAAATACCGGCTGGATTCTTTAATCAGAACCCACACGGCATTTGCCTCCTGCTGTGTGGACGTAGCCTTTTTTGGGCAGTTTTTAATGTATGCAAAATTCATATCCCTTGTTAAAAACCTGGGTAGTTTTTCAGCAGACCTGTCTAAAAACCACGGCAAAAACATGTCCGGCGGTTTATATGAACTTCAATAGTAAATTATCTGCCCTGCAACATGTTACAAAAAAGGATCAACCAGACTACAGAACATTTTAACTATTAAAGTCTATGGGATCTGTTTTTAGTTGTTTTTCAGAAAACTAAAAATGCAGAAAATACAGCTGAAAGACTGTGCAGTGGAGACAGAGCCATAAAAGTAAATGGAGAGGTTGGTCGGTCGGCTTGAGGCTAGCTAAGAGTCGAACTGTGCAGTACACTTTGCTTCGTGGAAACACCCTGTTAATAGAAAGCAAAAATATATCACAACGCTTTTGAAGTGTAGGAGGAAACTGAATACCTGCCTACAAACTGGATTTGAACTTGAGTACAGAGTTGTCGACACCAGGGGTGCAATCTGTATACAGCTATAAATAATCTCCATCGAGGTTGCATATGGATCCCCTCCCACTAGTGGTGGCAACAGGGAGCTAACAATCTTAACAGGTACTACATCTAATCCCAATGACCAAGCAACCCTACAGATTCCTTAAAAAAAATAAAAAAACACATTTTTCTGTTGTACAATTTATTTTTTTTTTTTATTAAACAAACATCAAAATACAGAAACATTACATTTTATTTACAAAGTAGAGAAATGACTGGTAATAAAACAGATGGATGCAATATCACATACACATTGTAAAAAGAGGACAATGAAGTTCCACAGCAGATGACACAATATGGCGTATAAATAAGGTTCAGTTTTAGTTCGATAGTCAGAGGCCTGGTCACCATTCAGTGGACATGAGGCTCCATAGGTAATCACAGATGAAGATCTTGGAGTGCTGGGTGCTGTCGATGCTGATGGGCTGAGCGATCTCACCTCCGTAGTGGACTGAAAGTTAGCCCCAGTTAAGAAAATATTAGAGCATAAGAAATATATCACAACTACTACAGTATTACGGGCAATAATGTTGATGGTAATGCTGATTTGGTCACAATCACACGAAATCAATTATTGTATGTAATTTCTATTAGTCACTTTTGCGGCCTCTGTCCCTTCTGCAAGCATGTACTCACCTGTCCTCGCTCCTGCTCCGGCTCTCAATGTTGCCTGTGTCCTACCCACGCACGTGTCCTCCCTAGGACACGCATGCGCCAGCTTGCTGAGATTTAAAGAGACAATACATAATTACCTAACCAATGAACTTTCACCACCTGGGACTTAAAGGGGTTTTGTCAGGACATGAGTTACTTACCTCCTAATCAACACATAGTAGAATATAAACAAATCATGCTGAATCATGTAGGCTGCAGGAGAGAGAGAGGGAGGGGGTGAGCAGAGAGTGAGGAATAAGGGAGCGTCTCAAAAATTAACTGAAATAATAACATTACAACAGTGGATTCTCTATACAGCAAGACACTGGCTCATACACTACACTTTCTCCCCAGCCCCTTGAAGCTCATTCATTTTCCCTGTCATCAGATAAGAAGTGTTTCAGCAAGCGCGGCCTGTCAGCTCCTCTGGTCGTGTCTAATGCAAGCTTTCAGGTAACTAAGGGGGATTGAGAAATGCTGTAGCTCTCAGAGGCTTCACTGTTTGTAATCGCATATATTTAGAAAAGTGATTAAATACCCATTTTGGAGGATCCCACATCAACATTACATCGTGGCAAAACCCCTTTAAAGGGGTTGTCTCATTACATTGATTTATGTTATCACAGTCCTGTTTTCTTGGTTTCACTTTGAATTCAGGGGCATGTTTACTGGCTTCTACTAATCTGCAGTAGAAGCCAGGTCTGTAGCTGCACTGGCAGCCTATGAGGAGAGATCAAACAGGTCTGTAGCTATAGCAATCTGAGGAGCTGATGCAGCCCATACAAGAGGGGATATCTAGGAATAGGTAGGACACTGTTAATGGACACATATTGCAAAGTGACTTGTTTTTGCAAGATCTTTAACATAAAAAGAAATACTTTAAGGTACCTCCTACCTGTGCTCTGTGTCAGTTTGTTAATGTTCCCAAATTGATCCTTACCGCCGTTTGCTGGCTGGTTCCTGCGGTACTGACATGCTGGTTCTGTGCTACCTGCACTTACCATACTGCTGATACCTGCCACCATGCCAGTTTGTAACCTGTCTGGAACTCTGCCCCTGCCTGTGGCCTGTCACCTTTGCCTGTTCACGCCATCCTACGGTTGGCGTGGATCCTACTTTGGTTGTCACCGCTAGCAACCACATCAGGGGTAGCAACATTCCAGGTTTACTTTAAAAGCTAAATTTGCATCACTGACAATTATGGCATATCCACAGAAGCTGGGAACCAAATCCATCAGACCATTTTGCCAAAATCGGTAACCTCGGATTTAAAAAAAAAAAAAATCCATTGGAACTTGAATTTACATTAGGTTACCAAGGCTTATTCACAATATTGCACTTACTGAAGCTGTCATGTTGCAGAGTTGTCTTAGCCTTAGGGGATGTTCACATGGTGTTTTTAATACGTTTTCGATCCAAAAAACGCATTCAAAAGCGGTTTAAAACGCATCTAAACTGTGCTGCGTGTTTGGATGCGTTTTTGCTGCAGCAGAAATGCACCTTATAGTTCTAAATAGGGCGTCTGCTGCGTCAAATGGATCAAGAATGGACATGTCAATTCCTGGAACGGATTCGAAAGACGCATCGGTAAGATGTAAAACACGTATCAGTGATCACTCGTCTGAATGCTGATGCGAGTTTTACATTGAAAGCAATGGAAATCACACTGTACATTGTTAGATGCGGATTTGGGTGCGTTTTGGGTCCAAAATATGGATCAAAACACGCACCTAAAAAAAAACGCTGTGTGAACATAGCCTTATAGTCAACTTTCTCAGGGACTTATTAAAGGGATTGTCCAGCTAATATTTTTCCTCTCAGCTGAGCTTCTTCAATCCCCAGCATTAAAGGGGTTGTCTCATCTCAAAGTTTCATAGGATACATGTATGAAATAAAGCTGCTTTGCTCTGTCACTTCCTGGTCAAGCTGTCTGTAATTAGCATATGAGCTCCCTTTATTCAGACGTCTGCTAATTAGATAAATCTCATGCTGTCAGGACCAGGGAAGCTTCTGAGTTAAAGTAAACAGCAGTAATTACTTTTTTATCTGAAAGATCAGATAACAAACAAGCTCTCACTGTCTGGAGTTCTGTGCTGCCACGACCTGTGTGATGACGTCACTCACTGCTATCAGATAGAACAAACAGCAGTGGAGAAGAAGTACACAGCTCAGTCACAGAAAGAGCTCAGAAGGTGATAAAATCATTTGTAGCTCCTTAACAAGAAAAGATGAACAACGCAATATATTTGGAAAACGTCTTCATTTAGTGATCCCAACATGTTGAAAGCTAATGTTTGTAGTGAGATAACCCCTTTAACTCTTCAAATATCTCACATTAAAAACTGTGACTCCTTTAGCAGGTGTAGTTTATTCGTTTTTTAGCTGGTAGTGTTGATGTTACATTCGGGTCTGTACACCAGCGTCCCTGTGGTCAGAATATCATCAATGACTTTGTGCTCGGAAAGCAGGGTGGGTGGCTCACGTACTGATACACCTCCACAATGAACACGTGTGTATCTTAAAAATAGCCACCCAGAGTCCTTCTTGAAGGCAATGTTGTCCTTTTCCCTGCCTGGAATGTAAAAAAAAAAAAAAAATGGGGCAATTACAGTGATGGGGTCCATTTATAGTACAGCGGTCCTTCACCTGGCCTCAGGTACCTGGGTCCTGTTGCAGATCTTCACCCCAATATTTACACCACTTCCCATTCAGGAAGCAAACAGAAAGCAGCTGCCTTCCCCGAATCTAAACTCACCATGGAAAAAAGTGCATTCTACCTGTCTTCTTCCATGGGGACACTGCATTCAGAAAGAGCGGAGAAGGTCAGCGGGCAGCTCTTCTGTTCTTGTAAGTTATCTAAAGAGCTCATGCTGGGGATTGAAGCATTTAAAGTGGTTGTCTCACTATAGACATTGATAGCATATTGACAAGGATATGCTATCAATGTCTGACAGGTGCGGGTCCCACCTCTGGAAGCCACCGACAGCTTAAGAACGACCCTTGAAACCTTTCTATTTTGGAGAGGTGGTCTGGACCCAATGGGAGTTCCAAGTACAGCCGAGCATGCCATGGCTCCCGCACCTATCAGGCAGTGATGGCGTATGTTATTGACATGTCATCAAGGTCTATGATGGCTGAAATGAGGAATGACTTTCAATTGCACATGCTCAGTTTCAGCCGGACTATGGTGAGAACCTATTAACCCCTTACAGAACTATGACGTATGCAGCTAACACCCGGTGGTTGCAGCGCGGGTGGGTGCCGCCACCCACATGCGCTTTTTAACCCCTTAGACGTCGCAGCGAAGATGGCGTCGCGTCTAAATGAATGAAAAACGGTGCCACGCACCATTCTTCATTCCGATCGGGACATCAGCGGTGAGATCGCTGAGTCCCGCTGGGCTAACATGGCAGCCGAGAGCCTTGTGAAGACCTCCATCGCTGCCATGTTCCCGTTTGCCCTACTTCCGGCCATAGGCAGGAAGTGGGAAAAACACCATTTTGGTACCGCCTAATGCATTGTCTATGTAATGCATTAGGCTGTATTAACAATCGCACCCCCTAGCGGTGAAGCGCACTAGGGAGACTCAAGGGTAAAGTAAAAAAATAAATAAATAAAGTTTTAAAGTGTAAAAAAGTTACACATATTTGGTATCGCCGCGTCCGAAAAAGTCCGATCTATACAATTATAACATCATTTATCCTGTAAGTTGAACACCGTAGAAGAAAAAATATTCCAAACGGCAAAATTGCTTTTTTTTTTGGTCACTTCACGTCCTATAAAAATTGAAATAAATTTGATTAAAAAAAGACCAAACTGGTAGCAATAAAAAGTGCACTTCAGACCGCAAAAAATGCACCCTCACTGACCTCCGTAGGCATAAGTACAAAAAAGTTATTGGTCGCACAAAATGGCACCACGGCGCAAATTTCTAAAATAGAGAATGTTTGGAATTTTTTTTACGGTACCAAAACATAATGAAAACCCTACATGTTTGGTATTGCCGGATGCGTATCAACCTGTAGAATACAGATAACACATCGTTTTTACCGAAGAATAAACTCCGTAAAAAAAACTCCCGCAAACATGGCGCAGGGAAGTTTTTTTCTCACATTTTGCCCCACTTAGAATTCTTTGCCGTTCCCAAGTATATTCTATAATAATATGAATAACACCATTAGAAAGTACATCTTGTCTAGCAAAATAGAAACCCCTAGTGTCTATGTAGGTGGAAAAATAAAAAAGTTATGGCTTTCAGAAGGCAAGGAGGAAAAAAAATTAGAGCCATATTATTATGACCGTCCGTCAGGAAGGGGTTAAAGGAACACAAAACAACAACTATAGTTGAGGCGCGTGAGAAGAAAGGATACTGCCTTTGATAAGTGTTGGGTCGCAGTTGTAATCCCAGTCTATCTTGGTTACAGAGTGGAACAGCTTCGCCAAATACCTGCAGAAAAAAAACCACACCAAATTATTAAGTGCGATGTAGTAGTGCCATCTACAGGTCACAGAAGGGAACTGCAATGCATGAGCGGCTATAACTTTCAAACATGAAAGATAGAGACCAGGGTCTGTGAGGAGGGGAAGGGGGAAAGTGAGCAGAAGCTTGATTTTGGTGGTAAGTAAATTAGAATATTTCAAATGATATATCTATATTATATTCCAAAAAGATCCACAGCACTCCATCCAGTTTCAAAAGAAAAAAATATTTTATTCACCCATGGGCCAGCAACGTTTCAACCCCACAATGGAGTTGTTCTCAAGCAATGTGATACATGCAATGTGAGGGTATGTATACGCAAAACGGGATTACAATTCAATTAGTGTCAATAAACAATATTCAATCATTTACATTCATAGTACAAAAAAAGTGTCAATAACATCGTGTTGAAAAAATGCAAAATAAGTGAGAATTATTATAGATGTGAAAGGTAACAAATTGCATATCTATTATGTATATAAACTGTGTTAATAACTTGTGAATTAATAAACACTTGCACCTGTGATCAATCTTAAAAAAAAAACGCAATAGAAAGAACCACTCACCATAAGCACATTATAAAAATCACGGCGTCCTTGCCGTGTAACTGCGCGTGCTCAACATATAGCGCATCATATAACTGCCCAATCCTCCTAAAACTAGAGACAGCCCATCGCGCACGCGCCGTTTATACTAAGGGCTGCCCTTCCTAAAGATGGAACTTCAGAAATGAATGGTCCTTACTGCGCATGCGTTACTCCTTTGTGTATCGCAGGACCAATTCAACTAGACAAATGTAGTATAGGCACAGTGAGCCAATCAGGTATGACTCATATTAAAGGTCTCAACGGAATGTGAAACGGGCACATATACCTCCAATATAATCTTAGCTCAGCTGAAGGGGCACAAAAAGGGAAAAGAGGGCAGCAACTTATAACGCTGGCACCCACATATATAATTTTTGACGAGAGTGCTGCATATTTTCTAATTTTATATTATATTCCAGGTAGCTGACGATGTAATAGCAGAGGAGGCGCAGGGATCTGAAGACAGAAAGCAATTCTCTGTGTCATACAATGCCCTGTCAAACCATTTAAAGGGGCAGTCCCATCAAAGAAATCTATGGCGCTGCACATCCACAGGAGATGCCATTAACCCCGCACCACTGTAGCCAGTTTTGACTTTCCTGACAAAGCCCCATTTTTGAAATCTGACATGTGTCACTTTATGTGGGAATAACTTCATGATACTTTTATCTATCTGTGCGATTCAGAGACTGTTTTCCTCGAGACACATTGGGCTTTAGGCTATGTTCACACGGCGTAATTTTGGCGCGCATTTAGCCGCGTATTTGCGCCCTAATACGGGCGAGATGCGCACCGAAATTATGGTAATCCATAGTTCTCATAGAGGACTATGGATTATGCCTCCTCTTCCCAATACGATCATGTTGTACGCGCGGGGAGATAAGTGACATGTCAATTATTATTCGCAGCCAGTAATGAATGTTAATGGGGCCCCCTCCCCCGCCGCAGTACATCGGGTGAACATACCCTTAATTTAGTAAGAAATTTTGGTCCATACAATCCTTGTTTATTGTGGAAAAAAAAACAAAATATGGTGCAAATTTGGTAAAGGGGAAAAGGGCGGTGTACTTGTTTTTATTTTATTTTTTGTGTTTTAATTTTTTTTTTTTTTTACTTTCACTTTTCTTTGACTTGTCCCCATAAGGGACTTGTATCAGTGATCTTTTGATCACCGTTAGGCTTTGTTCACACGGCGTTATTGCGGCGCGTACAGTACGGCCGCAATTACGGCGGGTGATTTGGGAGTCGCGCTAATACGTGTGTACTCCCGAAGCACAGGGGTGGGGGGACGGCAGCCCGCCGGCCCCATAGACTGTCATTACTCGCGGCGCGTATTCGCCGCAAGAAATTGACATGTCACTTATCTCCCCGCACGTACAATACGATCATATTGTACGAGCGGGGAGAGGCGGCGTAATCCATAGTTCTCTATGAGAGCTATGGATTACCGTAATTTCGGCGTGCATCTCGCTCGTAGAAGAGTGCCAATATGCGGCGAAATGCGCTCTGAAAGTAGCTCGTGTGAACACTACACATCATTTATACTGTGTACTGCCCCCCATCATGGCAACTGTCAATCACTATGCCCGGCCATCACGTCACAGGCAGCCCGGAAGCCTTTGCTAGGGAAGCCACTGGCATTCACGATAATATTGCGATGATACTGATGGAGATCAATCGCAGCAGCTAAAGGGTTAGTCGCCCACGACCAGAGCGGACTCTGGCCACGGGTGACATAGCTGGTGCCATGCTGTGATCGTGCGGGCCCCGCATAAGAGCCAGCACGATGTCCTGGACATACCTGTATATCCATTTGCGGAAAGTCACTTCCCACTAGGACGTACAGGTACGTCCAATGTCGGGAAGGGATTAATTTCCCATGCAGCAGTCCCTCAGCATACAATATTAATCTATTTTGGAATGGCCATTGTATATTAGAACCATAACTCTATGGGAAACTGGTAACTGATTCTGATTACCCGACATAATGCAAAATAGAGAGAGACAGATAACTAATCCAGATAAAGCGTCTCCTTCCATATAACAGCAGAAAGAGCTGCTGGAAGCTTTATATGATGAGGACAGGAGCTTCTTTGGATCATGGTCTCTACACACGATGGATCAGAAAAAAGAAAATGGAGCCTTTATCTGGTGCCCAAAGAATCTGCTCATCCTGGCACATGTAAGAGCAGCACAGGACATATAGAACCGCACTGTACTGTAGAGGGGAGCTAAAAGACTGCCAATCACTGCATGCACCTCACTAATACATGTAAGATCAGCACAGGACATGTAGTACTGCACTGTACTGTAGGGAGGTGCTACTAGACTGCCAATCAATGCATGAACCTCACCAATACATGTAAGAGCAGTACAGGACATGTAGAACCGCACTGTACTGTAGAGAGGAGCTATAGACTGCCAATCACTGCATGCACCTCACTAATACATGTAAGAGCAGTACAGGACATGTAGTACTGCACTGCACTATAGAGAGGCACTACTAGACCTCCAATCACTGCATGCACCTCACTAATACATGTAAGAGCAGTACAGGACATGTAGTACCACACTGTACTGAAGAGCGGTGCTATTAGACCGCCAATCACTGCATGCACCTCACTAATAGATGTAAAAGCAGTACAGGACATGTAGTACCACACTGTACTGTAGAGAGGAGCTATAGACTGCCAATCACTGCCTGCACCTCACTAATACATGTAAGAGCAGTACAGGAGATGTAGTATCGGACTATATTGTAGAGAGGCATCACTAGACCCTCAATCACTGCATGTACCTTGAATACATGTAAGAACAGTACAGGACATGTAGTACCACACTGTACTGTAGAGAGGCGCTACTAGACCATTTATCACTGCGTGCACCTCACTAATACATGTAAGAGTAGTACAGGACATATAGTACTGCACTGTACTATAGAGAGGCGCTACTAGACCTCCAATCACTGCATGCACCCCACTAATACATGTAAGAGCAGTACAGGACATGTAGTACTGCACTGTACTGTACTGTAGAAAGGCGCTACTAGACCGCTAATAACTGCTTGCAGATGTGAGTCATAGGGGTGGCCCCTGAATTTGTCAGACTTTCATAGCATATCCTGTAGAAACTATGGTTTCTCATTTTTATCATTTATTTTAGTTAAAAATTCTGTGCTGATTTCATAAAATACATTTATTGTAACCAGAGCTCCATTTTATTTTCTATAGGGGGAGCTTACTGCATACGGGTTTATTAGCGAGATCAATGGTGGCTGTATAATTCCATATGCCGTGATCTACCCATAGTAATGACTGCATGCTTCATGTCTGGTCTAGATAGCTTGACCAAACAAAGGGTATAGCTCAGAAGGAGTAACGTTCCTAATTAGGTAAACATCTGGGTTTGTGGAGACTTGGGGTATGCTCACACAGCGAAACTGCGGGGCGTATTTTGGGAGTATTGTGGCGCAATTACGCCCCACAGTTTAGCTGTGTGAGCATATCCCAAGTCTCCACAAACCCAGATGTTACGGCACTTCATAAATCTTATTGAGAGCTATGAATACCCGACATTTTCCCCGGCGTATATAATACGACATGTCACTTCTTCCCAATGCTTATGCACCAGGGAGAGTGAAGGGCGATGGGAGCGGCTGTCAGTGCTTTAAAAGTGCAGACTGGCAATACACCGTGTGAACATACCCTTATACTACAAAAGTTGCTCCACTGAAAGCCAAACAGATACCTACTCTGCACCGATGAGGGGCAAACACCCCAAAACAGCTGTCTGTAGATGAATATCTGGTTTGTCTCTAAACCCATTCACATTGCAAGGCTCAGTGAGACGGATGTGACTTGAGGAACACTACATTTTCAAACAGGAGGTAGCAATACTCACAGTGCGGAGGGAATGACTACTGTAGTGTCCTCCTGAACCTGCCTCTCCATCTCAGCAATTTCATCTTCCAGCAGTTTCACCTCCTCAAGCTCCTTTTGCAGGAATGTACAGACATTAAGGGAAATAAGATAGGAAGACACAAAACTGAACTTACATAAACATTGTGCAATAATAATCAGAGGGCAATTGTCCATTTATTAATCCACATTTTAACCCACATTTGAGGACATTAAGGGCGACATGTATGAAGCTCGCCACGTCGGGGCGCACCTTTTCGCCAGTTTTACGGCGAAATTTGCGCCTGATTTATGTCGGCGCTGGGTCGCGCTCATACATACTATGTAAATCCGCTGCGCCTCGCCAGTGTGTTGGGCGCAGTGCGGGGACTTAGGCGCAGTGCGGGGCTGCGCCTAATATTCGCCGTCCGAGGAAGTGCGCTCATACATGCGGGGAAAAGTTCTCCGTGCCTCGCCAGTGTGTGGGGCGCAGTGCGGGGACATGGGCGCTGTGCGGGACTGCGCCTCACATGTATTCCGATTCGAGACAGGCTGGAAAACAGCGAGAAATCATTAAAGATGTCCGCGCGGCATGGAGTATGAATCAAAAAAAATCGCCTTTATAAAGGCGTAAAACATTCTCAGAAAAGGGCTCAAACCTACAAAAAAAGTACATAAATAAAATTCACTTTCCAAACATCAAGAACGGCGCTACATCGGGAATTTGGATATTGGAAATTGCCGGGAAATACAGTAATTCAAATTCTGTAAGCGCTTCTCATTGGTCGGCATAAACCAACCAATCAGAATAGGAGTGACAGTGACCCATTATAACCTATGGAGAAGAATTGACCAATCAAATTCAAAGGCGGGACAGTGCAAAATACAGTAAAAAGGCAGCAAAGAGCTGATTGGTTAAACTAGCGGGGGCTTGGCTAGCTCAGCTAGTCAGAATAGGAGCGACAGAGACCCATTATAACCTATGGAGAAGAATTGACCAATCAAATTCAAAGGCGGGACAGTGCAAAATACAGTAAAAATGCAGAAAAGAGCTGATTGGTTGAGCTAGCGGGGGCTTGGCTATCCCAGCCAATGAGACGGCGAGCTACTTGTCCCATTGTAGTCTATGGAGAGATCGGGGCAATGAAATCTCAGCGCTCAGCGCCGTGCGGCATGGAGTATGAATAAAAAAATAATTTTTATTAAGTGTAAATCATTATCAGATAAAGCGCTAAAACCTTCAATAAAAATAAATCAGTTAAATCCCGAACAACGCGTTTGTCGCCGAAACCGGCGCTACATAAGGAATTGCAATAGAGAGAATTGTCGGGAAATACAGTAATTCAAATTGTTTAAGCTCTTCTCATTGGTCGGCATAAACCAGCCAATCAGAATAGGAGCGACAGTGACCCATTCTAACCTATGGAGGAGTATTGACCAATCAGAATAGGAGCGACAGGGACCCATTATAACCTATGGAGAAATATTGACCAATCCTATTCAAAGGCGGGACAGCTCAAAATACAATCAAAAGGCAGAAAACAGCTGATTGGGTGAGCTAGCGGGGGCTTGGCTAGCCCGGCCAATCAGAGCGCGAGCTACTTTCTCATAGAGTTCTATGGGGAAAAGAAATGCAGAGCGAGCTCTGTTTGTGATTGGCTAAGTTAAAAGAGGCGCCGTTATTTGGACCAATGGGAGAGCGAGCGACGCTCTTATGGGTTTTCTAATGCAATCTGGAATAAAACTGTACATGGCCGAAATCAAATGATAAGACTACAGAAGTTGTACTGATCTGTATATAAAATGATCAATAATATGGGGGTAAAGGAAAAAAAAAATGTAATTCAATAAAATCATTTTTATTTCTTTATTTTCGTTAGCCAAGGATCAATAGTATAGGTGCAACAAAAATAAAGAAATAAACATGATTTTATTGAATTAATATTTTTGTTTCTTTACCCCCATATTATTATTCATTTTATATACACATCGGGAAAAACTTCTGTAGTCTTATCATTTGATTTCGGCCATGTACAATTTTATTCCAGATTGCATTAGAAAACCCATAAGAGCGTCGCTCGCTCCCCCATTGGTCCAAATAACCGCGCCTCTTTTAACTTAGCCAATCACAGAGCTCGCTCTGCATTTCTTTTCCCATAGAAAATTCTCTATATTGCTATTCCTTATGTAGCGCCGGTCTCGGCGACAAACGCATTGTTAGTGATTTAACTGATTTATGTTTATAGAAGGTTTCAGCGCTTTATCTGATAATGTTTTACACTTAATAAAAAATGATTTTTTTAAACATACTTCATGCCGCACGGCGTTGAGCCCCGAGATTGCATTGCGTCGATCTCCCCATAGACTACAATGGGAGAAGTAGCTCGCGCTCTGATGGCTGGGGTAGCCAAGCCCCCGCTAGCTCAACCAATTCAGCTCTTTTTCCTGCCTTTTTACTGTATTTTAAACTGTCCCGCCTTTGATTTTGATTTTGGGTTTTAACTTCTCCATAGGTTTATAATGCGTCCCCGTCGCTCCTATTCTGATTGGTTGGTTTTTTTGCCGACCAATAAGAAACGCCCTTTCAGAATTTGAATTACTGTATTTCCCGGCAATTTTGAATTCCCAATTCCTATGTTGCGCCGGTTCTCGGCGACAAACGCGTTGTTAGTTGATTTTATTTATGTATGTTTTATAGAAGGTTTTCAGCTCTTTTTCAGAGAATATTTTACACTTAATAAAAATGATTTTTTTAATCATACTCCATGCCGCACGGCGCTGAGAGCCAAGATTGCATTGCGCCGATCTCTCCTCAGACTACAATGGGAAAAGTAGCTCGCGCTCTGATTGGCTGGGATAGCCAAGCCCCCGTTATCTCAGCCAATCAGCTCTTTTCTGCATTTTTACTGTATTTTGAACTGTCCCGCCTTTGAATTTGATTGGTCAATATTTCTCCATAGGTTATAATGGGTCCCTGTCGCTCCTATTCTGATTGGCCGGTTTATGCCGACCAATGAGAATAGCATACAGAATTTGAATTACTGTATTTCCCGGCAATTTCCAATATCCTAATTCTTGATATAGCGCCGTTCTAGATTTTTGGAAAGTGATTTATTTATGTATTGTTTATTTTTGAAGGTTTGAGCTCTTTCTGACACTGTTTTCCCCCCTTTATAAAGGCGATTTTTTTTCGGAATCATACTCCTGCTGGGACGGAGCGGAGCGCCGAATTTTCTCTCCGCGATCTTCATCCGCTTCCTCGCCCCATGTCCGTTCTCGCTTCACTTCGCCTCCGCCGGATCATTTAGACCAGAATCATTTAGACCAGACCTGCCTGTCGGAGCTGCCGAGCGCTGCACTGCGCCTCACTTTGCCGACTCGCCATCGTACATGCCTCGGAGTTTTCGAGCGCGCCGCGTCCCGCCCCTACACCGCGCCCATTGCCCGCCCCTTCATGCGGGGCGCAGCTGAAAGTGGCGAACGCTGCGCCTAACACTGAATCCCCGCGTCCGACAGCGGATTCAGACCGGTGAGGCGCAGGATACGCCAGAAAACAGGCGAAAAGCCCGTTCATACATGTCGCCCTAAATTGGTATTCAGATAAATTATATCTGGTCAGTGAGGGTTTGCCGGGGGCTCCACTGCCAACACTTTACCATGAACAACACTCATCAAATACCCCATTAGCAGCCACAGTGGCCATGTTTGAGAAAAATGTCAGACTCAATATATAAGGTTATACGATAGAGAAGAGAGGAGCTGAGATCTATGATATATAGGGTTATATGATAGAGGAGAGAAGCTGAGCTCTGTGATATACAGGGATATATGATAGAGGAGCTGAGCTCTATGATATATAGGGTTATATGATAGAGGGAGAGAAGCTGACCTCTGTGATATATAGGGTTATATGATAGAGGGAGAGAAGCTGAGCTCTGTGATATATAGGGTTATATGATAGAGGAGAGAAGCTGAGCTCTGTGATATATAGGGTTATATGATAGAGGGAGAGAAGATGAGCTCTGTGATATATAGGGTTATATGATAGAGGAGAGGAGCTGAGCTCTGTGATATATAGGATTATATGATAGAGGAGAGAAGCTGAGCTCTGTGATATATAGGGTTATATGATAGAGGAGAGAAGCTGATCTCTGTGATATATAGGGTTATATGATAGAGGAGAGGAGCTGAGCTCTGTGATATATGGGGTTATAAGATAGAGGAGAGAGGAGCTGAGCCGTGTGATATATAGGGTTTTATGATAGAGGAGAGGAGCTGAGTGATATATAGGGTTATATGATAGAGGAGAGGAGCTGAGGTCTGTGATATATAGGATTATATGATAGAGGAGAGAAGCTGAGCTCTGTGATATTTAGGGTTACATGATAGAGGAGAGAAGCTGAGCTCTGTGATATAGAGGGTTATATGATAGAGGAGAGAAGCTAAGCTCTGTGATATAGAGGGTTATATGATAGAGGAGAGAAGCTGAGCTCTGTGGTATATAGAGTTATATGATAGAGGAGAGGAGCTGAGCTCTGTGGTATATAGTATTATATGATAGAGGGAGAGGAGCTGAGCTCTGTGATATATAGGGTTATATGATAGAGGGAGAGAAGCTGAACTCTGATATTTAGGGTTATATGATACAGGAGAGGAGCTGAGCTCTGTGATATATAGGGTTATATGATAGAGGAGAGAAGCTGAGCTCTGTGATATATAGGGTTATATGATAGAAGTAGAGAAGCTGAGCTCTGTGATATATAAGGTTATGTGATAGAGGAGAGGATCTGAGCTCTGTGATATATAGGGTTATATGATAGAGTAGAGAAGCTGAGCTCTGTGATATATAGGGTTATATGATAGAGGAGAGAAGCTGAGCTCTGTGATATATAGGGTTATATTTATATTCAATACTGCTATTTGGCAGATACACAGTGGGGATAAATCGTAGCGCTAGAAATCCTCTGAATTCAAAAGATGATTATAATATATATAGGGAAAAATGTTTTCCAAGAGCTGGTTTCCGTATTAAAAAACCAATTTATTCCAACAAATAAAAATTCATTAAAAGGAGAAAGGCTCAACGCGTTTCACACGCCTCGTCGCGTGCTTCATCAGGAGAATATCCCACCAACTAACATAGTCCAATTTAAAGTTATCCCCCTAATATGCCCCACCTCTAAAAACGGCTAAGATTAGAGCCATGAGGAAGACACAGAATGAATACATCCATTCAGTAAAATCAAAAAGTCAAGAGGATCGTTTTGCATTTAATTCCATCACTACGTACTCCTCACAACATGAGGAATTACAAAGAATCTTGAACAAATATTGGGGGATTTTAAGATCAGACCCCATTTTAAAGGCAGAAATTACCAATAAACCAGGGATAACCTATAGAAGAGCAAATACCCTAAAAAACATTATAGCCCCATCACGAGAAAAGAAAAGAGTACAGAATCACCTGGAAAGCATAAAAAAGGGGAAGGGTGCAGCTGATATCGATAAGCCTTGTATAAAAGGAGTAGAAATGTGTAAATTCCCAACATGCAAATGTTGCAGGATGTTGAAAGAAGGTAATGAATTCATCCCCTCTTCCACATCTGAGAGATTAAATATAAAGTACAAATTATCATGTAATTCTAGTTATGTGATATATCTCATTACATGCAGTTGCATGAAACAATATGTTGGGAGAACTTCAACAAAATTATCCCAAAGGATGAATAATCATAGGTTCAACATCAAAAAGAAAAATAAGATGTATAGTTTGTCAAGACATGTGGCAGCTGAACATCCTGAGGAGAATTATACGTTGCAAGTCCAACCCATTGATTTTATCCCTGAAAACGTCACGGATAGACTTCAGAGTTTAATAAATAAAGAGATGTTCTGGATATTTAAATTGGACACTCTTAGCCCTGCGGGTCTTAATGAAGCCCAAGAACTGATTAGCTAGATTAATTTTAGAATATTTTAGAAGAAAAATAAAGGGAGATTTATAGTATAATAAGGTTAGGGAAACATAGATTTTAAATAGGTGTATACATATACATTTTTATAAAAAAAAATGTGTTCAAGACTGAATGAAAAAGGGATGTTTAATATAAAATAGGACACAGATTTGAAAAACATTCTAAGGCCCAATACACCACCCCCCCATTTTTTGGAACCCATGCTGTAAGGGGTTGGGCCCCCCCTTTTGCCTTCAGAACTCCCTCAATCTTCGTGGCATAGATTCCACAAGGTGTTGCAACGATGCTAAATTTGGGTCCCAAAGGGGGCCCAAAGAGTGCCAAAAAATTCCCCACACGACCCCACCACCCCCCAGCCTAAAAACCGTTGATAAAAAGGAGGAGGCCCATGCTTTCATGTTGTTGACCCCAAAAATTCTGCCCTCCATCCGAATGTGCAGCAAATCGAGATATCAGCCCAAGGCAACGTTTTTCCAATCTTTAGGGTCCAATTTCGATGAGCTTGGGCAAATTGGACCCCAGTTTCCTTTTCTTAGCTGAAAGGAGTGGCCCCCGGTGTTTTCTGCTGCTGTACCCTCTCCCTAAAAAGTTGCCGTACTGTGCGTTCAGAGATGCTCTTTTTCCCTTACCTTGGTTGTAACGGGTGGCTTTTTTGAGTCACTTTGCCTTTCTATCAGCTCAAACCGTCTGCCCATTCTCCTTTGACCCCTGCATCAACAAGGGTTTCCGCCCCCAGGACTGCCCCTCACTGGATGTTTTTTTCTTTTTCGGACCATTCTCTGTAAACCCTAGAGAGGTTGTGCGTGAAAATCCCAGGGGTCGCAGTTTCTGAAATACTCAGACCGCCCTTCTGGCACCAAAAACCATCCCGTTCAAAGGCACTCAAATCACCTTTTTTCCCCTACTGATCTCGGATTGAAAAGCAGGAGATTGTTTGACCATGTCTAAATGCCCAAATGCACTGAGTTGCCGCCATGTGATTTGGTGATTAGAAATTAAGTGTTAACGAGCAGTTGGACAGGTGTACCTAATAAAGTTGCCGGTGATGTAGAAAGATAATGATTAAATTTTACATTTGTTTTTTATCTAAGAACGTATTCAGCGCCTGTAGGGGCAAAGAGCATGCGCACTTCGTCGGCAGACATTGACCGGAAGTGACGATGTTGCCCTCACTGTGACGTTCCTTCCGGTTTTCCGGCGTCCCGGCAGTTTGCGGGGGGGACGGGGGGGGGGTGAAAAGAAAGGAGGTAAAGAAAATCACCCTTACCTGGTGAGAGCCAAATGATATGAAAATATATGTTTTTATGACGATATGTGAATAGAAAAGGGGCGTTTTTAGAGGTGGGGCATATTAGGGGGATAACTTTAAATTGGACTTGTTGTTGGTGGGGTATTCTCCTGATGAAGCACGCGACGAGGTGTGTGAAACGCGTTGAGCCTTTCTCCTTATAACGAATTTTTATTTGTTGGAATAAATTGTTTTTTTAATACGGAAACCAGCTCTTGGAAAAAAAAAATTCCTATATATATTATAATCATCTTTTGAATTCAGAGGATTTCTAGCGCTACGATTTATCCCCACTGTGTATCTGCCAAATAGCAGTATTGAATATAAATAACAAAACTTCGTATTCCAGGTGTGCGGAATACGAGTGAAATCCAGGATAAAAGCTGCAGAATCCAAAACCTTGGAACAATATGCCAATTAAATGCGTTGTACCATTATTTGCACAACACACTCAGGTGAGGACTTCTAAGTGAATATCTGTGTGTATTCCTAAGGATTAATTACACTATTTGTGCGCCTTTTTGTCTGTTTCTTCTTTGACCTCTTGGAGGTACAGGACAACAACGAACACACATTTTCATCATATAGGGTTATATGATAGAGGAGAGAAGCTGAGCTCTGTGATATATAGGGTTATATGATAGAGGAGAGGAGCTGAGCTCTGTGATATATAGGGTTATATGATAGAGGAGAGGAGCTGAGCTCTGTGATATATAGGGTTATATGATAGAAGGAGAAAAGCTGAGATGTGTGATATATAGTATTATATGATAGAGGGAGAGGAGCTAAGCTCTGTGATATATAGGGTTATATGACAGAGGAAGAGAAGCTGAGCTCTGTGATATATAGGGTTATATGATAGAGGAGAGGAGCTGAGCTCTGTGGTATATAGTATTATATGATAGCGGGAGAGTAGCTGAGCTCTGTGATATATAGGATTATATGATAGAGGAGAGAAGCTGAGTTCTGTGATATATAGGGTTATATGATACAGGAGAGAAGCTGAGCTCTGTGATATATAGGGTTATATGATAGAGGAGAGGAGCTGAGCTCTGTGGTATATAGTTTTATATGATAGAGGGAGAGGAGCTGATCTCTGTGATATATAGGGTTATATGATAGAGGGAGATGAGCTGAGCTCTGTGGTATATAGTATTATATGATAGAGAAGCTGAGCTCTGATATATAGGGTTATATGATAGAGGAGAGAAGCTGTGTTCTGTGATATATAGGTTTATATGATATAGGAGAGAAGCTGAGCTCTGTGATATATAGGGTTATATGAATCCAAACAAACTTGTGCACTCCTTGTTTACCTCGTAAGGAAAGAAGAAGGATAGGGGAGACAAAAAGGCGCACTCCAATCGTGTGGTTAAATGATAGCAGTATTCTAACATAAGCAAATATTTTGCTCACCTGAGTGAGTTGTACTTTATGGTACAACTCATTAAAAAGCCAAAATCCTCTTTACAGCTGCTGTTTGATCCAATTTAACACTCTTCCTCCGCACAAGGGAAGTGATTGAGGAGAAAACATTCACATATACATCCACAAGGTTAACCTTGTATAGGATCTCTTCAGCGCTAGAGGTCCAAACTCATTCCTTTCATTATGGAACGCTCAATAAAATTGCTTTTGATCTCCAAAGCTAATTTTAATAAAACAAACTTAAACATAAAACAAAATATTAACATAAACACCTACACAATTAGCACAATAAACCCCTTTTTTTCTACGCGTTTCGCACGACTCTAACGTGTAGAAACAAAGGGGTTTATTGTGCTAATTGTGTCTGTGTTTATGTGAATAGTTTGTTTTATGTGAAAGTTCGTTTTATTAAAATTAGCTTTGGAGATCAAAAGCAATTTCATTGAGCGTTCCATAATCAAAGGAATGATATTGGACCTCTAGTGCTGAAGAGATCCTATACAAGGTTAACCTTGTGGATGTATATGTGAATATAAGGTGATATGATAGAGGAGAGGAGCTGAGCTCTGTGATATATAGGGTTATATGAAGAGGGAGAGAAGCTGAGCTCTGTGATATATAGGGTTACATGATAGGGATAGGATCTGAGCTCTTGATATATAGGGTTATATGTATAGAGGAGAGAAGCTGAGCTCTGTGATATATAGGTTCTATGATAGAGGAGAGAAGCTGATCTCTGTGATATATAGGGTTATATGATAGAGGGAGAGAAGCTGAGCTCTGTGATATATAGGGTTCTATGATAGAGGAGAGAAGCTGAGCTCTGTGATAGATAGGGTTATATGAAAGGGGAGAGAAGCTGAGCTCTGTGATATATAGGATTATATGATAGAGGAGAGAAGCTGAGCTCTGTGATATATAGGGTTATATGATTTTGGAGAGAAGCTGAGCTCTGTGATATATGGGTTTATATGATAGAGAAGAGAGGCTGAGCTCTGTGATATATAGGGTCATATGAGAGGAGAGAGCTGAGCTCTGTGATATATAGGGTTATATGATAGAGGAGCTGAGCTCTGTGATATATAGGGTTATATGATAGAGGAGAGGAGCTGAGCTCTGTGATATATAGGGTTATATGATAGAAGGAGAGAAGCTGAGCTCTGTGATATATAGGGTTATATGATAGAGGAGAGGAGCTGAGCTCTGTGATATATAGGGTTATATGATAGAGGAGAGGAGCTGAGCTCTGGGATAAATAGGGTTATATGATAGAGGAGAGGAGTGGAGCAGATCTCTGTGATATAGAGGTATATATGATAGAGGAGAGGAGCTGAGCTCTGTGATAAATAGGGTTATATGATAGAGGAGAGGAGCTAGACAGCAGCTAGACGAACGGAGAGTGACTCTATAAGGTCCTGGTAGGTGGTCACAGGTATCTGGAGCCAACTGCATCCCACAGCTGCTGGAGGGTCCATAGAGCCAATACCAACATCCAGTGGCCCCACACATGCTCAATTGAGTTAATGTCCGGAGAATTAGGGACCAGAGTAGTACTTGGAAGTCTTGCTGGAAGGTCCCATTCACCCCAGTGGAGACAACCATGTGTGCAGGTGATCTGTAAGGATGGATTCATACCCAAATTGGATATGGACGAGAGGTCCAGAAAATGCCAAGAAAACATTCCTCAGATCATAACGCTGCCACCAAGAGCTTGTGTTCTTCCAGCAATGGTTGCAGGGTGTTTGTTCTCTGATGTTTCTCATCTGAAATGCCAAATCTGTTCAATGAAGCAGAAAATGTGATACATCGGAGACGGGAACCCTTTGCCAATCAGCGGAGGTCAATTCCAATTCTGCCCTGAAAACTAAAGCCTTTTCTACCATTGCAACTTTGTGAGTGACATCCGTCTGCTCTGGGGCCCCACATGCAGTAGGGTTCACTGAACTATTTCGTTAGACCCATGTCTGGTCGCCACTGGTTCATCCTGGCAGAGAGCTGTTCCGCTGTACTGTGTTGGTCTACCTTTCATAGCTGATGTTCACCTCTCACATCACTTGCACAGGGCGCTCTGTAGTTTCCATATGCAATGGTGACCTTATCCACTCACTATACACTTTAGGCACAGAAGAACGCAAACATTTCACAAACTGTGCAATGAGGGATATCTGTGCAGACCGCCTATTGCACACCTTATATTCCCACCAAGCCAGCTCACACTCAAGACTTCCTTCATGACTTACACTGAAAGTAGCAAGTGGTCATAATAATGGGATTCGACTGTGTATACTATTGAAGATTACCACCCTCCCCCTCTCACAGGACCCCCGGTGGCCTCCCCCTCCCAAGAAGACTTTAGTTCTGGATTATTAGGAAATAATCTTGCACAGGATTATTTTTGACATATATTGGAATATTAGGATTTCCCAGTGTGATTAGACCTCTGCCCTTGCATTACTCCATAAAGGATATTTAATGCTGCTTTCCAGGGAGGCGTTTTTGTCACCTGCGGTTTGCAGCTCCTGATCAATCTTCCGAAATTTGGAGGAGGTTTTCTGCTTCACTTCTTCAGTTTCCAACAGGGTCTGAGCTACTTCTTCTTCCACAGACAGAAACTCTGAAATTGCACATTTAAGGACATTGAGCGACATGTACAGTGGGGAAAAAAAGTATTTAGTCAGCCACCAATTGTGCAAGTTCTCCCACTTACAAAGATGAGAGATTCCTGTAATTGACATCATAGCTCGACTTTAACTATGAGAGACAAAATGAGAAAACAAATCGCGAAAATCACATTGTCTGATTTGGAAAGAATTTATTGGCAAATTATGGTGGAAAACGGAAGTATTTGGTCCCCTACAAACAAGATGTAGGAGAGAGCCCAGGGGGTACACAGTAATAAATACCTAAACTCGCCCTGTAAGGACACCTAATGCTCTCCCTTAGAACGATAGAGAACCCGCCCCGAAAAGGGCGACCCGGTAAAGCTGTTCCCTGTGTAGCCCTGTTAGTCCCTTAATAAGTCATGTGTGGGGGACATACAATATAAAGGCAATGGAATTATGAACAGCACATTCACATTAATATATTAACTCTCAGGACCTAACAACTGTATACCACACAAAGTCCTAAGATATTCCCCAGACGCTGCGTTTCGTCCCAATCTCAGGGACTTCTCAATGGGGTACAAAAGAGAGTGAACATCTAAAACAACAAGTGCTGTGCTAGTTGGAATAAATACATAGTACCTTTCTGACGGTCATCTCACCAGGCTAGTGTGCCCACAATCATCAGGTGAAGCATGCCCTCAAGTCAGAGATATGGAGAGAGTTAGTGTACTCCACGGTGGGCAAACGGTCACACTACCCACAACTGCACTTCTCACGCACTTATCATTTTTAGAGTGTAAATACCACCATTTAGTGAAGCGCACCCCACTCTGAAACTCTCACAACACCCGTATCCTCAGTAACGGTACCTGGTAGAATGGGAGAAATAGGCTGCCGCCGACAAGTGAGCGGCGTCTCGAAATCTCAATCGCGCATGCGCGGATATTCAAAGATGGCCGGTCTCGTCAAATGATTCCAATGCGCAGGTAAGTAAAGATGGCGCGGATCCATAGATAGTAGTAAATAGAAATTCGGGTTGCATTATGGATATATGTGTAATACATACAGACACACTATATCAGATGACGACGGAGAAAAGTATAATCATAAATATGAGTATAGAGCGCACCACCATGTAGCATATACCATAGTATCACAAAAATATGCCACTCTGTTGGCCATAATAGACATCTGCAGACTATAAATTTAACTTTAGCATCATTCCCCATTCACATTCAAAAAAAGTAATAGGTACCACAAGAATAACCAGTGTGATAATATTGTAGAGAGATATATTAGAGCATATTAGCATAAAAGGGCCAGTACCCAAGGAAAATCCATGTTTATAGGCAGGACAGTAAATTACAATCAACTTAAAGAATGATCCCAAAACATAAGTGGCGCCAGAGGCACACAGAAAGTCAGCAAAAAGATATATTTGCACAAATAAACAGTTTTAAAGAAAGCAGGAGAAGGAGAGTGATTCATTAAGACCATGTGGATACACACTGTTCAACCTATAGATCCACCGCGTTTCTCTCTGGAGGACTAGTTTATCCCAATCACCACCATGTATGGGCGGTCGGATAGTATCGATGCCCCTAAATTGTAACACATCTGATTTTCCTCCATGTTTATCCCAGACGTGTCTGGCAATGGGCGTATCCATATGTCTCTTAACATCACTTACATGTTCACCTATTCTCCGTCTGAACTCACGTTTGGTTTTACCCACATAGTTCAGACCGCACGGGCAAGTGGCCAGGTAGATCACACCTGTTGATGTGCAGTTAATAAACCCTCTGATGGTATATTTTTTACCAACATCGTTCGTACCCTCAAACTCCTTGCAGTTTACAACCAATGGACAGAACTTGCATTTACCACATTTAAAGCACCCATCTGGTTGCCTGCTGAGCCACGTTTCCCTTTGAGGGGGTGCACAAAAATGGCTTTTGACCAGTTTATCACCAAAACTCCGCCCATTCATATAGACAATCTGTGGAAGTAGCTAAAACAGATAGTTTACAGATTATTAATCTGTCAAAACGAGCCATCTCTGAACCTGAAAGAGGAGTCCTAGAGAGAGGGTTATCGTTTGTCCCTACAAATAATTTTAGGGAATTCGAATGGGCCAAAGATCTGAGTCTCTTTATTCGTAAACTGAAATGAGCAAAGTTTTTTCATAAAAAAGATCTAAGAGAATGTGAAAGCTTGGGGATAGAACCTAATGATCTTATCGGGGTAAGAACATTGTGTAGCATCATGTCTGAGGGGGAAAGACCTATGGGTGAGGGCCCATTTACTACTTTGCATAATAAGAGCTCTCGTATGCCACCTCCCCAACCCTACTCTTGCATCGATGCCTTTTCTGATGCTGTAATGGGAGACCTAAAACAGTTAGACCCAGTAACTCGGGGATCAAATAATCTATCCAGAGGAGAAAGACAGGCTTTAAAAGATCTAGAGAGTGACAAATCTATTATAATCAAATCAGCGGACAAGGGGGGAAATGTGGTTATATTGGATGTGGCTGAATATTAGCAGATGTGCTTAAAAAGGATCCCCTACCCTCATTTCGACTTGAACTGAGAGGTCTGCTGGACAAAGCTTTGTCCAGTAGACTTATCAATAAATCTGAGTACGACTTTCTATTGCCGGAACACCCCAGAATGGCGACCTTTTATGGGCTCCCAAAGGTGCACAAGTGAACAATCCCCTTAAGGGGGAGACCCATTGTTTCCGGAATAGGCAGTCTGACTCAGAATCTTGGTATCTATGTGGACAAGAATTTTAGGGACTTTGTAACTACTTTGCCCTCATACATCAGGGACACCTCCGATTTACTCCTGAAACTGGAGGGCATTGTGGTAGATCTTGATACACTACTCTGCAGTATAGATGTAGAGGCACTTCTCCTCGTACCTCATGAAGTAGGTCTTAAGGCATGGTTATTCCTGGAGTAAGGGGTATCAATTTAAACGCCACATGAGTTCATTCTGCACACTAAAATTCTCCTAGAAAGAAACACCTTTTTTTTACCGTAAACTCCCCCAGCTAGGGGCACCGAAGGGGAGCCTTAGCGCTCCCAATATGAAATTTTTTCCTGGGTGGTGGGGGAACAGTGGTATTTAGTGATAGAGTGATAAACGGACCAATAACATTCAATGTGGGCCCGGTTCTTGATACATCTTCATTTTATGGAAAGGGATGGGGTACTTTTGAAACTTTCTGATCCTTAAATGATAACAACATAGGATAAATTCACCCATACATGGAATAGTCCCTACCATTTTTGGATTTGAGCATTCTTAGAAACCGGACTGTCACTTAACCCAAGGGGGTATAGAAAAAGCACGTCCACCAACGTCTTCTAGGGGGGAGTTGCCCCCGGCCCTTTTTGAGGGTTTCGGGGTTTTTCCGCCGAGAAAAACGCTCGACGGGGGACTTTTTTAAAAACAAGCTTCTGATTTGAGGAAAGATTTAGTAAGAGGGGGTATTCCACGCAAAAACCCCTTAAGGAAGCCTATCAGAATGCACTACGAGAGGACATGAGGACCTGTGGTCCCAAAGACCTTGAGTGAATCCCGACGATCTACAAGAGTGACTTACGTATTTATCGGGGAGTATTGTAGCAATGCCTTACCAGCTTAGGGAATCATCTAGTAGATACTGGAACAATTCTTCTACAGGGATGATGTCTTAAAGACCTTTCTACCACTCACTTCCACAGCATTGTCTGTAGGAAGGGGCGGAAGTTTTGGTGATAGATGGTCATAAAGCCATTTTGTGCACCCCTCAAAGGGAAACGTGGCTCAGCAGGCAACCGATGGGGGCTTTAAATGTGGTAAATGCAAGTTCTGTCCATTGGTTGTAAACTGCATGAGTTTTGAGGTGTAGAACAAATGTTGGTAAATATAATATACCATAAGTGGGTTTATTAACTGCTCATCAACGGAGTGATCTACCTGGGCCACTTGCCTGTTCGGTCTGAAATACGTGGGTATAAAACAAACATTGAGTTCAGACGGAGAATAGGTGAACATGTTAAGTGATGTTAAGAGACTATGGATACGCCCATTGCCAGACATGTCTGGATAAACAATGGAGGGAAATCAGAGGTGTTACATGTAGGGGTATCAATATGTCCGACACCTTATGCGGAAGTGATTGGGGAATATATAATCCTCCCAAAAGAATGACGCGGTGGTTTATAGGTTGAACAGTGTGTAGCCACATGGTCTTATAAAGAACACTCTCTTCTCTGTTTCTTTAAATACTGTTTATTTGTGCAAATATAATCTTTTTGCTGGACTTTCTGTGGTGCTTGTCGCATTTGTTTTGGGATCATTCTTTAAGTTGATGTAATTTACTGTCATGCTATAAACATGGATTGTTCCTTGGGTACTGGCCTTTTATGCTAATATCTCTAATATCTTCTCCTCTACAATATTTATCACACTGGTTATTCTTGTGGGACATTTTACTTTTTTTGAATGTG
Source organism: Phyllomedusa bahiana (assembly GCA_025379985.1). Classification (NCBI taxonomy): domain Eukaryota; kingdom Metazoa; phylum Chordata; class Amphibia; order Anura; family Hylidae; genus Phyllomedusa; species Phyllomedusa bahiana. The sequence continues at coordinate 54,738 of JAODAL010000227.1, read as the reverse complement.
ATTGGGGAATGATGCTACGTCTAAAGTTATAGTCTGCCAGATGTCTATTATGGCCAACGAGTGCATAGTTTTGTGATTACTATGGTTATATGTATCATGGTGGTGCGCTCTATTACTCATATTTATGATTATAACTTTCTGCCGGCTGTCATCTGAGATAGTGGGGCTGTATAATTAACCACATTTATTCGAATGCATACCCGAATGTCTTTTTTCTACTAGCTTTGGACGGACCAGTATAATATTTTTTTTTGGGTTTAACTTTTATTAAAGTTGGTGTTAATATATATATTTATGGGAAAACTGTTTAAAAATAACAAAAAAAGAAGATAACAAAAACAGCAAAAAAAAATTAAATAATAAACTTAAACAAAAAAAAGTTAATTAAGCGTTGTTTGTGGTGTGCTTGACAAAAATAAACCGTCTTTTTCAACTCCAAAGTATAATTATTTTATTTTTTGGTAGCTATTCACATGCAAAGGTTTAATTACATTTTTATCTCTTGTTTGTGTGGCGTAGAATATACGCCATTGTAACACGCTGTACAAAGCTACTAGTTGTGGTTGGCTCAATTTATGCGCAATTTACATCCAGGGGTTAATTTAAGGTTGGTTTTGCTGTGTGTGACAAAAAATAAACCGTCTTTTTCAACGCCAAATATAGTATATTTTTTTTTGGAAGCCTAATTTCACAAGAATGGTTAATTACAATTTTTTCTCTTGTGTGTGGCGTAGAAAATACGCATTGTAACACGGCTACAAAGCTATAGTTTGTGTGGCTCAATTCTATTGCGCCAATTTACATCCAAGAGTGTTAATTAAGCGTTGTTTTGTGCTGCTGCTGAACAAAAATAAACACGTCTTTTTCAACAGACCCGAAATATATACATTGTTTGAGACTTTGTAGCATAATTCACCAGTGAGGTTTAATTAAGCCTGTTTGTGCCTTTTAAGATTTAGAGTAAAACACACAGTGTTGTTGAAAACGACACATACAAGTAAATTTTTCCTGGCCTTTGTGGAGCGCAATTTATATCCAAGGGTTACCTCCAAGTTGTTACTGGGTTCATTTGGAGTCAAGAACAGGGTGTATATTTATCATATACAGATAGCTTCATCCAACTGTTGGTCTGTACCAGTTTTAGTACAAACGTATGTCAGACAGAGAGGGTGGCAGGCTCTGCAACTGCGAGTGGGCAGGGCACAAACCATTTCTGAAACGGGCACGGTCGCAGCACAGGCAAGGCGGAACGTCGCTAAAGCAGGGGTCACTCGGTGAGGCCATACAACTGCCGCTGTCATCTAGCGGCCGTGTGTTGTTCAGAAACCAAGGGTTCTTGATGGTTGACTAGGTATGTTTCCCTCCCAGATGACATCTGACAACCCCAGCCAAGAGTGGTGGGATCCTCAGACACAACACTTAGTTGGATGGGCCCCGGGCTCGGGTCAGCGGCCCACTCCTGACCTCCGCCCTTCCTCTGTCCCATTCCCTTACTACCTCCAGCCAGTTATAACTAATATTTCGTGCTCATCGCCACAAACTATCTATTCATCCCACAATATTCTTTCATACCTCTCAAAATTTCATCTAATCATTTCCCACAACACCCCATCAAACAATCCTACTTCTTTCCCCTTATCTCCATATTCCTCTATTCCCATTTATTCCATTTTATCCTTCTTAACCTCCACTTTTTTCTGAAAACTCAACACGACGCACATTTAAGTCCATCAGTAGTGTTCCCACTCAAGTAGGTAATGTGATCTGTATAGATGTCATATCACCCCTCATCTGTGTATCGCTCGCATCGTCTCTATACTACACTGTCCACACTGTACTAACGAATTCTCTGTTGTCCCCGTGTTGATGTGCTCATGTGCCTGCAGTTGAGACTAGACATCTGTGATACTGGTCTTCCTTTATTGTCTCTGTAGACATCTATTTGCTCACAATTCTCTAGTGCTGCAGCGTTCGATGTCACCATGATTCAATACTACACTGTGCTGGCGCACCTCTGCTATATTCATATTAGATACAGTCGCTCCTGTTCGTGCTGCTCCTGACCAGTTGATACAATGCAACCTCGAGCTATGATCCACACTTCCCTTAGAGACCGCGTCAAGCCTGTTAATGTGTTGTGTGTCGCCACCCGCTGCATAATTGTTACAGGTCTATAGTCAAGTGAAACTTCTTTACCTGTGCACCTATATCCGTGAACATTCTCGTATGTTGTGTTTTACTATAGTTGTCCACGCTAACACACCATATCAAGCTGTCTTCGCTATCTGTACTTTCTCGCCCTGAGTGTACAGGGATGACCTCATTAGGATTCTCTTAGTTATAGTTTTCCGCGCCTAAAATATAGATCTACACCCAGTACTCCCACAGACTCCCACACTAGACACATTATAGCTCCAATTGTCTTGCATTCTCTCGCTAATTCAGAACTCTATGAATACTCGTGTGTCTTCTATTTCCCCACCTCATTTTGTATTGACTAATGTCCGCTCTAGAATCGCTCATGTGTTACCATCTTATGGCTGCATATATTCATACCAGGATGATAATAAGCTCCCCAGTGTGCCCATCTGTTCGTCCGCTTCATCAATTAAGAGAGTGTGACATCCATAACGTACTCCTAAATAGTAGACCCTTCAACTAACTGTCCGAGCGAGTCATCCCATATGTCTAATTTTTACCCCTCCTCCCCCGTGCTCTCGGTACATTTTCACGTTGACTATGAATATTCCCCAAATGTAATATGTTGTGACACCCATCGCAGTGCGAGAATGTGATGGATATTGCTATTCTATATACACTTCTATCACCAAGCGTCTATATCCATAATCGTCAACACCAACCCAAATGCCAATAATCAATGTGTCTATATCTACCTCTCTAACTCCTCATTGCATACTGTACTTAAATCTAACCTCATACTGCTTGTCACAATACATCATCTACCCTCTTCGCCCATACCAACCATTTGCACACTGTAGATGACACAAGTACTTAATGCTTGAGTCTGTGTGTTCTATACATCTCTTAATTCTGCGTTCTCTGTTTGTTGAGACATCACCATGTGTCTACTTCTCCTCCGTGTAACGCAGCATGTGTGTCTGTTGCCTCGACACTGTATTACATCTAAACCGTCTCGTTTCACGCACCGCGCCTGTGCTGATGAGAGATCTCGCGTTGTGCTTAATACATAGATAGATGACGTGTGATGATATCTCAAACACACATTCCTACTCTGAGAAAGATGAGCGCTAGTGTCATGACTCTCCTACTACTAAGACTTAGACCACGTCACAAGAATGTGAAGTCAATTGAGATTCAGATCATACCCACCCATTATAAGATCCTCTCCATAACACTAGAGCGGTATACCGACTTACCTGTCTCCCTAGATAGACTATATGTGTTCTGTGTGTTCTAGTATTATTAAACGCTTACACGTGTGTCCTCAAGTTGTGGATATTGTTTATCCTGTCTCCTAAGAGTACACTCCTGCGAGTCACCTTGAACAAAGAACCTAAGCCTCATATGAGTGCAACATCACCACAATTCACAAAATCCAAACATCCCCACCCCCCATTTCAGATTGTCTATTACCTCCCACGCTCCTCCATCGCACAAGTCTCCCCTCTGTCTCCCAGAATGTCTGAATGTCACGACATACTATGAATAGCACTTCCACTAACCGTCGCTTCAACCTGCTGTAATCTCAAACCAACGTGTTATACCCTCCCCACCACACGTAGTGTCCTCACCAACAAACCCTCAAAAACACCACAACATCACTACCACCACCATCCCGACATTAATCATTACTTACACAGGTTCCAACAACTAGAACATGAGGAGTGCCTCGTATCGACTACTCACTCTCACGGCTACACGTGCCGCGCACACCCCCTGAAATATCCAATGATCTGTGGCCCACTCTGACTCTGTGTGACGCATCTCCTTGTATCACAATGTTCAATAGCACTGTCTACTGCTTTCACTCCACCAACCTCCCTCCTTAGGTCCACATGTTTCTGTCTACTGCACCGCTTAGATCAATGTCTCATAAACACCAATGTTAGTATGCACTCTCCCTAACGTAAGTTGTGTGAACATATCTTATGTCACTCTCTGTGTCCCTATCCTCTCATACACATCCTCCACTGTTACCAAGTCCAAGATCCCATCTATGCCCCACTCCCAACCCTCACTTAATCGCATCCAGATATGAATTCATCACAGTACTTCCTCCTCACACCAGTCTACATCTCTCCACCCCACATAACATGTGTACATTATTATTTCCCCGATGATTTGTTCTCGCACTGACCATTTCCTCTCAAATGACTCCCCTCACCTATCACATTAAGAATCCTCTGCTCAACTACTGTCCTAATGTTGTCACTCTCCGCCGTTACCTAACTCGCTACATCTAACCTCACACACTGTTGTTGCCCTTATACCATATACCTCACAGATAAAGTGTGACAGTGTGTCTCACTGCTCTCGTCTATGTTACCGAACGCTCACTTCATCAAGACTAAACCTATATCCCACTCTAACACAGTCTCATATCTGTTTATAAACCTGTATACGGTTGTTCTATCCCACGTGATGAATCTCTACACCTCTCCACCATTTCTTCCTTGCCTCTCACTAGAGAAATATCGTACCTCGTTGCCACCAGTCGCTTGCGATGTCCTGTATCACAGTTTACTCACCACACTCCTGCATCAATACTATTGTCCGCAATCAGTGTGTGTGTCACCTCTACTCTCTTCACCCACCAGATAACATTTACTGTCCGTCACTGCTGTGTGATACATCCTAGCTCGGTTACCCAAACTAGACACAGAGAGCCTATCCTAATCCTAATCATTGACTCCCCCGCCCTCAGAGACCTCTGCAATTCCTCTATCTTCTAGACGTTCCATTAATTGCGCACTCACTATGTGTCACACATCTTATCTTAGTCTCAATATGTGATGATATAGTTGTTAGATTTATCCCCTAGCACTATCACTCTGCTCTGTGCTCACAGTTGTGTGTGATTCTTCTTGACCTCCCCCATAATCCACACAAACACTCACCACATGTGACTATAAGATAAAAAAATGTCTCCTGACTTGTCACACTGTCGTATCTATTATAGACATACACCACTCACACCGCAAATACTAGCGAATCTGCCAATGTCTTCTCCATCATTTGTCAAGATGTGTCCTGCTTACACCTGTCAAATCAGATGACACTCCTCATAATCGCCCCCCTGTTCCTAGACTAGACGATAGACTGCACCACAATAGTTCTCCTTAGATCCGCACCCTATAAGACACGTCACACTAGTTGTGTGCAAGAGTCTAAACCACAGTTGTATGAAATTTACCATCTAACTCATAGTCCTACACAGGGTGTTTAGACCGTTAAATGTCATAAGTGAGCGCCTCACCTATTACAATATAGAGTGTCCTCACTACATCACCATCTGTCATATAGCTCCAACCTAGTGTCTGAGTTCTCAGAGTCACCAGTCCACAACGTCCTCTGGTCTTTGTTCTCTCTCCTCAGCATAGACTCTCAATCCGTCCTGCACGCCCTTTGTTTGAGTACTCACATGTTTTATGTCAATAACCCTAGTTGTAAAACCACTATTCTCTAACCACTTCTGACTCCCTCTAAGTGTGTGTCCCCTCACAGCAAGTCACTGTATGTGTACGAGTGCTATACTCTCCACTTATATCCAAACCCCCATGTTCGTGTCCTTAGTTGACACAATTACTCTCGCTAGTCGACTGTGCTGATCTATACACTCTCATCTCTGAGCATGAGTGCTGTAATTCCATCCAGTTTTTACTTTATCACAACTCCGCGATGAGTGTTGTGTACACCAGATGTTCCACTCGCGTGACGATGTGTGTGTGAGTCTTTGTGTCGCCAGCAGTTTGCACCTTGTGTGCCGTGCTCCTGACTCTCAGTCAACCATGTTCGTATTAATTCATACTTGTGTGTTGAGCCTCTGTCACTGAAGACTCACACCTCTAGTAGTGACACCCTGCTGCAACGATGTGCGATCTCCCGTGTGATCGTCACTTCTGTCGCGTGCTGAACACGTTATGCCCCGTCATAGTGTGCCTCTGACAGAGTCGACTCGAACCTATTCCATGTGCCATCACCCACCCCACCAGTCACATCTAGAATATAATTACTGTGACACGTCGTCCTGTGACTGTAAACTCGCCTTGGCACACATAAAGACGCACACTTATGTTGTATGAGTGAGTGTTCCCCAATCATTGTCTCCCAATACCCAATATCATATTCCCTCCTCACATCAAAAAATACTAGTCATCAAACCATCTTCTGACACCTCCTTCTAAAACAACACTCATATCTGAGAAATGATCACGCAAACACAAGTGTGCACAGTCATGTGTGTCCTCAACGCGCTTAAACACAATACATGTCTCAGAGAACTCGCCGTCAATCAAGACATCCTGTGCCCCTATGTGTTATCATCCTAAGACTAATCCACCTACTCCCGTTCCCACATCACATAGTGAAAGACTATGGAAGAAGTAGAAACCGCTATAGCACATAGACATCATGTTGATCGTTGTCGTCCTGAGAACTACACATAGAGATCACAGTCGCACAAGTGTCTACATATACATACCGCTTGTTGTGACAGTTGTGTGTTCGCATTCGCACATATTCCTTAGAACGCTGTCTCTGAGTAGCACTCGTCCTTCGGCACCATTGTTCGTACACTCGACACACACTCTCCAAATAGACTAAACTTTGACACATATCGCTCTTGTATTCTCCTGTACGCGCCGCCTGTCCACATCACATCCTCTGTCCTGGGATCACTTCCTCACCTATCTCTTTACACCTGTCGTATATACTAGATGTCCTGGACCTGCGTCTTAGTTATTAGTACTATTTACACAGAGAGTCTAGTGGATGACGTGTAGTGTCAACTCACAAATACTAGCTACAAAAATTGTTACTAACAGATCCTTGTCCAATCTAGCCTCTATGCCCACCATTAAACTCAGATACTTATGTGATGACACTAAGTACACTATCAATCTCTGTTTACGCTAGATCACTCACACGACTCACTACTGCAAATCGCGCGCTCCAGAAAATATTAGTATGTAGCTATTCGTAGCTCGTCTCGGACCACTACACGTTTGAGTCTCCCGTCTCATTCTCGTAACAAGAGCAACGACATGCAAAGGACACCTCGAATGTGTGCCCCGTGTTAACTGCACCATTAATAGTCTGTCACTGTTTGTTCACCGCCGCATCTTCATTGCATGTTCTCTCACGGCGATAATTCGTCTTGATATGACTCGTTACCTCACACACTCTCACATAGTCTGTAGTTGAAGAACTTCATGTTTGTGTACCTTTGTACTTCTCGGTGCACATCGCTCTTGAGCTAACTTGGACGTTTCGATTTCTTTTCACATATTGAAGATATTGTCTAACTGTCGACTCGTACGTGTTCTCGCTATTTGTCGCCTGAACACAGAGCTCAGTATTAATAAAACTTTCTCGCGCTGTTCGTGCCAGCTCTGGTATACAAAGTGATGTTCGCTGGTTAGGTCTATCTCCGAGCGGTAATCATCTTTGTGTAGTAGTGATGTTGGTCTCTAGTCGCACGTCGGTGCACCTGTTAATATACTAGTAATCCCTCGCCTTATGGTAGCAGTTGCCCAGCACTTTGTCCTCAGGGCTATCATTGAGTATATTGTGAACTCGTACTGATGTAGCCGTTCCTTTAGTTCTATACCCTGCGGACTCGCGCCCCACGGAAGACTATACGCTGTAAGCATCTAGGAATCTTGTTCTCACCTCCACCAGCATGATATGAGACCCGTTATGTTCATTCTAAGCTGACTCTGGTGTTATCCTCTCACTATGTGACGCACATCTGGCTCTGTCTGTAGGCTCACATGATAATTCTTGACTGAGACACACCTGCCCACCAACCAGAAATGACGCGTGTCACATATCTCTGTAGAGAATGCCGGAGATGTGTTTTTTCACTTCCTATGTGGCAACCATATGAACTTCACATAAGAGTCGTGTTAGCAGTCATAGTGGTACTGTTGCTAGTCTTGACTCCAGTCACTTCATACAGCTGCTGTGCAGGTACTAACATCTGATTTGCGTATGTGGTTGATCTACTAGACATGAGCAGCAATGCGCCAGAATTGCGAGCATCGACGTTGACACGTTCCGTGCACATTTGCCGTTGTCTCCTCCCTATCCTCAAGCCGTGAGACTCTATGAGATGTTGTGTAGCCTCATTTCGCTATGCTGCATATTCTAAAAGACAAAAATCATCGGCTGACCTGAAGCTGTATATAGACTACTCGTGCTGACCTAGAAAGCTGTGTCGTCCAGGTGTGATGCCTGCTATCCTCTGTGACCTCTTAATGGATAACCCTCGCTGTGTTAGACGCCAGTTGTTGTTACCTAGTTCAATGCACCTGTCCACTTGTATGAGTGCTCACACTGTCTGCAGCCCACTCACTGCCAACTACCCAATCTCCTGTTATGAGCCTGCTTTTCACTAATCTCCACCTCACATCGTAACATCACCGTTTCTACTGCATCTTTTATCTCACATCAGTTTCCCTCACCCCCCGCGACCCGAACGTAATTCGTCGTATGCTCTGTTCCACTGTTAGAGCCTCATCATGTCTGACATCTTTGGTTGCCCCACTTGTGTTGTCGTCAGAATTGTCACACTAGTGCTGCCAGACAGCACTGCCTTTCTCCTGAGGTAGAGACACTACTCACATTGTGTACCGTAATGCTCGTGTCACGCTCACGCACACTTCAGCATACAGTGTGTGCTCCATTGCTTCCATATATTCTTGTGTCCCATGCTTCCGCTCATACTGACTGCCTTGTGCAAAGAGAGGCTTTGCTTGGATCACAGAGAGAACACTGACTATCACTCGTGTGCACGTTGCACTTTATCTGCTCCTCTGTCTTATAGCACAGCCTCTTCGCCTAACTTTGTGATCTTAATTTGTGCTGCTCTCGCTCTTCCTCAGGATGTCTAGCAGCTAACGGCTCGCTTGCTCTGTCTTGCGAGCAGTCTCCGGTAGCATGCCTATACACTCACACATCGCGTAGGATCCGTGTGACGTGCTCAGCGTTGAGCGATCTACTCTCTCGCATAGCCATGCTTTCTGTCAGTCAAATGTGCGTGACGACACCTCCACTCTGACGTGAGTTCTCGTACACTCTCACTATCTGTTTGTGAGACTCGGCAGATACGCAGAAGATCTCAACTTGTTTACTGTCGCGAGTGCTATGAATTCGAGATCCTTGATTGTCTGTAGTTAGTGCTGTAATGACATTTTAGCATCTGCACTCCTTCATATGATCGTGTTGTTGCTCTCTCACCTCCGTAGATCAACTGCACTATCACAAACTCTGTGATTTCACTTTTATTGCCTCTGCTACGTGCTCGACACTCGTGAGTATATTGTCTTGGGCTCCGCATATGTGTGAGCTGAGTGTGTGATTGTGCCACAGTTCTTACCACAAGCTGTTTGGCTGCCTCCTGTCACCTATGTGATGATGATGTGATCGATGTGAGGAGTGACCCAGATCCTCTCCCAGTTTTGGTTAAGCGAGAGCGCTTCTCGCGAGCGCAGCGTAGCGTCTCATGATTTATCCAGGCTACGTTCCTGCTTCAGTTTTTGGACAGTATTGCCCCCCACACCACTGATCCCTGTGCGTGTGTGTTTGTGTGTGTGTGTGTGTGTAAGAGCGGTGGGTCGTGCACACGGCTCTCGAAGTGAGGTGGAGTGTTTACAGACTATCAAGTATGATATAGTTATCATCTAATGTTCGGTGCCTCGCGTATGGAGCTCTGAGATAATGCTCACGAGCCCAGCTATGCTCAAAAGATTATGGTGTTAGAGTCCGCACTGGATATACTAAGATAGAGATTCTAGTATACTAAGACGAGTGCACTAGTGTCGACTCGCAGATGTGGTCGCGGGCTGTGCCAAGAGTGCAACAATACACTCTAGGAGTGATCTGTTTTTATGATTGCTGGTAGCTGCAGTATAATGGTGCTAGAGAACACCTTGTGAATGTGTCTCTCACTAGGAAACAGTCAAGTCCATCAGATTGTAGATGGGGGCTGGGGTTAGATATCCTCTCAGCTAATCAGATATACTACGAGGAACTCTCGCGTGCTGAGTTGTTGCAGGGGTTAGCATAGAAAGAAGCCTGTGGCAGGGAGAGACTTGCTGGAAGCGTTATAGTTCAGACTACGTAAGTAGAGAAAGATCTAGTCTGGAGCCAAAAGTATTTACAAAAGGGTTGTCTATAAACGTCCCTTTATGTAGTTAAGCAAACTTCTTTATCCCTGTTTTCTCTAGCAGATCTGTGATGAGGTGCAGCCCATTCCTTCCACAGTGCTTTTTTCTCTGATCTGTAGAAAGAAGTTCACAACTGAGCATGTACCACGTAAAGTGATAAGCACCAGACATTACATTTCACTTAAGAGCCTAGTGCTTATATCAAGGAATAGGTGAGACCATTTGTGTAGAGGGTATTACGTGTGTTTCACAAATTCTAATGAAATTAAGACAGATACTGATGTACAGGCAATGATCACCTAACTGGACACAATTTATCTGTTTGATACTAATTTGCGGAGTCGCGCTCGTAGACTTCTCTGTCTAGTAGATTCCCGTCTTTCCGGAGCTGCCACCAAAATGGGCCCTCGCGACTCACGCATGACCTACAAAGCCGCGCAACCTCGCACTGAGTAACACTGTGCACAAGCTAGATGTTCTGGCTACACTCTCATCACAAGAGAGCCTGTAAACTGCTTCGCTGTGTAATAAAAGTGTGTGATCATCTCGCGTTCAGCAGGGTTGTACGCTCATTGTGATGCACCAAGTGCAGCACCGTGATCCCTGTGGACATACTCAAGAGGGCTTCGTGAAAGATATTAGCCAACGGTCTGGAGGTGGCCGTGTAGCCTGAGTGTCTTCCAGTGTGTGCACCTCACTGGCACATTGAGATACCTTAAGAGTGAGGGCAAGTTGTGAGAAGGTGTCCCTTGTGTGGAGTAGTTCACAGCCTCTCTTTGAATACACCAGTCTCACTGCGCTCGAGAAGGAGAATCGGCGATGAGGAGTTAAATTGGGTCCCATAACAGTACCAGCATAACGCGCAGGTGGTGTTTGCGCCCAGTACCTGTTGTGAAGATCTTGCATGCCGTTGAGTGCGGGATGGATTTCCAGTCTCGCCGGCCCCATAGACTTCGCTAATTCGCACACGGAGTATCAAGTAAACTACCGACGGATGAGGCTTCAATTTGACGTGTCACTTTGTGCTTGCTCCCAAGACATCCGCACGCGTACTTATTCAAGAGGCCGTAGGTATTGAGTGGAGCCGCGGATAATGCCACTTCTCTCCGATTTCTCTGTGGAGAAGCTGTTGTGTGTTGGCAATTTGTACTAACGCAGCGTCTATGACGAGGGTACAGAGATATTGTGTCGCCAGCCGAGTATTTGCGAGCGACTCTCTGATGGACTTGGCTAATTGTGTTCCCAGTGGACCTCCTAATAAGAGTGATCTCCACAAAGCTCATGTGATACATAAAAAGGCGTATGTCACATCGCGCCTCTCGATAAACAACTACACTATATTTGATACCATGTTCTGGTGTCAATATTGTGTCTAAGACAGAAGTGAAAACGTATAGTAATCGCGCCATTCTGTTATTGAGATGGATCGTATGTGTGGTATGATCATAAAGAAGTCACCGCTCAAATAGTCCACTCGTATTAATCTGTTGATATATTGTAGCTGATTTCGTTTGCCTCAATCAGATATGTGATGTGTGTACGTGTTGTGCTCATGATAAGAGACTATCCGTAGTCTGATATGGTCGATCGCTCGTGTAGTGACTCGATCAAGTGCTACTCGCCACCAGACGCTCACGTTGTCTATTTGGTATAGTAGTTGTGGAGAACGCGTGCACAATTGGTGGTTGAGCTAAATAACCTTTTGTGTTGCATACCTCTACGACATGCTGATGTGTGTCTTGGGTCGTCAGCGACACTATTTGCAATGTGGACTGCTAGTCGTTGAGGCTCGTGCGTGCGGTGGAAGGGTGTAGGATAATCATCAGAACAACCGGTAAGTCAGTTCTTTCGCTCTGTTTCTAGCTCTGTCTGCAGATGTAGACTGCTGGTAATCACTGATAAGTAGCAGCAATTTAAATAGGTAGTATTACCGCTGATGTCCAGTGTGTGTCGCCTTTGTGTGTGTTGAGATTAGCACACGCACGCATCACTCAACTTTAATAACCCGAATAACAGTAGAACAGAGTGTTCATCTGTGATCGCCTCGCATGTCATACAATGTTTCTATCAAGCTGGTCCTACAAAAATATGTGCGTGCAAGGTTCATGAGGCAGTCTATATCAATAATAGTCTCCATGTAGTCATCGTGTCCACGTGATGGGGTGATGTTACCGTCTGACGCCACATACCGGTGTAGTTATGGTATAGGGGAGACCTAAGAGATCAGAAGAATGGACTGGATACCTCCTCACCTCTGAACAGAGGATACTTGGATGGCTGGCTGTAGATACTGTGTCCTGACCAATGAGAAGTGCGTAGTGTGTCGAGTCTATAGTTTCTTGGCATGTTCTAGAGGCTCGCACTCTGTATATTAGGTGACTGGCGCAGCAGCGTTGTCTGTGAGATGACCGGATCGGACCACATTGATATCTAATACTATATCACCCCTAGTGAGTGGTAGTCCATCTATAGAGTTTCCTGTTTTTAAATGGACATCTTGTTCTGTTGATAACCTTTTTATCCGATATGGTGAATCATGAAGATGGTGAAGGGAACGTGTACAAGAGTAGACGGACGATAACGGCCGAGACTGATGATGTAGAAGTGGACAATAGAGCTAACTCAGAGTGAAGATGAGGGTGTGTGCGTGTGAGATCCCTCTCATAATAGTATCATTATCGCGTTTGAACTCAGTTTTTATTAGTTGAACTACTACTTGTTTTTTAGGTGTGATTTTTGGATGTGTTTGTTGTCTGAGCGCAGTGTTTCATTTGTTCCTATCACTTGCATCATCGTTGATTTATAAGATTGCGTTAAATGTGCCTTGCTCATAGTTGTATGTACATCACTTTTGGCCTCAGTTAGATGCTAGTGTAAATTAGTCGTGATGTATTGCGCCTGATCTGTGTAGTGAGAGGAGTGATGCCAGTAGTCTCTCATTTGATCCCGCAAGGAGCAGGTTGTACACGTGATATCAATGTGTATAGCTAACACAAGAGTCATTAATAGGAGACGGTCACAAGCTGCTCTCCGCCTATCAGACCCTTACACTCTGGACAGCAACTGCTAGCTGGCCACAAGGAGTGAAGAGGAGCTAGGACTAAGAACTACTTGATCTTATAGGAAGTTATTGGGACTGAGAGTCTTAAAGGGGTTGTCTCATCTTATTGTTTAAAAGAGCAAAACAGTATTATTTCATTCATGCATCCTGTCACCTTCTTGCGTTCAACAGCTGTGTTGTAGTGTTATTATTTGAGCTGCTGTGTTTTTGTCCGATCTTCAGCTAATTAGCTACTAGATTAGATAAAAATCAAGTGTCGTCCTGGCTCCTAGGTCCCAGAGAGAGCTTCAGCGCTAAAGTAAACAGTACAATTTTGAAGAAATTAGTGTGTCTTGTGTGTTGTGAAAAGATCATGATAAATCGAACCACCAGAAGACTCGCAGGCTGCAGGGATCAGTTCTGGTTGCTGTCAGTGATGTCTGTCGTGATGCCTCACTCCCTGCTATAGATAAGCAGAAACTCGCAGAGGGAGAGAAAGCAGACAGAACAGTGTCGGAAGACTAGAGGGTGAAGGCTGAGAACTCGCCCCTATCAGAAGATAGCAATCTATCCCTCGTGTGCTCTTGCTTGTGATTAAGACCTGCACGGCTCAGGCGATGGCTCAAAGGACCGCTCTCATTTTACATGTATGTAATCGACTATGGCCAAATTTGTCGACGGTATCTACAATCGAGGAATAATTAAAACGTGTAAGAAAAGAGATATGGAAAGTCGCTTGAGGAACAGGCGACAGATACCCTTTAAATAGGAGAGGCGGCAAAATATTTGTCCACATTAGGGGCTGCCATATAAATGATGATTAAAGCTCGATGCGAAGCCTCATGTCAGGGAGTCATCATAAGATAGATCGCTATACAGTATCGCAGGATGGGGCTACTGTAGCGCTAATGTGAGACTGGCACGGATTTCTAAGGACCGGTGTCAACTATTTGTCTTTGTTTTGAGAGATAATAAGACACCAACTTATGGGAAATAACATTTCACTGTGTATGTTTTTATGAGTGCTGTACATATACCACGAACTATTGCTCTCACTCAAGAAAAGAGAATAGTCAAGTAAGGTCGTGTGTCTCGTTAGATGAGATAGGTGGGACTTGTTGCCCGCAGAACGTTGCGTATTTTTAATGTCGCGTGGTGTACAGACCAGTTCACTAGTTTGCTAGAGCCTAAGTTTGAGACTGGATAAAACTCATAAGTATCGCCTCGAAAAAGACTGTGTGTTGGAATTGCACTATGGGCACCAGATTGTTCTATTGTGAGAGTTCGTACAGAGGTTTATGTTATTCCGCAAAGATTATCCTTTCCTGCCTCTAGGTGCCCTTGAGTCTCTGAAGGTGAAAGAAATAGACGAGGGCTCCATAATACCTCTCATAATTGATAAGTCTACGTGAGGCTCACTTTGTGCTTGTTGCTTGTCTGTAAGTGTTGCTCGGGTGCGCCTCATCCTAAAAGATGAAGCATACTATACTGGTATATCGTTTAGGCGTGCCACCAGGAGATGTTTTGTGACGGCATCGGAAAGGCATTGTGGACTGGAAATGTAATTTAACTAACGTGAACCCATTAAAGGGGTTTGGGCACGATGTAATGTTGACGTGGGAGCGGCGTAGAAAAGATGGGTAGGTTTAATCTCAGCTGTTTTATTAAGTATAGTGAATGGTGATTTACAAAATTGATGAAGTCTTTGTGAGAGCTACATGTCTTTCTTTACAACAGCTCTTAGTTCCTTATAGAAAGTTTGGCAGCTAGACGGGATGCCAGGAGAGCTTACTGATGAGATCGCGAAGCAGAACCGCGCTTGCAATGGTTATCGATCAGAGTTCTTTCTCTGATTGAACATGGCGTGATACTCCGCTGGAGAAATGAGGAACTGTGGAGAGAGTGCCAGTGGGTAAGTGATGAGGTGCTTGGTAAGTGCTGTATTAGAGATTATGACTCCACTGGTTTGTAGCGATAGTATTTATGTTTTGAGTGAAGTATTGGAGCGCCTCCGCCGCTAATGTTTTCTTTGCCTTCACTAGTCTTGCGCGACGCGCTGGCGCAGGTCGCCCCTCATACTCTTCTGTCCATGTGCAGCGTGTCATCTGATTTGTTGTGTATAGTGTTTTTCTTCTCTGCTGTATGAGCCAGATAAGAGGTTAAGCAACTCACTTTGAAGAGGGCGGTGTCTCAGGTATACAGAGATTCCAGAGGCATACCAGAAGATAGAATGATTTTATACATATTTGTCATGCACTGCTGTACTACTTCGCTGGTCGTGGGTGGGTGTGCGTACCTATAGCATCAGTGCTTCTCGCTACTAATGAGCAGCTCTGTATTCTCCCAGTTCTATTAAGTAAGACACTGAATAATGTGTACACTCTCTGGCAGATGTAACTCTATAGAGCAAGAGAGTTTCAGAGTCGCAACTAGTAAACAGTACAGAGAAATTAGTGTAGTGTTGTTGGGGATCAAACACTTGCACTCGATTCAGATGTGGCCCGTATAATAGGAAGAGATGTAATGGAGCTAGAGAAAGATACAAGAAGACGAGCAGACCCAGTCTCTCTATACGGGGAAAATGAGGAGGGTTAGTAGAATGTGATCTGATTTAGTCTGAGTGAGCGGAAGAGTGAAAACGGTCTTCGAGGAGGGGATATCTAGTGTGGTGACTAATTTTTCTATTGTTGATTCGCTAAATTGGTCCCTGTACGCAAAAGAAAGATAGGTGGGAAAAAAATTATTTGCAAGTGACGCCTCCTTGTTGTACAAGGTAGAGTCAAGGGGGACATTCCTCTTCTGCTATGGAAGAAAAAGGAATTCAGATATCTCCGAGGAGCCAGCGGGCTGTGAGAGTTGGTGATGTCGTGAAGCTCTCGGTGCTAGTTTGCGGGAGTCGGTGAGTCGCGCGCTCTAAAAAAGGACCGACTCCGCCAAAATTAGTGTCATGTTGGTCCGCTAAGTTAGTTTGATGCGCTGGGGAGAGTCATTTTTAGTTACAGTCATCTTACCTGATCTCTATGTGCATATTAAGAATGGACCAGTTGCTATGTGTGTCCTGCGCATGTGTGTCGGCAGATAGCCTCTCCTCCCAGGGCGTGAGTACGCACCTAGTTGATCACAATGGATTAGGGAGTTCTACACTAGATTAGGGATATATCGTTTGACCGGCTTCCCTGCGCTCACGAGCATAATTTAGCGCCTTGTTTGACAAGAGAAGTATTGGTGTCGCATCAATGTCTACTGTGGAGGTGTGTTATTGGATCACGCCGCATTCCACTGCCTTTCTAGCGGGACTTACCCCCCTTTCTTACTCCCCTCCCCTCCTTCCTGTTGACCTGTTGCCTTCCGGCCGTTGGAGACAGAAACACACCCTCCTAAAGCTTTGAGCGAAGCATTACTATCTATATTGATTGTAGAGTGGAAGATTGAGTAGTGTAAATAAGTGTTGACTGATCACCGCTGTATCTATGGCTTGTGTGTTTGTAATGTCTCCGCATTACTACTCACAGATGGAATCAATATGCTTCATGTTCGTCGACTAGGTGCCAAGTTTATGCGTGATTCAAAATCTTTAGATAAAAATTACAAATTATGTAGAGTGAAAAAAAAACAAGTGGCCATTGCATAGCTTATTTAGCTGACGAGTCTGCTGGACATATCAATGATCCATATCTTGCACCAAACTCTGGATCTTCCGGCGTCTGTCTAACTTGTGACTGCATGTTCTCTCGCATAAATGTCTCTGTGTCTATGATGAGCATGTTACCCTTTTGCTGTTTCGTGTCTATTAGTTTCTACATGAAATGCGGTAATTACAGTGTATCACATGAAGGTTGAATAAAGAGCCAGATGTAAAACCATTTTACTGAGCACAGTTAAAGTTACTACTTAAGTCACATGATGCCTCGTGAGAATTGGGGTTGATCGGGCGTCGGGCAGTATGGAGCGTTTGGGAAAGCTTTGAGATATCAGTCGGAGTATGGAGGCATTGAGGCTGTTGCTCGATCCACAGCCCTGCCAGGAGGTAGAAGGGCGGGTCTTTCAGACTGTAGGAGCTGTGCATCTGCCTGAGTGTAGTGTGGCGAGAAAGGAGATTTGTGTTCACAGCAGGAGTGTGGTAGAGAGTTTCGATAATCTCGGCTTAGAGCATACCCATACCTGTTAAATGAGAGATGTATTAACGCGACTATACGCAATGGTAAAATGTCTGGGCTCGGCTGGTGGCGGCTCTGGGTGCGCTCAGATATGGGGTCTCCACTTGGAGCAGATTGGGTCTAGCCGTGTGCGGTGTTGCTTATCCAGTGGGGAGGCTGGGCTTTTATTAAAAGCGCTGTGGTTCCCTCCTACCACGCTTTTCCCCGCACCTTTGGTTAGAATAGCTCGCTCGCAGGACACAGAGTATCTTGAGTTGTTTCAACCAATAGACTAAGAAACACGCATACTATGTGAGAACACCAGCTCTGTTCGTTGCAAGCTGTATGCCATCACGTACACGCGCGTGTGGCGCGGACACTAGACCTACCTGCTTGAATTCAGATTGCTACGACTTGTGTGCTGTCTCAGATCGCATACGATACATCTCTCTTATATCCTCATACGCAAGCAAAAAAACAGCAATATAATTTGAGTGAATAGATCCTCTCCTCAAGATACATTGTCACTATATTTACGAGAGCGAGAGAAAGCTGATCTTTGTTGTGAGAAAACCCCTTTAAAAGCCAGTAAAAAGTCATAATCCCAGTAAAGGGCTAGAGATGTTGTAGTAGTGTACGGGATCACTCTCGGTGGGGTGATAAACCAGCTGTGTGATATTGGAGCAGGGCCCGTGTACGCAATACAATCGTGTCTAGGAGATCGCTATAAGAGATAGGGTAATTTTTGGTGTGGATTTTTTTCCAGTGTTGTCAATTGTTGTTCTTTAAGTTTGTGCTGGAAGGTGAGAGCTGACAACCAGAGTGATCATGTCTAATCTCGCCAACGTCCCGATATGTATGCTATAGTGAGATGAATACAAGAGAGCTGCCTGACAATACTTTGTTCTATCTCAGATAGTGTTCGAAAGAAGGTCCATGGTTTGGGATAGAAGTTTGGTCTACGCGTATAGAGGTAGGTCGCAATTGGTCAGTGTGCACTGTAAGTGATCCTGTAATTAAGCCATGGCCCACAATGTAAACGTAAGCCGCCAGGATGGTGACCCCTTGGGTCCTAAATATAGTGTCTGTAGATTGGGATATGTCCTATTGAATTAAAGTACTACTGTTGTACTGGTTGTATTGGTCATAAAATCCTGTAGGGACGGGACGCAGAGATCTTATGTGTAATTAGCAGTGGTCGATGAGTTTCTAGGGCAGTCATTGCTCTTGGTGGTTGGATCTTGTGTGCCTATTCTGCATCCAATATCGCCGCAAAAATCACCGCCGAGCTCGTTTCCTTCTAGGGGACTGCGCTAAAACCGAGCTTATTGGCGCTGTTTACATGGCAGAGGAACAAATACGCTGGGGATTTATCTAGACCTCGGCATTAGTGTCCATTTTGTATAGTGTGATAGTAGATACACTCGTGTGGCCCTGTCAGGTGGATAGACTTTACCGTCTATCGCTCGAAAAGTAGCTCATCACGCCACTCCCTTGCATTCTTGTTCTTTCCTATTCCGTCCAAAAACCAGACATGTGGAAGAAATGAACCACAGGAGCAGATGTTTCACTTTGTTGTGAAGCGGGGCGCTGGTCTGAATAAAAGACGCACGGGATGGGTGGTAAACCCGTGAGCAGTAGTGAGACTGTTGAGCACGAGATTTTTTTTGCTGTAGAGCTAGCCCTCAGGTGTTGTAGAAGAGATTGTACTCCTCGGTTGTAGTTTCGCGCGAGCTCGGTGTGTTTGCAAAGAAGAGAGTAGATCACAAGCCGCTCGAAAAAAGCCAGTCCGGTATAACCTAGGACTAGCCGCCGGGGGCGTCAGACTCACGCTACTATAGGCGCTCTTGTCTTACATGCGCATAAAGGTTAGAAGAGAAACGTCGTCTTGTTCAGGCGTGTTTACGTTTCTAATATAACGTCTGAAAAAACAAAACGACTTGAAGAAACATCACAATAGGAATTTATAGTAAGAACGTCCGCAGTATCCCATAGACTCTATTTAGTAACATCGTCCGTGTCTCCCATAGACCGCTTCGCATAGTAATGAACGTTCCGCTGTCTCTCCATAGATCTATAGTAAGAACAGTCCCGCTGTCTCCCTTAGACTCTATAGTGAGGAACGTCCGCGCTGTCTCCCCATGATCTTGTTAGTTAGAAACGTCCGTCTGTCTCCATATAGTCTCTATAGTAAGAACGTCCCGCTGTCTCCCATCGACTCTATGAGTCAAGGACGTCTCGCTGTCTCCATTAGACTCTATAGTAAGAACGTACCGCGTGTCTCCCATAGATCTCTATAGTAAGAAACGTCTGCTGTCTACCATAGACTCTTACTAGTAAGGAACAGTCTGCGCTGTCTCCCTAGACTCTATAGTAAGAACGTCCTGCTGTTACACATAGATCTTATGAGTAAGACGTCCCGCTGTCTCCCATAGACTCTATAGTAAGAACGTCCCGCGGTACTCCCATAGACTCTTTTGTTAGAACGTCCACTGTCTCCCATAGACTCTATAGTAAGAACGTCCCGTGTCTCCCATAGACTTATAGTAAGAACGTCCCTCTGTCTCCCTTAGACTCCTATAGTAAGAACGATCCCGGGTCTCCATAGACTCTATAGTAAAGATCGTCCTCCTCTGTCTCCCAATAGGGACTCTATAGTAAGGAAACGTCCCGCTGTCTCCAATGGACTCTATTAGTAAGAACGTCCGCCGTCTCCATAGGACTCTATAGTAAGAACGTCCCGCCTGTCTCGCCATAGACTTATAGTGAGAACGTCCGCTGTCTCCCATAGACTCTATAGTAGAGGACGGTCCAGCTGTCTCCCATAGACTCTATAGTATAAAATTCCCGCTGTCTCCCATAGACTCTATAGTAGAGAGATACTTAAATTAAAGCGTCCGCTGTCCCCATAGACTCTATAGTAAGAACGTCCCGCTGTCTCCCATAGATAATATACTAACAAAGTCCCGCAGACTCCCATAGACTCTATAGTAAGAACGTCCCGCAGTCTCCCATAGACTTTAGTAAGAACGTCACGCTGTCTCCCATAGACTCTATAGTGAGAATGTCCCGCTGTCTCCCATAGACTCTATGTTAAGAACGTCCCGCTGTGTCTCGTCCATAGATCTATGTAGTAAGAACGTCCCCTGTTACCTAGACTCTTAGTAAGAACGTCCTGCTGTTCTCCCATACGACTCTGTTAGTAAGACGTGCCGCCTGTATCCATAGACTCTATAGTATAGAAGTCCCGCTGTCTCCCTGCCATAGAGCTGCTATAGTTAGAACGTCCCCGCTGTCTCCACTAGAGTCTTAGTGAGAACGTCCCGCTGTCTTCCCTTTAGACTCTATAGTAAGAACGTCCCGCTGGTCTCCCATCGACTCTGTAGTTAAGAACGTCCGCTGTCTCCCATAGACTCTATAGTAATGAAACGTCCGCGCTGTCCCCATAGACTCATAGTAAGAACGTCCCGCTGATCTCCCATAGACTCTATGAGTAAAGAACGTCGTCTGGTCTCCATAGACTCTATAGTAGGAACGTCCCGCTGTTCCATTAGGACTCGTTTAGTAAGAAAGTCCCGCATTTCTCCCATAGCTCTATGTAAGAACGTCCGCGGTCTCCCATAGACTCTATAGTAAGAAACGTCCGCTGTCTCCCAGTAGATCTATTGAGAAGTCCGCTGTCTCCCATAGACTCTATAGAAGAAACGTCCCGCTGTCTAGCCATTGGACTCTTATAGTAAGAACGTCCCGCTGTTCCCATAGACTCTATATTAAGAAACGTCCCGTGTTTCCCATAGACTCTATTAGTAAGATCGTCCCGTGTTCCCATTGACTCTATAGTAAGAACCTCCCGCTGTCACCCATAGACTCTATAGTAATGTCCTGCTGTCTCCACTGAGCTTCTTTTTTCTGCTAGATTTTTTTTACTGGTCGTCTTTTGCAACATGTTGTAAAAAACTCCAGAGCCGGGCAAAAAAAATCAAAAAAACAAAAAATGCGCCAAAAAAAGCAAATCACAGCAAAAAAACAGCCGTTTTTTCAGCTGCTTTTGACAAGCAATGGACAGAAAACTCAGTTTTATGAACTTTTCTAGTATTTGGTTTTCAGGTCGTCTTTTGTCCACTGCAGGGGAGACATAGCTTGGATGGCAGGATGGGCAGAGAGCGGGCCAGAGATAGGCCGTCTTCAGCTTTAGCGAGCAGTGGCCACTCGTCCAATACCCTTGTGGGGCGTTATGGTTCTGAAAGAAAGAGAATCCTCTAAGCATGTAGATTAGGTTTACAAAAGAGTGTATGCCTTAGAACTTTACTACACACCCTTCACCAGAGCCCGGATAGCTCAGTCGGTAGAGCATCAGACTTTTAATCTGAGGGTCCAGGGTTCAAGTCCCTGTTCGGCGCCAGCTTTTAATACAAAAAAAAAGAAATAAGTCCAAGTGTAGAACTATCATCATAATATTAAAACCACCTGCATAATATTGTATATGTCCTCCTTATGCTGCCAAAACAGCTCTTACCCATAGAGACATGGACTCTACGGACCCATCTGAGTGAGTCCTGTTGCATATGACAACGTGACACGAGCAGCAGGTTGTTTAAAGGGACACTACCATAAAAAAAATTCACATATTGACAAGCAGTATGCCACGATTAGACAGATTTTTTTTTTGTAATTGGATAGTTGTTTTTTTTTTACTTCATAAGTTCACTTATGCACACGGCTTTCTGGTTTGTCTCTGACAGTAAGGATTGCCTGATGGTTGTCTCCCAGGTCTACTATGGCCTAATAGGTCTAAGTGTTATCAGTAGGACCCGATAAGTGTGAGGGAAGCTGGAGCACGTCCCTCCCACGTCTAGATAAAGATTAATCTATTATTCTACCACGTATATGTCCAGACAACAAGAGATCGATCATTATGCCATTACCTACTATTTGTAATGAAACTACTTTGCAGATACAGCTCACGCAGCTGCAGTAAGTGCAGAGGAATGTCTAGATATCTTGTACTCTACCGTGTTGATCCCCTCAAGAAATAGAAGGACATAGCGGAAATCATTCGCAGAGGGTTGAAGGACCGAGATGAAGAGAGAGGTCATGGAACTGTGATGTCGCTCACAGGTCCCGAACATCCCAGGAGAACAGGAGGGAGACTAAGAAGAGTATATGTATGCTAGGGAAGAGGGGGGAGAAAAAGAGCTCAATGGATACTGACACTCACTGGTCTCACAGGATGGCTGAGTGGGAGCATGCTGAGATAGTCTATTTCTACAAGTCTCAGCATGTGTCGCACAGTTTTGCCATCTGCTTTGACGATAGTCACTGCAGCTGCCCACAAAAACTGTCCTTTAACATTATTTTATTCCTGTGTTTGTGAGTCTCTAAAAAACTTAAGAGTATATATACCACACACACTAGTATAGGCAGCTTTAATTTTTCATGGAAAAAATAAGACACCCACCTGAAAAATAAGCCAAGCGCATCCTCTAGTAAAAAAAGATGAATCTACTCGAGCAAAAATTTTATAAGACGCACGTGTCGCAGATTTTCGTGGGGAGAAACAGGGTAGTTCATACTTTCTATCCATAGGAATAGTTATATATTATGCTTAGGCATATTACCTTGTGCTTTTAGATAAAATTGCTACAATAAAAATTATGTTTTATGTAATTGGGTCAGTGGAGTGGAAATGGACAGCTTGTTGCCTTTGGCAAAGAGTGGGTGTATTGTTGCATTGTCCCTACCACCTACTGGACTGAAACTTATTATGCTTGGTCTATCTCTTTACTATCGCCGCAAGAAAGTGATAAGATTGTATATGTCATTTTAGTTTGCATAGGACTGTCAAAATAAATTTTAAAAAATTATATTTTTTTTCCAGGAATATTGGTTTTAACAAAAATACTCCTTTCCTATGGAAGTGTCCTGAATGGTTGTGCATCAAGCCTGATCAGAACTTCGTTTTCAGTTGTTCCCACTGATGGTCAACCTAGATTGCGACAGATTTTACCCCATTCGGGCACGGGAACTATATGTCATGTATTATGTCAAGTAACATCCACAAGGTTTCCCAAAATAATCTTCCAACAATGCATCCTGGTGCCACCTTTCCCCCGGGTAAATGAGGCTCCTATACCCAGCTAACCACATGATGTAAAAGAAAAGGTCATTCAAAAGATCAGTTGTGATGCTCACGTGCCCATTGTAGACACCTAATGGGGTGAAAAGGGCTCAGAATGGGCACCCTGGCAAACTGGAGTGCACTATGCTCTGACACCCTTTTATAGTAGCCAGCATTAAAGAGGTGCTCCCACAGAGACTAATGGCATATCACTAGGACATGCCTTCAAAGTCTGATAAGTGCGAGTCCCACCTATCTTGCGAAGGAGCCCCTGAGAGTTTTGGCTCAAAATAAAGAGCTGGTCACTCTTGTGCACGACTCTCCATTCTCTTCTATGGGAGTCCCAAGTACAGGTGAACACGAGCTCACCTGTACTGGGAACTCCCATAGAACCGAATGGAAAATATTGTGCAAGTACGACCAGCTCTGATCTGACACTTTTGGTGGCCTATTCTCAAAACAGGTATTTTTCCACAGAGGTTGGACCTGCACCTATCAGACTTTGATGGCATATCCTGCAAGAACAGAGCGAGAAACGGGAAGGGCAGGAACGGATTGAGGTGCTTATGTGCACATCAGGTCTGTATTCACAGGACAGTTAGACTGGGGGAGGGTTATATTATGGAGAGCCTAATCTGGAGTCTGTAATTAACTCCTTAATGGCCGCTCACCGTCTTGATGTCGGCTGGTGCACGTCTTTCATCTGCAGCAACGTCTTTTGGGGTCGCTGCAGACATCGGAGTTCGCGGCCCCGAGCGCCGCAGGCGCTTGATCGCTGGCTTCTTACACAGACAGCCCTGGGGCTACTCTAGGTCCCCTGGACTGACTGTGCAGCCATTCCCCGGACTCTGTCGGGTCACCGGGAGTCCTGATCACCCGACAGAGCAGGGGAAACCCTGTGATTGCTGTGTAGTACAGCCCTGATCCCAGCACAGTTCCTGCAAGCACTGGAGAGCGGGGGAAACCTTCGCTCCCCGTGCTTTAACCCCTTGATTCCGGCGGATCGTCACTGCAGTGCAATCAAAGGGTTTCCCTGCTCTGTCGGGTGATCAGGACACCCGGTGACCCAACAAAACCCGGGAAACGGCTGCACAGTCAGTCCTGGGGACCTACAGTAGCCCCAGGGCTGTCTGTGTAAGAAGCCAGCAATCAAGGCAAACTGTTAGCTGCCCTGATCACTGCCTGTGTCAGACTGACACAGATTACAATGTATTAGTATATATATGAATTTGCTAATACATTACTAAGTGTAAAAAAAAAAAAGTAACAGTTCTGCCTTCATGGGATTTATAAAAAAAAAAAAAAAAAAGTGAAAAACATAAAAAGTGTAAAAAAATAAATAAATAAATAATAAAATAAAAATTTTATAAAAAATAATTGTACATACATTACACACAAAAAAAAACCTACACATATTAGGTATCCACACAACCATAATAACCTGTAGAATTAATTAATTAAGTTATTAAGCGTGAAATGTGAATGGTGTTAAAAAAAAATAAAATTTAAGAACAAAATTTTAAAAAATTCTGCAATTATTTATAAGCGAACTTAAAGAGAACCTGTCACATAGTTTTTGCCCCCCCTGTCTGAGGACAGAACAAGGTAGTATCAGACCTGCTGTTTCCAGCGCTGTGTCCCTTATTCTGTAAGATGCTGGAGTTTTCGTGTATTTAATGCTCAAATCTGCAGTTTTCAGCCAGAAGAGTCCTTCGAAGAGTCTTTCAAAGTGTCACTTTTTTTCAAACCCCGCCCCCCTAAGGCTAGCCCCACCCACCTCAACTGATAAACCTATTACTTTGAATAGGTAGAAACATGTGCATACCTGTCAGGTGGGCAGGGCTAGCCTTTGGTGGGTGGAGCTAACACCTGCTCATGAATAAGATTTGAGGGGTAAATGCTCTAAAACTACAGCATGTTACAGAATAAGGGACACAGCACTGGAAACAGCAGGTCTGACACTAGCTTGTGCTGCCCTCAGCAAGAGGGGCACAACCTATGTGGCAGGTTCTCTTTAAACTATTCCCCCATAAAGTACAACTCGTCTCGAATAAAACGAGGCCTCATACAACTGCGTCATTGAAAAAAAAAGTTACAACTGTTGAAACGCAAGGAGGCAAAAACTAAAAAATTAGGGTGCGTTTCCACGGCAGAGGACACATACTGGTCGGTTTACCCGACCGGTATTTGTCCTGTTTTGCGGCAGTCCCCACAGCCGCGAGAGGGATGGCTTTTCTCCGCGATGAGCCCTCCCCCTTCACAAGCACAGATCCCGTCCGATAACTGGATGGAAGAATGTGCTTGTAGAATGTTTTGCGGCCGGACCGCGGGCGGAAAAACTGGGGACTGCTGCACGGGTTTTCCATAGAGCGCCATTGTGCTCATTTTCGGCCGTTTTTTCAGGCGGTCTGAAAAACCGCAAACCCCCTGAAAAAACAGCCGAAAACCCGTGCAATGGGGACATGGCCTTACAGCTCTACACATAAACAGACCTTTCTTTGAGTAGAGAGAGGAAAGGCCCAGTGATGGCATCCTGCTTGGTCACATGATATGCAATTCAAACAAATCACACACGCCCCCTTCTGAGCACACAGAGCTGAATGCACGAGGTATGAAATGAGATCGTGGCAAAACCCCTTTAAGGGGTTAAAGGGGAGTGTAGTCTTGGGTCTTGAGTATTAGCTCTAGGACTCTGGAGGATCTCTTTATCGTAGATGTCTGGTCTGGGCTCTGTATTTTGAGAAAAAGGGATGGACTTTGCATTTTTGGTAGTCTAGACTGGAATCTGTATTAAAAGGGAGTCTGGTCTGGAGTCTTTATTTTGGAGTTTTGAAGGAGGACATACCATATACATAGCAACAGCATGTAGGCAAAAACTTTGTGTCGCGCACACAACACAGTACTGTGTGCATGTGCAAAGCCATTTCCAAAATAACCTTTAAGCCGGCAGGGTCTGTTAGACACCATTTTTATGTATTATGCAACAGTTTCCACACTGCATACTGGCTCATATTAGGAAGAAAAGCCACGGCTGCAGAGGTGAACATACCAAACCTCAGGAGAAGAACAAGTCTTACCCAGGGGGCGCATTCATGAAATACATACCCTGGACAAGTGTTAGGAACCCCCTCTATGAAATGCATGCTTGCCCACGAAGTACACTGCCCCACTGGCGTCAAAAGACGTTTGGCGGTCGTTAAGGGGTTAAAGGAGTTGTCTATTATTTAAACTAAAAAAACTCTACTGTTCATGGTCACATGACACTGCAGCCAATCACTGGTCTCATAGATCTCATAGTGAGTGACCACTGACACCAGTGATTGGCTGCAATGTTATGTGACCAATGAATGTGAGGTCATCGGAGAATAACACCAGAATGGGCTTAAAGGGCAAGTTCATTTTTTTCCTTGTTTTTAGCTCTGCCCTGGTCAGTAGAGCCTTCTTCTAAAATAATGCACAACCCCTTTAAGGGCATGTCCCCACGGCACAGAGCAAATACCGGTCGGGTTAGCCCTCCACCTTCGTATTGATGTGTTCATATTCCGCATACGGCGTCCGCGCCGTAAATAATGTGCATGCCACTTTCTCCCCCCCGCGGCGGATTCGCCGAGCGGGGAGGAGCGACGGAATCCACAGTTCTCTATGAGAACTGTGGATTACCGTAATGACTGCGACGGATTGGAGCCGTACTGAAGCGCAAATCCAGCGCGCAGTCGGCTCCAATCCGCAGCGAAATAAGCCGTGTGAACGAGGCCTAAAGGGACGTTTACACAGCGTCGTGTCACTGGTTGGGGTATCATGAAAAAAAAGGTACTTGATGAAGACCAAAAGTAATCCATAGAGGAAACGTGGTCCTTTTTAAACTGCATTGCTCTATTTGCCACACGCACTTTCCGTGTGGGAAACCAGGGCTGTGGAGTCGGTGTCTATTTTGCAGGAGTCGGAGTTATCATAAAATGGACCGACTCCCAAAATATATAATAAGTTGGTCCAGATAGTTCGATGCAAAGAGCAAGAGGAATGGGGTCCGGCCAGTGCTACTGCTCCTGTATCTTCAGCCTCATCACATGAGTGTAATTGATGACATGGAGCAGGCAAAGCGCTGCCCCAGGGGAGAAGATCCCGACCCCAGGGCAAACAGATTTCAGCAACATTTTTCACCTGCTTTCAAAGTAGAAGATCAACCATTCATCAAAACTGACTGTGGCTGAGGCAATTCCTTTATACCCTGACATTGTTAGAGATGTTGCCCCTGTGGTCACCGCTTTGCCCCCAACCCAAATTAGTGCAGAGAGGCCGTTCTGTAGCCTGGATATAATGAGATCAGATGTGAGGTCATGTATGCAGGATCTAATGGAGGCAATACTATTTCTCAGAACAAATTCAGAGACTCCACAAATGTTCCTGCAGTGTTTTGCATATTTACAATATTTTTGTGTTCTAAAGTCGTATCCAATAAATATATTTTACACTGACAAGCAAAATGGTAACAATGTTTTGAACTTGTGACTTTCAGGCTCCTTATCTCAACTTCCACTACAGCTTTGTACATGAGGCTACTGTAATTTTATATACAGTCTTCTTACCTATCTTATACATAAATTTGACTTGCAAGTATTTGGCATCTGCTTAGTTCTGCAGATTCTTGTCATGTAACTGCATTGTTACTGTTTTGCTCCTAAAAATCAAAATGTTAATTTTATTATTTTGTTTGGGAAATCCACCTTTGGTTTTCAATACTGCCTGAATCCTCTGGGCTCTGAATCAGATTCAAGCATATTTTAACCAAAATCTGATCCCAGGTCTCTTCTACACTTTCCTAATGTTGGTGCAGACTGGACTTGGATACAAATACAGCTTTTTCTTCAACTCTATCCACAAGTGTTCAAAAGATCAAAACATTGTTACCCTTTTGCTTGTCATTGTCTGTTCTACCTAAATAGTTTGATTATTGTATCATAAGGTGATAAACAGCCTGATGTTACCATTTTACTACAGTAAAGTTATCACTTAAACATGCACCATGTATGAGGGAGTCAGGAGTCGGAGTCAGGAGGTTTGGGAAATTGAGGAGTCGGGGTTTTGGCTTGCCAACTCCACAGCCCTGCGGGACACAAAAGTGTAGTCCGCCACGTTTCTGTGCTTGGCACAAAAGAAGCGTGTATGTTCTGAAAATAGAACAAAAGTAGTCAAAATAAATTAGAATCTCTATGGGGGGTCCCCTGATGCCCCCGCTTCACCCGCCCGGAGTCTCGCTGTGCAGGGAGGAGGCAGGAGGGATCGCTCCCTCCTCCCTTCTCCCCCTGTATGTACAGCGCCTGTGTGCGCCGTACATACAGGTCAGCGGCGCAGGGGGGAAATGACCCCCGGCTGCACTCACTTCCCCTGAGGGGATCGTCCGGGGCGGCCGCGCTTCAGGAGCCTGGTCAGGCGAGTGGCTTTTATTATTTTATTTTTAGGGGGGCACTACCTGGCAACAAGGGGGCACACCTGGCACAGAGGGGGCACTACCTGGCAAACAATGGGGCACTACCTGGCAAACAAAGGGGCACTACCTGGCAAACAAATGGGGGCATCACCTGGCAACAGAGGGGGCACTACCTGGCAAACAATAGGGGGCACTACCTGGCAACAGAGGGGGCACTACCTGGCAACAGAAGGGGGCACTACCTGGCAAACAATGGGGCACTACCTGGCAAACAATGGGGGCACTACCTGGCAAACAATGGGGCATCTACCTGCAAACAATGGGGCACTACCTGGCTAACAATGGGGGCACTACCTGCTAACAATGGGGGCATCTACCTTGCTAACAGAGGGGGCACTACCTGGCTTAGATACATTTAAAGTGCTGTCTATATTTTATATCTCTTTTAATAGTACTGACCTTTATTCAGCATGCAACCGGAGTTTTCTCTCTCCTTGTAGATGCAATTAACTGGCAACAAACAGACTGAGAACAATTGCATTAAAACTTGCGCTTTTACTAGCGTACGGAACATCAATGAAGGCTGCATACCTTATATTCCAGATCACTCTTTAACATACAACTATGCAGTCAGAACTAGCTGTAGTAGTTTCGTGGTACAATCACAGGGGCATCTTTCAACATTCTCACTTGTCAGGGTATGCAATTCTTCCCTGAGCTAAAAACAATGAGGGAGAACCTGAAACACTCCAAGTGCACACAGCTGGCTAACAAGGGGCACTACCTGGCAACAGAGGGGGCAACTACCTGGCAACAAGGGGCATCTACCTGGCAACAAAGTGGGGCAATACCTGGCTAACAAGGGGGCACTACCTGGCAAACAATGGGGGCACTCACCTGCAACAAGGGGGCACTACCTGGCTAAACAAAGGGGGCACTCTACCTGGCTAACAAAGGGGGGCACTACCTGTCTAACAAAAGGGGGCATCTACTCGGCTACAAGGGGGGCATCTACCTGGCTTACAGAGGGGGGCAACTACCTGGCTAACAGAGGGGGCATCCACCTGGCTCACAATGGGGGCACTACCTGGCTAACAATGGTGGCACTACCTGGCAACAGAGGGGGCAACTACCTGGCAACAGGGGACACTACCTGGCAAACAATGGGGGCATCTACCTGGCAACAGAGGGGGCACTACCTGGCATACAAAGTGGGCAGTACCTGGCTAACAATGGGGGCCTCTACCTGGCTAACAATGGGGGCCTCTACCTGGCTAACAAAGGGGGGCATCTACCTGGCTAATAAAGGGGGGCATCTACCTGGCTAATAAAGGGGGGCATCTACCTGGCTAACAAGGGGGCATCTACCTGCTAACAAAGGGGGCACTCTACCTGGCTAAATGGGGGGCATACTACTTGCTACAAGGGCATCTACCTGCTTTCCTTCCAAAGCCGTTATGCAGTTAGGTGGAGTGGGTGTGGCTTTTTGAAGGGGCGTGGCACACTACAATCTCCTGCTTTTTCAATTTTAAAAGTTGGCAACTATGCATAAGATGCCATTGTTAATAGCGACTGCAACATCCAAGTAGCCAGTTGAACGCTTTTGTTACAATTTTCACTACATTTGCAGCAAAATCATTCCATTTTGCCAAGAGTTGGTGAAAGTGTTGACAAAATTTTACATCCCTACGACCTGCAAATAATCCTGTGTTGCAGTATCCACTTAATAAGATTACACTCAGGCTCGGTTTACCCTTGTGTCAGAGGTACCGTTCAGAACCTCCATAGCAGATGTGGTACCGGATCTGTTTCACACAGGGCACCAACGGCTCCCAACAAATCCCATTGGCTACAATAGGGTACGTCAGGCGTCCGCTGTGGCGTCTTTAGTTTTACCAGAAAAAAAGGCGCAGCGCGCTCCACTACATTTTCCATCACTGTCGACAGTACTTGCAACAGCGGTTTCCGAGCAACCCAAGCCTAACTTAAAGTGGAGTCTGTCGTGAAAAACCTGGCAGCTCCACATATGCAACCACATTGGGCACGCTCTCTTAATATATGAGGACAACAGCAATAAGGCAGCAGCTTGCTGTGCTCTGTATTTGACACACTGCGCTAACCCAGGGGCCATTTCAGAGTGTCCCTCTTAGACAGCTGTATTTATACCTTCAACACCAGTCACAGCTCCGCCCCCTTTATGTCAATCACCGCCACAAAGCTGTCCCGCTCCGCCTATCAACCAATCACTGACGTGATGACGCCAGTAGTCATGGTAACTGAACGCTTTCCGTCCAATCACAGCGCGTCCCAGCTCCCCCTGTAGGATTGCAAACGACCGTTTAGATTTAAATTTTCCCGCCCAATCTTCGCCTCCCAACGGCCGCTCTGTGGTACTTTAGGCGGCGGTTGCTGTTCCTCACCGTTAGTTCCTCGTTCTTGCGGCCGGTTCTTACCGATCAGTGCTGCGCGGCGGTGGCAAGCTATAGCCGGGGTACGACAGCGTGTTTCCTGAGCTGGAGCCCGCCTTGTCTAGATAGGAGGAGTGGATGTTCCCTCCCCTCATACCGGGGCGGGTTTCCCCTCACTGACCAATACTGAGGCGCTGGGAGACGGGAGTGTGCTCCGGGTTTTCCTGTGTTTGTGGCAGATTATCGTATATATGCAGCGGCTACACGTATCTATAGCTTCTCACTAACAAGTATCTGTATATAGCGCCTGCATAGTCCAGCAGTGTACATTACAGAGGGTGAATATATAAATCGGACATTCAAGTGATAGGGCTCTGTCACTAAGAGTTTACAATCTACAAGGAGATAGCTGTAGCCCTGCACACAAGCGTTTACAATCTACGAGGAGATAGCTGTAGGCTCTGTCCACAAGAGCTTACAATCTACGAGGAGATAGCTGTAGGCTCTATACACAAGAGCTTACAGTCTACGAGGAGATAGCTGTAGGCTCTGTCCACAAGAGCTTACACTCTACGAGGAGATAGCTGTGGGTTTCTGTCCCCAAGAGCTTAAATCTATAGAGATAGCTGTAGGCCTTCCCCCGAGCTTACAATCTACGAGGAATACCCGTAGCCCTTTTTTCACAAGATTTACAATCTACGTGGAGATAGGCTGTGGGCCCTGCCCCAAGAGCTTACAATCTTACGAGGAGATAGTGTAGCTCTGGTCACAAAAACTTACAATCTAACAAAGGAGATAGCTGTGGGCCCTTACTGCTCACAAGAACTTACAATCTACGAGGAGATAGCTGTAGGGTCTGTCCACAAGAGGTTAGGATCTAGGAGGAGATAGCTGTGGGCTCTGCCCACAAGAGCTTATGATCTATGAGAAGATAGCTGTAGGCTTTGCCCCCTGAGCTTACAATCTACGAGGAGATAGCTGTAGTCCCTGCCCACAAGAGTTTACACTCTACGAGGAGATAGCTGTAGCCTCTGTCCCCAAGAGCTTACAATCTACGGGGAGATAAGCTGTAGCCCTTCACAAGAGTTTACAATCTATGAGGAGATAGCTGTAGGCTCTGTCCACAAGAGCTTACACTCTACGAGGAGATAGCTGTAGGCTCTGTCCCCAAGAGCTTACAATCTACGGCGAGATAGCTGTAGGCTCTGTCCACAAGAGCTTAAAGTCTACGAGGAAATAGCTGTAGGCTCTGTCCACAAGAGCTTACACTCTACGAGGAGATGGCTGTAGGCTCTGTCCCCAAGAGCTTACGTCTACGAGGAGATAGCTGTAGCTTCTGTCCCCAAGAGCTTATGATCTATGAGGAGTTAGCTGTATTTGCGGTACTAAAATTGAGTGCGTTGTACTGTGATTTCAATGATCCAATTATCCCCTGGGGGGGGGGAACAACACCCATTATTACAACCAGTAAAGAATTTCGGTCATTTTTGTGGCAGTTCGGAAGTTAGTGCGGTTCGAGACCAGCGTAATGCGGGAATAACTGAAAGAAATAAACTTTTTGTGCCCATTTTATGGTATAAAGGGGTATTCCGGTCGCTTCGGCCACAGGGAATCGGTTTTTTTTCCAGTACATATTTTAATGTGTAAAACACGCCTTCTATGCACCAAAATACACATAACGCATCAGACGTATGAGGCCAGGTTCACACAGCGTCTTTCTGATGCACAAAATTCCTGTTTTTTTTTTTTTTCGTTTTTTTTTTTAACTGGTTAGGGACAATTTCAAAACTGGGGCTTTCAGACCCTTGATTTTCCCCTTTTAGCGGGCGCCCTTCACGCGCTCGCAAAACGGACACCATAAATCCTCCCTCGGACAATGCATGTCCCCAAGGGGGTTCCCCTTTCCATTTTCAATTGGAAATATAAATTGTAAAAATACACTTTGAGTCAATTGTTGGGTTCACCAAAACAAAAAGCATATAAAAATTCACTTTTGTGAAAAAAAATATTACGTTGCAAGCTGTTTTTTGGACTCAATTACAGCCGCAAAAATAAGTGACCTTTCAATTCTTGAGGTGTTTTTTGCTCATAAAATCCCCAGAGGAAACAAAATACTCTTCAAAATACACCTCTAATCAGGCCGATTTTGAAGCGTAAATTTAAAACTTTAAAAAAAAGGGCAGTGGAAACCATCCCCTTACGTATGTTGAAAACCGGGCCCCACGAATACGTTTTTCAATATGTGAAATGTATTCAAACACGTACTACAAAGTGTGGTATGTCTTTGGTTATGTTTTCTGGACTGTCAAAACGTACCCTATTGTTTTAAATGGGCTCTGTAATGCATGAAACTGATCAAAAGTTGACATGTCAGTTCTTTGAACGCCGCATCCGTTAAACGCAATGCAAAAACGTATGTAAAATATGTACGGTCTGAACGCTGATACGTGTTTTACATTGAAATCGATGTAATCACAATGAAACGTTGTTATATAAATTTTGGGATCTGGATTTCGATATGTAAAACTTACCCAAACACATATTTAACAAATGCCGTGTGAACATACCCTTACTCTTCAAAGTGTCTTTGGAAAGAAAGTGGCATTAAGGTCCTACTGAGTCAAATAGGAATAGGTGCATGTGAGGAAAATGGGCAGGGCATGATGATATTATCATAAGGTCTGTTGTAGCTGTCATAGAACTGTTATTATGAGAGTAATATGTGTATTCTGTATTGTCATTCAGCCATGCATGGATTGTGCATGCCATTTCTGTAGCTTGAGACCTCCGCCCCCTTTTGCAAATGGAATTTGTAGCATAGGACTGTAGAACATCACGCAAGTCCTTAAGACAATCCTATTGCCCCGCTTGTTTATGTAACCCAGGGCTGCATCCATTTTATTGCGTTTTACGGCCCATTCTGTATATACAAGTGTCATTAATACTTGATAGAAGGCCAAAACCCGTATCAGCCCAGAGGTGACCTGTGACCTGTCCATCGCCATAAAAGACTAGCCACAAAAAGTTCAGAGTTCATTGACCTGTCAACACTGAAGCACATCCTGTGAATGCCATCTAGTGGGGATAGAAAAGCAACAACCCTCATTAAGCCATCCAGGGTCCGCCCACCTCATTATATTCTCCAGCCAGTGAGGTGCAGCCTAATTATCCTAATTACTGATGGGTGAGGTGGAAACCTGAAGTTGGCTGAGTGGTTTATAAGACCCTTTGTCCAGCTTCAGGTCTTTGTACATAGTTTGGTTTCAGTTTCTGGATTGATTTGTTTTCCCTCTTCTTCCTCCCCTGATCGGGAAGTAATTGGACTATTTAAAGGGTTTTCCACGCCTAAATAACCCTTGGGGTTCTTGCCTTTCCCTTCTTTCCATTTCTGTTCCAAACTTAAGATAATCCTCCCAAATGCTTCATGGGGGGCCCCCGGAATTGAACCAAAAGAGAAAGGCTTCAGATAACTGGAAGGCCCCAAAATTTAAAACCTTCATATTCCCACCAAATTTTGCGCCAAATTGACGCCAAACCCCTAAAAAAAGGAGGGGCTGGGGCCGAAACCCCCGGGGGCGCCCTCCCCCCCAATAACCAAGCATTTTTAATTTCGGCGCTTTTTCCCCCTCGGAATAATGTGATTCATTTCTTTCCCCCAGCGCAAAACCCCGGGGGGACCCCGGTCCCTGTTCCTTTGAGCGTATTAACCTAAAACTTCTGTCAGATTCCCGATTGAGCAAATCCGGGAAAAGGCATTCCGTCGCAATAACTTGAAAGGCAAGAGGGTTCGTTTTGCTAGCCAAAAGGGCAAATGAATTTTCCCCGGAAAACCGTTGGAGTGGACTACCCTCAGAGCCCTCTCCCTCACCGCGTCCGGAGCCTAGGGCAGTGGAAATCAAAAAAAAAAGATTCATAATGCTTCTCTAGGGTGACCCCGAAGTGAAGCTGAATAAAATTGAAGGATTGGTGTATAGCTGCATTCCCACAAGACCCGTGCCATAGTTCGTTTTATGTGTGCCGCATTTGGGCAGTGCTGCACATCTATCGGGAAGTTTTGAAAAGGGGGGAGATTGAAAACATAGATGACCGTTGTGTATTATATTAAAGTAAGTATCCCGCCAGGTTTCACAGATAAAACGTGTTTTCGTATTGGTCACAACACCTTATGGGATCATAACTGGGGTCTGGGCATTTTCCCAATCGGCGACTCCAGTAGGGAATGCCTGAAAAGGCTACTCGTTTTCCTACACCACCCCTCTCATGTCAGCGGTAGAGCCCCGAAAAGACAGTAGGATTCCTTGTGGTGGGTGACAAAAGGGTTAAATCGTTAGGAATTTGTCTCCTTGGAGACATTTTTAGTCCTCCCATTACAGAAATAAAAAAGCTGATAGGCAGCCAGAAGTTGCGATTTGGGTAAGGGGAACCTCTCGAGCATCTCCGAGGGCTTTAGCCATCTCTGAGAACTCACATGCATTATCTGCCCTGCATTGGCCACGTATGTCATATTCATTGTTATTGTATTTTTTATGTAAGCACTGTACCTTTTTTATTATTAAAATTACAATTAATAAGATTCGTTTTTGTTGCTGTACGAATCCATAACTTTGAAGAGGTGTTTTTAACCCTGTAGCTGCTGGAGAGCAGTGAGGTAACCCGGTAAGCGTTTTTAGGTGTATTTTTTGGATCAGAGTCCTTCCCTCTGATTTCCTTTTTGATTATTGAGGAAGGTGGTGGCAGCGTTGTATTTTTGGGGGGGCCGGAACTGTCTTGGGGTGTGAGTTATGCTTGATTTCCCACCTGAGAGAGATGAGTGCAGAGAGAACTGGGTGGAAATAAATCAACTCCTTTACAGTGGCCCCCAAGTCACGTGCTGGTGAGTGTGGACGTGACAGTGCATATTAGGCACATAGCTGCGTTTTGTTGCTAACCAAAAAAACGTGAGTGCAAGGCCATTGTCAGTGCGTAAATGTGCTAAAAAATGGATCAAATACGATGAAAATTGCAAGAAAATAAGCATCAAAAGACACATCGAATAGAAAAAGCAGGCTTACAAATGCGCTTTTCTCCAGTGAAACGAGCACTTATTTCACTGCTAAAAAATAAGTCATGTGAACATAGCCTGAGAACACACATCAGCAGGACACATCTGTGCGGGAAATGCACAAATCACTGAAGAGCACTCCTGTTTTTTAACCCATTACCAAGACAGGACGCATCAATACGTCCTGGTGCCGGTAAGGTTCTATTTATAGAAGGCCGGTAACAACAGGGAACGAGCCAGCTCCGTTCCCTGCTGTTTAACTCCGTAGATGCTGTGGTGATCTCTGCTGTGGCCTCTAATTGAATGAAAACCGGCGCCATGTACTTTTTCTCACTCCTAGTGGAGCGCCCCTTGTCATTTAAAGGGGTTGTCTTACTACATTGATTCATTTTACCTCAGTCCTGTTTTCTTGGTTTCACTTTAAATTCAGGGGCGTGTTTACTGGCTTCTACTAGGCTGCAGTAGAAGCCAGGTCTGTAGCTATAGCGACCAGCACTGGCAGAACTATCAGGAGGATAAACAGGTCGAGCTTAGCGACCCGCACTGGAGCCAGAAGATCAACCCGGTCTGTAGCTATAGCGACAACAGGAGCTGATGCCGCCCATACAAGCAATCCTTGCAGTGAGACAACCCCTTTAATGAACATGATAGCTGGAAGCCTTATGAAGGCTTCTATTACCACCATGTTTCCCGTTTTACCACTTCCTGCTACAGGAAGGAAGTGGTAAAATCGCTATATTTGTTCCTTCTTCTGCACTGTTTATGCAATGCAGAAGGGTGTACTAACAATTGAGACCCCTAATGGGCAAGTACACTAGGAGGACTCAATATTACAGTGTAAAATAAAAAGTTTTTAAACTTTAAAAAAAATTAAAAGTTTAAACATCCCCCTTTGCAATTTTAAAAAATGAAAAAAAAAATCTAAAAAAAAAATTTGATAAAAAATTAAAAATCTCTCTCAAAATGGTAGCAATAAAACCTACACTTCAGCCAAAAGAAATGCTCAATCAGATCAATAGGTGAAAGTACAATAAAGTTATTGGTAGCAGAAAATGGCCTTGGCGCAAATTTGAAAAATAGAAAATGTTTTTTTTTTTTATGGTACTACAACATAATGGAAACCCTACATATTTGGTATTGCTGAAATTGCATGAACCTGCAAACAATACAAATAACACTTAAAAAAAAAAAGAGTAAATGCCGTAAAAACAAAACCCCCTCAAACATGCACAAGTACTTTTTCTTTCACATTTCACCTTAGTTAATTTTGCCCTGCAAAATAAAAGACCTCGAAATGCCTATGAAAAAATGACAAATAAAAAAAAGTAAGCTCTTGGAAGTGAGGAGAAAAAAAATTAAACCAATTATTAAAAGGGAAAGGGGTTTAAACGTCGCATAACGCATCATCTTTTGGGTTAAAGGGTTTTCCCTCGCTACAAGTTGGGTTTTTAATTAAAAGATTTTTAAAAACAAGCAGTTTTGCAATATATGTTCATTACAAATGTCCTACTGATTTTGAGTAAGCCCGTTAGAGGAGTGCATCAGTTTCTAAAATCTCTAAGCAGCCGACCTGTTGATCTTTATCTCACGGGCTTCAGGTCGTAGCCCTTTTCACCTCGAATACAGGTCAAGCAGAGAGCCCCCCCTCACAGAATGTTCTAGTGGAGGGAGGGGGAGGGGGGACTCTGGCTTCGTGTCTGTCTCCCTGATTAACCCTGTGGGGGCCTGCTTCATGCTCTGCTTACTAGTACACATCCGGGTAACACTTCCCACTGCCCGTGCTGTTCGACAGGTCTGTTTTTTTTCGGGAGTTTGGGGGAAATTTTTGATGCTACGCAGGGGGTATGGAACACTTACACCCCCCCCTTGCTATTGCAAACACAGCTTATCGCCCTCTCTCGCGTCTCTGTGGAGCTACAATACAGCTGAACCAGGGGGCCTGAACAGACCTGGGAGGCACCCACAGGTTAACTCTGCACAAACCCCCCCGCCCCCCCCCTTTCCCCGCTGATAAATTTTAAGAGGGAAAATGTCTGTGTGCTGAGGGGGGGGGGGAAAGGGGGGAGAAAAAGGGAACAAAGCCCGCCCCCCAAAATTTAACTGCCAGGCTGAAAGCTTGTAATAGACAACTCCTTTAAGATCAGGGGGTAATACTGTATCAGTGGGGGTTTGGGATGAGGCTGTTATGGTGTTTCCACGGTGCGTTTTTTTATGCATTTTTTTTTAATGTTTTTTTTGCAGGAAGGGACGCAATTAAAGCTGTACATTGCTGCATAAAAAACGAGGCAAAAAACGGGGATTAAACCGCGAAATTTACCCGCAAATTTTTGCGAGATTTTTGTGCGCAAAATACAGCTTAATTGCTGTCCTTCCCGCACAAAAAAACCATAAAATGCACCAAAAACGCACCGTGTGAAAGCACCCTTAGTCATTGAGCAGGTACAATGCACATCGAGGTTTTGTTCCAGGTACGCAGGGCTGCATCATATATGTTGATTGTAGGCGAGCCAGACCCCAGGATCACAGCCATGAGGTCTCGAGGGGATCTGAAAGTTTGAGGTGTGAAGCACCTAGGAGTGGTGAGCCTGTGATGCCTGAACGGACCCAAACATGCATCCAAAAGCGTATATTCACACAGACCCAACATGCCATGTGAACATACCCTTAGAGTAGCCCTAGGGTCGTGTGTATGGTAAAACGGCTGTCAGGGCACAATGTATGTTGCCCTGGAAGCAGCCTGTGTCATACTGACACATAGGGCCACAGGTATGAAAACTGTCTAGGTCTAAAATTCACTTTGTGGCCCATAGCAGCCAATGAACAGAGTCATAGCCACCATCAGAGCGCCTCTCTTTCAATATAGTGGTCTGGAAAAAGGGGGGCACTCTGATTGGTTGCTATGGGCAACAAAGTGAATTTTAGACCTAGACCGTTTTCATACATGTGGCCCATGGTGTAATGTATCAGTATAAGGAGTATGCTAATACATTACTAAGTTTAAAGGGGTTTTGCCACGATCTCTTCATTCAACCATCCTTCTCCACTCATTTCAGCCTGTGCCGCTCAGAATGGGGGTGTGTGATTTGTTTGAATTGCAGATCATGTGACCCTGCAGGATGACATCACCAGGCCTTTCCTCCTTTTAGCCAAAGAAAGGTCTGTTTATGTGTAGAACGTAGGTACTTACATTTGGTTACTCACAGGTAAAACTTTTGCCACCATGCACAGGTCCTCGGATCAAATCCCTGCAGGAATCCAAACGTGGAATTTTTCTTCTCTTTATCATGCACAACCTGATTGAGGTTTCTTTTTTTTAATCTTTATTTGCTCTGTTTGACTAATTACTAAGGAGCACAGAGACAGGAGTAGAGTGACAGCAACGCCGGGGTTTGAACACTTCAGTAGCTGCCTGAGAGGAGAGGTGATGGTCTGACATGTGAGAGCCAGGACTGAGAGAGGACATCTCAGCCTGTCGTATCCCTGGAGCACGAGCTGTAACACTAGATCACTAATGAGCAGCTAAGACAAAAACGGTCCAGAATTTTTATATGAAAATGGTGAAAATGTTATTTTTCATTTACAAGCTTCCCACGTCAATTTTACTTTGTGGCAAAACCCCTTTAATAAAAAATGTAGAAATCGTTATGGGATTAGAAAGTGTAGAAAAAAATAATTAAATAAAAATAAATATGTAAGAATAAAACGATTGTGCCTCCACATGTTAGGTACCCACTTGACCAGAATAACTTGTAGAATTAATGTAACTAGTTATTTAGTGTAAAATGTGAATAGTGTAAAAATATTTTACACAAACAAATGCAGAAAAACTTTTTTATGCTTATGTGGCAAATACATTTTTTTTAAAATGATGCAGTAGTTTACATATAAACTCAAACAAAACCCTAAAAAATACTTCTCCCGCATAAAGCAAGTCCTCATACAACTGCATCATAGAAAAATAAAAAAAAGTTATGGCTGTTGAAACGCAAGGAGGCAAAAACTAAAAATGTAGCTGGTCATTAACCCCTTACCGCCGGAGTCAGTTTTGGCCTCTCTGACAGAGCCCCTATTTTTGAAATCTGTCATGTGTCACTTTATGTGAGAAAAATTAGACCGCTTTTTTTTGACACAATCTTTTTTTTTCTTCCGATTCTCTATTCTTTATTAATTATTAAAACCTAACCATGTGATTCAGAGATTGTTTTCTCGTGACAATGTGGATAGTAAAATAGTAAGTAAATTTTGTCCAAAAATTAATGTTTATTTGGAAAAATATCAAATATGGTGAAAAATGTGAAAAATTTCCCAAAATTTTAAAAACTTAAAAAATTTTATGCATGTAAGACAGTATTTTTCCCAAACCCCAAAAATTTATTAACAAGCATCTCCCAAAATTTGCTGCTGTAGTTTGGCAAAATTTTTTTAAAATGTTTTTTTTTTTTTTTTTTACCTTTGGGGGGTTTTAAATTTAGTAGAAATTTTTAAAAAAATTTTTCCCAAAAAAATTTGCAATATAAAATATTTTTAGGGACCAGCCCTTTTTTCAAAACGGATTTTGATTGCCCTGTATGTTAGCTCCCCCAAATAAATGACCTCATCTAAGAAACAAACCCCCCTTAAAAAGTATTAAAAACCGAATTTGGGAATTTTTTTTTAAACCCATTAGGTGTTTCACGGGAAATTTAAAAAGCAAAGTGGAAGTAAATTTTTCCCCCCAAAAAATTTTTTCCTTTTTTTTTTGCAGATTTTCAATTTTTAAAACTTTATTGAAAAGGAAGGGCGGTAAATGTGATCGGGGAAAATGAAAAATTAATATTGTTTCCCCCAAGTTTTTCTGCCGTTTTCAAAGAAAACCCTTAGGGGGGCCCCTAGGAAATTTTGGCTCAACCACAAGCCCCAAAATAGGAGGACCCAACCAAACCGGGACCGGGGGCCTCATTTTAATTAAAATTTTTAAATTTAGGGGCAATTTCGGGTTTTTGCGGCCCCCTTTAAGGTCCCAAACTTAATAAATTGCCCTAAAAAGCCCCCCAATTTTAGAAACTACACCCCTTACGGAATATACCTAGGTTTTAGTGAGTATATCCCCCCCACGGGGGTTTTCAAAAATTTTTTTTTAGCGTTCGGCTCGAAAATAAAAAAATATATTTTTTTTTTCCTTAATTTTCAATTTTAGCGAAAATTTTTTAATTTTTAAAAGGAATCTTAAAAAAAAAAAACCCCCCAAAATTGGGTTACGCAATTTTTTCCCCCAATTTTCGGCAAAAAATTACATGTGGGTGAAAACTGCTTTTTGGGCGCCCCCGGGGGGAACAAGGGAGGGGAGCGCATTTGGTTTTTTGGCGCACAGTTATTGGGGGGGGCCCTGCCCGAATCTGAAAAACCCCCAAAGTACTAGAACGGGTTTAAAAAACCCCCCGAAGTTTCCCTATTTTGGATTAAACACCCCTCAGGGATCCCCTCTAAGGGTGAAATGTGCTTTTTTGGGCGCACGGGTTTGTTCCTTTATTTTTTTTTTTTAGCTTTGGGGCCCCAGGGGAAAAGGGGGGGGGGAAAACGCAGTTCCGGCCATTCTTTTTGGGGCTTTATTTTTACAGTATTCGCCTACGGGATAAATGGGGGGAAAATTTTTACTATGGGGGTCGTACAATTAAAAATGATTTTAAATTTTTAAATTATTTTTTTTTATGTTTTATTACTTTTACACAATAAAAGCGAGTTTTTAAAAAGTTGCTTTTTTTATTTGCCCTATTTGAAGCCTTTAGCTTTCTTAATTTTTTTGCATACGGAGCTTTTGGGGTTTGTTTTTTACGAATGAGTTAATGTTTTTTTTGGGTCCCCATTATGGGGGGAAATTGTGTTTTTGATCAACTTTTTTTAAGGTTTTTGTGGGGAAAAAATAC
Organism: Phyllomedusa bahiana; assembly: GCA_025379985.1. NCBI lineage: Eukaryota > Metazoa > Chordata > Amphibia > Anura > Hylidae > Phyllomedusa > Phyllomedusa bahiana. Next base: position 12,294 of record JAODAL010000227.1, on the reverse strand, counting down.
CGCTTCCGGGAGTGTTTTTTTTTTTTTTTTTTACAGCGGTCACGGGGGTAAAAATGACTTGCGTTTTCCTAAACGGGTTGATAGGGTTACAGCGATACCACATTTGTATATTTTTTTAATGTTTTACTTTTTACAAAATTTAAAAACACTTTTAAATTTTAAAAAGGGAAAAAACGTTTTTGCATCATCGGGGGTCTGAGGCCAAAAAACTTTTTTATTTTTTTGTTTATGGAGCTGTTTAGGGACTTTTTTTTTGCGGGATTTAGTTGACCTTTTTATTGGTAAATTTTTTGGGGGGGGACAAGACTTTATGAAGTTTTTTAAATCCGGTTTTTTTGGAAGGTCCCGGTGAAGGAAAAAACTGGCAATCCCCAGCAGTATTTTTAAATTTTAAAAGCGTTCCCCATGCAGTATCCCCTGACCCAAAAATTTTACTCTGGGGTTTTAGGGCCCTTTTTGGTGATACCCCAATTTAAAGTAAATTTTTTTTTATTTGAAAACACAAAATTTTTTTTAAAAAAAAGTGTTTTAATTTTTTGTTTAAAAAAAATAGTTAGCACGCTATTCCCCTTCCCCAAAAGCCCGAACTTTTTAATTTTTTCCGTATACAGAGCCCGTGTAAGGACTTTTTTTTTTTTTTTCCGGGGTGGGAAAAACGTTTTTAAATTTTGGACAACTTTGCTTTTTTTTATTATTTTTGATCCCCTTTTTATTCCCTTTTATGTGCTGCCGGAGGGACAAAAATTTGCAATTCGGGGATGTTTTTTGTTTTTGTTTTTTAAAGGCGTTTAAACCCTACGGGTTTAGTTAAAATGACAGATTTATTTGGGGGGGTCCTACGCACCCCGGCGTACCCCAAAAATGGGGAAATTTATTTATTTTTGATTTTTTTTGGGGCGGGTTGGCGTTTGTAAAGGGGAAAAAAAGGGCGGTTTTACGTTTTTTTATTTTTTTTTTTTGTGTTTTTTTTTTACTTTCTCACACTTTTTACACTTTTTCCCCCGGGGGGGAAAATTTCATGAAATGTCAAAAGTTCATTTCAATAGGAGAAACAGCATAAAAGCTTATAGCTGTATGCTGGTCTCCTATGGCAACGTCTGTCACGCTGCCCCCAATGAAAAGTGGGGGAAACGTGAGTCCCAGACAACCCCGGGTCCCGTAAAATTTAGCCCTCCGGGGTGCCTGGGAGGGGGATCAGTTTCGGGGGTCAGCGCCATTACCCGCGCCGGGCTCGGGAGAGGAGCGCACCCGGCCGTTGGGGGGGTATGCGGCTTTAGGCCGGGTTAATTTTACTGCTGGTTCCATTTCCGCGATCTTGCGCGCTTTCCGGGCCCGTGAGCGCGAAAGATCGCCTTCAGTACCTTACTCAATTTTTCGGGAACCCCTACCCAACCCACATTGCCGTATGAAATTTCGGCAAATGGGCCGGGGAAGGGGTTAAAGACCTTTTTTAGGCCGGGGGTTAAAGGGGGTTGTTCCCCCACACACTGATTCATCCGCCCCAGTCCCTGGGTTTTTTTGGTTTCATTTTGAGTTAAAGGGGGGTTTTACTGTCTTTCCACTGGCTTTCCGTAAAAAGCCAGGTCTGTAGCTATAGCAACGATTCTGGCAGCCCCCATCTTTAGAGAGTTTAAAAAGGTTTTTGTAGTATTTGTGACCTGAGGAGCCCCCCTTTCAGCCCATAAAAAGAGGGGGTTTTTTAGGAAAGGTAGGGCACTGTTAATGGACATATATTTTTAAAGTGATTGTTTTCCCCTTTTAAAATAAAAAGCAGCAATCCCTTTTAAATGAGTCACCCCCCTTTTAAAGGGGTTAATAACTTGCATTAATAGCTGTTGTAGGGGAAAATTTTTACCTTTTTTTGGTCCTATGGGCGCAAAGTTTAAGTCTTTAAACTGTAAAAGTGAAAAAAAAAAAGGAGCCCGTGGGGAAAAACTAAATTTCACACAGGGTTTTTGTCCCGTTTCAACGGGATATTTATAGGGTAACCAGGGACATACTTTTCCTTTATCCAAAACCCTTTTTCCCTTTCCAAATTTAAAGGGGTTGTTCCCCACAGGGTTTTTTAAAAAGATTGGGAAAAAAATTTTTCTGTCACTTCCTGGGTTCATTACAAAATTTTCAAAAAGCTCCGTGGGGTTGTACAGCTATGTTGTGCCCTTTTAGATGCTAATTTTGAATTTTGATTAGCTTCTCAAACTACTTGAAGGACTTCCCTTTTCTGACCCCCCAAAACAAAAAGCCCTAATTACAAGATTTTAAATTGAGATAAATCAAGCTTTTTACTGTCTGGCAGCACAGGACACTGACTGACACTGCTGACCTGTGTGATGACTCACTCTCTGTTATCTCATTGAACAAACAGCCCCAGGAGATTTGTTTACAGGCTGGTTACTGAGGGAACTGAAATAGCCATGGAGGTAATAAATTCACTTGTATCTCTTTAGGGAAAACAGAGGAACAATGCAATATATTTGGAAAATGTCTTTATTTTGTGTTCCCTACAATTTGAAAGCTATTCTTTGTAGCGAGACAACACCTTTAAGCTTATCAGGAACACTCCTCATGTACACATTAAACATGTCAATTGTCTGGTTGATATTTTCTCAGTCTACAAACAAAACTAAGTGGATGGATTAGCGTAGTAGACTTCAATATTCCAGGCACCTGTGGGTGACGGGTGCCCATGATTGTAATCTGTCACTAGCATCCTCCAGAAGCACAGTTTATGCGACTACAGTGTTCCCTCAACATACCGTGTCACTTGTTTCCAGGACGAGTATTGTATGTTGAAACCATAACTCTACGGAAAACTGTTAATTGGTTCGGAAGCCCCAAACTGTCCCTAACATAATGCAAAATAAAGATTAAAGAAAATGAAGCAGATAACTAATACAGGTAAAGCGTATCCTTAAATATATGATCTGAAAGAGCTGCTGGAAATCACTTTCTATGATGAGGACATGAGCTTCTTTGGGTCATATACTTTAAACACAATGGGTGACATGTATGAACGGGGCTGCGCCAGATATATGGCGGCTTTTTAGCCCGACATCAGGTGCAGCCCCGTTCATACATGTTTAAATCTCCCACACGACATTTCCGGGCGCATTACATAGCGCCTGCGGCGCTTTGTAATGCCCCGGTCTCGGGGGGCGTGCGGGAGGCGGGGCGCACTAGCACCGTAGCAAAGCTACATATTTATAGCTTTGCTACAGCATTTCTAGGCACATTCCTGCTGGAACAGGTAGAGCACTTTCGAAGTGGTTTACCTGATCCAGAACTGTCGCCCTAGAGTTGAAGGCCCGCCGCAGTCTCTGAGCGGTACCCGGCCGCGGCGGGCCTTCAGCACTACTATTAGTATGGTCTAAAGCAGACCTGGGCATTGTATACCACGGGCCGCATCCCGCTAGTTAGAGGGCCAGATGGGGCCCACAGGCCAGACAGTGCCCAGGTCTGCACTACACCAAGGTTTTACAAGTAAATGTTGCCGTCACACACGCTTGACACCAACTGAACCAAATAAGTTTATCTTGGTCTCATCAGAGACCATGGTTCCAGTAATTCATGTCCTTAATCTGAAAACTGTTTGGGGGTCTTCTTGTGCATCATCTTTAGAAAAAGCTTCCTTCTGGGACGACAGCCATGCAGACCAATGCAGTGTGCAACGTATGGTCTGAGCACTGATAGGCTGAACCCCCCACCCCTATAACCTCTGCAGCAATGCTGGCAGCACTCATCTCTGGATATGATGTTGAGCATATGCACCCAACTTCTTTGATCGACCATGGCCTGTTCTGAGTGGAACCTGTATGGTGTTGGCCACTGTGCTGCAGCTCAGTTTCAGGCCTCGGCCATCTTTATGTAGAGCAACAATTCTTTATTTCAGATCATGTTGAACTTCCAATGACCAGTATGAGAGAGTGTGAGAGCGATAACATCAAATCTAACATACCTGCTCTACATTCACGCCTGAGACCTTGTAACACTAATGAGTCACATGGCACTGTGGAGGGAAAATGGCAAATTAGGCACAATCAGGGGTATACTCACTTTTGTTGCCAGTGGTTTAGACATTTATTGCTGTATGTTAATTTGAGGGCATACCAAATTTCCCCTGTTATACAAGCTGTACACTGACTACTTTACATTATATCAAAGTGCCAGATCTTCAATGTTGTCCCATGAAAAGGTAATATCTACAAAATAATATTTACAGCGTGCAGCTAGAAACTCTGCACAGATGTTCCAAATTTATATACCGATGCCGTGGCACTTCAAATGAAAAAGTGGACAACAATTAAAGGTGTTGTGTCGCCATGCTGTTTCACAGAGCCACAGCCAGCTTCAGACTCACACTTCCTGGAAAGGCTGTAGGTGGTTCTATAGCAGTGATTGACATATCAGCTCTGCTATTCCTATATGATGCTATTAGGGTCCATCTACAAGAATTTCCAGTAAGATTTTAAATCCAGTAGGACTTCGGATTTTAAAAACCATCAAATACCAACTGTATACCATACTCAGAAACCTCAATTGAAAATTTGCGTTGCAGTCCACAGGACTCGGGTTCTCTGAGGGCAGATTTCAAAACTGCTTTTTTTTTTTTTTTTTTTTTTTTTTAAAATAGAACATGCTCAATCTTCTGCTGTGTTTCACTTGGCACAAGGGTGGAAAATTTACTATTGAAAAACAACCAGAAAGCTATATTGAAAATATTGAAAACAGACCCTGAAAACTGCGGCAAAACCTGCGACAAAAAGACAAAAACCAAGTTCTAAATCCTTGGCCTCTTGTGTAAAATACTGATCAGATGATGCCGTTTTAGAATTCAGAATCCAATGAGTATTGTCCTTTGTCGTGTGGACGTATCCTTACAGTGACATAACTGCAGGAGATTTATAATATGTAGTGCACAAGGCTACAGAGCTCTAAGGCTTAAAGGGGTTGTCTCGTTCCAGCATTTGGCATCCTTTTATGCTGGTTTCCAAGCAGAGTTTGTGAAATGGAGGGGTGTGTTTCTCCTCCCAACAGAGAGTATCTTCACTCTCTACAGACACGCCCCCAAAGTGTGCACGTGAGGATTTATTCTGTGTGAGCTGGGGGAAGGGAGAGGGTTCTCAGCTATCAATGGAAGTGAAAAGCTAAGTGTAACTCAGTAGTTTATATCTCAATTTGTCGCTCTCTACATACGTTGTAACTAGAATGCGCATTTGACATTCAGGACTCTGGGAGAGATGGGTGATTTTTTTTCTCTCTCTCTCTCACACAGTGATATATCCTGCAGATTATTACGCCTCTGACCTCTGGAGATCTGCAGAGCAAAATTATACGCTTTATCTTTGTGTTTACATGGGACTGCACATCTGTATCACAAGTGGTTTACGTGGGACCTCGCATCTGTCTCACAGTTTTTTTTTACGTGGGACTGCACAGTACAGCTGTTTTCTCTTTCAGTATGTAATTTGCATGGGACTGCACATCTTACATGGGAGTGTTGTGTACAGCTGTGTTCTGATTTATGCACAAAAGTGATTTACGTGGGACTGCACATCTGTGCCGCAAAATTATTTTACGTGGGACTTCACAGTACAGCTGTGGTCTATGTAATTTGCATGGGACTGCACCTCTTACATGGGACTGCTTTGTTCTCTCTTTCTGTTTTATGTGGGATTGCAGACGAGATTTACGTGGGTCCGCCGATGTAAGACTGCACATCTTACATGAGACTGCTGTGTTTTCTCTTTCTGTTTTACATGGGTCTGCCGATCTCTCTCTCTCTGATCTTCGTAGTGAGACCTAGGTAAACAAGGTCCTGTGTGTAACGGTTAGTGGGTATGCAGGTGGTAGATCTGCAGGGTCACAGAAAGAGATGGTGCAGACCAAGCCAGGGAGCAGAGTCGAAGGATACCCCGGGCATTCACCAGAGCCCAAAGCAAGATGGGTTGACAGTGGCTGCGGGGGACTCCCAGTTCGCTACCCCTGACAAGGCTGCTCATGATGACAGCCAAGGTACTTGGTGCAGAACTGCAGAAGCAGACAGAGATGGCGGGTCTCAGGCAAACTAGTGTAGCAGCAGGTACCACAGCAGGAAGAAGACTGGCGTGGCAGCAGGTTAAAGTCACTGGAACAGGCGGGAGAAAACTTACAGCAACGCAGAAGTCAGGATCAATGTAGTAACATCAATGAACCGACGTTAAGCACAAGCAGGAAGTTCCTTAAGTTCCCGATGGTTGTCGGCCCCTAGCCAGATAATTAGATACTGACTCCTTAAATCTGAGAGAGCAAGTGCGCACGCCCTGGGGAGGGGGGATGTTCACACGCTGGTCACAGACAGGAGACGGTAACGGAGCAGGAGTGTGGAGGGGTGAGTAGACTCCTGTAGGGGAGTCAGGGCTGGCAGTACCAATACGAGCACGTCCGCGGTCCTGAGCACTGACTCCATGCAGGAGATAAGACTCAACAGGGAGTGACTCACTATGGTGGGACCGGGCAGCTGGAGTAATCAGATGAGAAAAAGGCCATATTTCACGTGCCATATTTCTAAGTGACTATTTACAAGTGGCACAAGCCTCAGAAATATGCCAGAAATGAGACAGAAGTGCGCATAAGCTAGGCTAGGAGGCTCGCCTTTTTGTGAGTAGCTGCACTTCTTTACATACTCCTTATTTACCATGCTCACTATTACTATCTACCTTGCAGCCATCTGCCTCCTATCTTACCACCCTGTCTTGCCCTCAGACAATTTTATCCATATCAGCGCCTCTCTCCTTCCCTCACCTATGTTTTCATCCCACACGCTATTTTCCCTTTTCAACCACCCCAAACCTCCAGCTTACATATTACTGCACAAACGCCACTCATATTCATAACTGAACCATCTACTGTCTCTTTGCATTCTCCTGCTTCTCGCTGCAGGGGACGTCTCTCCTAACCCCGCCCCAAACCCTCCTTTACTGCTCATCCACCTCCTTCTTCCATAGAAACCTGCAAAACCTGCTTGCTTTTCGCTGTACGTCTTTCCTGCCCCTTTTAAGTGTGCTTTATGGAACGCCCGATCCGTCTGCAACAAACTCACTGCTGTTCATGACCTGATTCTCTCTAACTACCTCAACCTGCTAGCCCTCACAGAAACATGGCTCCAGCCATCTGATACCGCTTCCCTTGCTGCTCTCACCTATGGCGGCCTACACTTCACCCACACCACCAGACCTGAGAACAGGCTGGGTGGAGGAATTGGCATACTTCTCTCTCCACACTGCACATACCAGGTCATCCCTTCCGCATCCTCCCTCCCTTTCCCCACCATTGAGGTCGACACCCTCAGACTCTTTCGTCCATTTTCCCTCAGAGTCGCGGTTGGGGTCCCAGACCCCCCGGCTCACCCGCCAGTTTCTGTATCATTTTGCTGCTGGCTCCTCACTTCCTCTCTACTGAAATACCCACTCTCATCATGGGTGATTTCAACATCCCCATTGATGACCCCATGTCTCCTTCTGCCTCTCAGTTTCTCTGGATCTGGTCTTCTGTCATCTTTCCTCAATTTCTAACTTCACTAATTCTCCTTATGCTCTCTCTGACCACAACCTTATCTCCTTCATTATCACTAATTCTCAGCCTTTTCGGGGACAAACCTCCCCACCATCCATTCAGAAATATCCGCTCCATTAATACTCAGGAACTCACGGGACACCATACAGTCCTCCCCTGCCCCCAATTTCCTACCTCTCCTGTCCTGACCAGGCTGTCAAACGTTACAATGAAACTCTCACAACCACCCTGGACATGTTGGCACCACTCACACACCGCACCACCAGAGTCAGATGCCCGCAGCCTTGGCACACTCCTCAGACTCGCCATCTGCAGCGATGTTCCAGGTGTGCTTAGCGTCTGTGGAGAAAGTCGAAGCTACCTGCAGACTTTCTCCAATACAAATTCATGCTCAGGACTTATCACACTGCCCTTCACTGCGCCAAACAAAAATATTTCACCTCCCTCATCTCAACCTTACACAACAACCCAAAACCTTCCACTCCCTCCTAAGGCCTTAAGCTCAGGCTCCGGTTACTGACCTCTGTGCTGAAGACCTGGCCACTCACTTCAAAGAGAAAATTGAAAATATCCAGCAAAATATATCTCAGTCCCCAAGTAATATCCATCCCATCCCCTCCCGCACGTCCTCTAATCTACTCTCAGCCCTTGACCCGACGACAGAGGAAGAAGTGTCCAGGCTTCTCTTGTCTGCTCGCCCCACCACCTGCTCTACTGACCCCATTCCATCCCACCTCGTCCAGTCTATTTCTCCAGCTATCCTCTCTCACCTTACTGCTATCTGTTTAAACCCCTTCTCCCACTGGGATCTTTCCATCTTCCTTCAAACACCCATCATAACCCCTTTAAATAAAAAAGCCCTCTCTGGACCCGTCCTGGCTGATAACTACCGAAACCCGTCTCTAACCTGCCCTTCATCTCTAAACTCCTGGAACGCTTGGTCTACTCTCGCCTAATCCGCTAACTCTCTACTAACTCTCTTCTTGACCCTCTACAATCAGGTTTCCGCACCCTACACTCCACAGAAACTGCACTAGTTAAAGTCTCAAATGACCTCCTAACAGCAAAATCTCAGGGTAACTACTCCTTGCTGCTTCTTCTTGGATCTCTCTGCAAACGTTTGACACTGTGGATCACCAACTTCTCCTCAGCATGCTCAGCACCATTGGCCTCCAGGACACCTGTCACGGTTCATGCCGCGGTCCCTGCCTTGGACCGTCGGCCTGTCCGTGCCTGCCATGTCTCTGCTGGGGCTCCCTGTGCAGGGGTCCCAGCAGCCTGTGTTCTGAAAGGTACTTGCCTGTCCTGTCCAGTCCCTTTTTTCTTCCTGGTCCTGTCTGTTCACTGTGCCTCCTAAGGCGTGCGCGCGGCAGCTTCCTGGCCTATTTTTAGTTTCTGTTCTGTGCACCTTCCTCTTCACCCCTGACCTCTGGCTATAAGAGGAAGGTCTTGTCTCTACTCTGGGTGAGTTCATTGCAGTCTGTTACAGCCTCTTGCTGTGTCTGGTTGTGTCCATCTTGAGCTCCTGCCAGTATCTCTGGTCTTAACCCTGGAGATGCTGGTCCAGTCTGGGGTCATCTGAGCTCCTGACCTTCTGTCTGTTTCCTGTTACGTCTGATGTCTCTGCACCTGTCCTGTGTCCTGCCCCGGCACCTGTTCCTGGGCTGTACCCGTCGTGTTACCCGTCCGGTTCCTGTTGTATCCTGTGGTGTACGTTTATCCCTCCTGTATCCTGCTGTGTTCCTGAGTACGTTTTACCTGCCCTGCTTATGTTCTCCTATGTTCCTGTGTTCCTGTCCTGTACCCCGGCTGTCACCGCAGGTAGCCACGTCAGGGGTAGTGACCTGGGGGTCCCGCAGCCAAGTCCATCCCGCTTTGCGGCGGGCTCTGGCGAAGACCAGGGGCCCCTTAGACTCCACTCCCTGGCGTGGTCCTCCAGCTACCACCTCGCCTGCGGTGATCACAGAGGATCCACACCCGGATGTCGGCTGTCAGTGCCGCACCGTTACAACACCGCTCTCTCTGATCGCTCCTTCAGTGTCTCTTTTTCCGGATCTACCTCCTCTTCTCTACCTCTTGATGTTGGGGTCCCTCAGGGATCAGTTCTCGGTCCTTTCCTCTTTTCATTGTACACAGCCCCGATTGGACAAACCATCAGTAGATTTGGTTTCCAGTACCACCTCTACGCTGATGACACCCAATTATACACCTCCTCCCGTGACATCACTCCTGCCCTGCAACAAAACACCAGTGACTGTCTGTCCGCTGTCTCTGACAGAATGTCCTCTCACCATCTGAAACTAAACCTCACTAAGACTGAACTTCTTGTCTTTCCACCATCTTCTAACCAACCCTACCCTGCTATTTCTGTTTCTGTATGTGGTACCACCATTTCTCCTAGGCAGCAGGCCCGCTGTCTTGGGGTTATACTAGATTCTGATCTGACCTTCACCCCCTATATATCCAATCCCTTGCCCGCTCCTGTCACCTGCACCTCAAGAATATCTCCAGAATCCGTCCGTTTCTCACTGTGGAAACAACTTAATCTCTCATTACTGCTCTTATTCTTTCTCGTCTAAACTACTGTAACTCCCTGCTTATCGGTCTCCCTCTGTGCAAACTCTCCCCTCTCCAATCTGTCCTGAATGCAGCAGCCAGGCTCATCTTTCTTTCCAGCCGCTATACTGATGCCTCTACCCTGTGTCAGTCACTGCACTGGTTGCCCATCCAGTACAGGATACAGTTAAACTCATCACTCTCACCCATTAAAGCTCTCCACAGCGCTGCTCCTCCCTACATCTCCTCCCTCGTCTCTGTCTACCGCCCTACCCATGCTCTCCGCTCTGCTGATGATATCAGACTACATTCCTCAATCATCCGAAAACCCCCCATGCCCGTCTCCAAAGATTTTTCCCCGTGCTGCACCCGTTTTTCTGGAACATGCTACCGCGGGCGATCAGGCACATTCACAACCCTCATAGTTTTAAGAGGGCCCTGAAAATACATCTTCTCGGTCTGGCCCCCCAAGATCCCTAACTGCTATCACACACATCTGTCACTCCCTGCACTTTGGGGCCCTCACAGGCACTTATCTGTTTATAGATGGGACAGTTGGGTGGCAGGTTCATCCATTTTTCAAAGTAAACCACCCCCTATTTATGAAACATGGGGTGGACCTTTTGTAAACTTGGCACTTTTACCGTATGTTTCACCCATACACCCGAATAGATTGTAAGTCTCACCGAGCAGGGCCCTCACACCTTGTGTCCTATCTGTAAGTACTTTTAATGTGTAATGACTGTATGTTTACCCTCTAAATTGTAAAGTGCTGCGGAATATGTTGGCGCTATATAACTATTATTATTATTAAGAGCAGGGGGAGGTGGTCGGAAACCTAGAGAAACTTGTATACACTAGCAATAGATAAAATTTCCTTTACCTGCTGAATGAAGCAAAATCAAAACCGCAATGTTTTTGATAATAGTCTTCATTTCCATTTCCCTACATGTTAAAAGCCAAACAGTGTGGAATAAAACCTCTTTAACTAAAATTGAGTTGTGACTGTCAGGTTGTAGTCTATTGCTAACAAGACATTTAAGGGGTATGCAGCAATGCTCTGCCAGACAGAAGCAGTGACGGCACAGTCCCTCATCTATTTACGGATGTAGTCGGCGGCCATGAAAGATAATAACAGTATCTATAGCCGAAGTAAACTCGTCAGGCCGCAGGAGCCGATGGACAAGCCCCCCGTTGTTTCCTGCTCTCCGGAGCTTCACCATAGAAGTGACGTGTCAGGTGACGGTGTCATTGTGGAGCTGCCACCTGTGCTGTGGTAACCTTGCTTGTTTTCATGCTTGTGTCTTTCCCTGTAAGGTGTAAATATGTTCGCGTGCAGCTGAGTTATGTACCTGGGGCTTTGTCCTTAAAACACCTCAATTATCTCACAATGTCACATACTGGAGGAGCAGAGCTACTGCTGGGAGATACAGAGACTAGATGTAGTTTATACGTGATGACCAGGCACATCACCGACTCTCAAAGGCAAGTTCAATGTTTCTTTAAGAATAAAAAATTTGCTTGTGAAAAAAAAATACATAAAACTCCAACCCTCCAAAAAAAACCACAAAATAAAACACTTATCCTTAAATCAAGGTGAATGTAATGTTTTTTATTACAGTAAATCGTAGGAGACTGTGTTACTGTGCAGTTCTAGACTTAAAGGTTTTTTTCCCATCTTGACAGGCGGCTTCAGGTTCCCACTTCCTGATCAGGCTGTGGGTGGGTCCACAGCAGTGATTAGCATTTCAGCTAGTTGGGCCTGTTAGCGGGACATTGATGATGGAGAGGTTTTAACAGCAGGGCAGAAGGCTACAGGGCTCTAATGGGTTAAAAGTTTGTCCGTGAGAAGGATAAACAAGCTTTTGTGCTGCTGCTAAGACACAGCAGGGAGTGACATCACCATCCTGGACCGGGCTGCTAAAGGCAGAGAGAGGTGGTCACTGACTAGAGAAACTTGTATAAACGAGCAGGAGATAAGAACTGCTCTAACTCTAAAATAAAGCAAAATCAGAACAGCGATGTATTTGGTATTAGTCTTTATTTACATTTGACAGCATGTTTAAAGCTAATCAATGTGGTGAGAGTACCCCTTTAGATTGAACATGCACTATCTTCCGTCCGGTTTCCGGACGGAACATGTGCTGCTCACTGGGAGGGGGGAGGGCTCATCGCGGAGAAACCCCC